>CM042085.1:28378797-28417311 GCA_023512835.1 Taxillus chinensis | reverse complement strand
CCATTTTGTGGCTTTGTTTTGTGTTATATTGCATTATGTAATTTTGTTGAGGTATTGTAACCCCAGTGGGGAGATATTGTAATGAAGTTTGAAATATAATAAAGGCATGTGGTTTCAATTAAATAATTATATGATTTTGGTTTCTGAAAAGAAATGTGAAGTGCATATTGTATTCTACCCCTTTGTCCAAACCCGGATAAAGGGAGGGTCACGTTCCGGTCTCCTCGGGTTGGAAACCGGGGCGTGGACAATATGGTATCAGAGCATGGTCTAGTTGGCCTAGGGTAGTGGGCGGACTTGGTTATCTTGGGTCCTTTGGAGGAGCCTGGAGGGACGTGCCTGATCAACACGGTCCTCTTGGAGCCTCCAAGGTGTACTTGGGGTAGTCCAGTCTTGTGGTAGGATTTGCATGCATTGGCATTAGGGCACTAGTTGCATTGGTTGTTGTATGTGAAGGTGTGAATACCTGAAAAAAAAAAAAAAATTGTGATAAAAGAAAACATGAATAATGTGAATTGTGCAACTCTGATTTTATTTGAAGTACCTTGAGCATGACTACAAGGAAAGGTCCTTGTTTAGTTGAACTGTGTGCTTGTGGAATGGATGCTTGTGCAATGAGTTAATCGAAATGTGTGCGTGTGTGTAATTGCATGGATAAAGGGTTTGAACATGATAAAGTTTCAATTGTGCAACTCTGAAATTTTGTGATGATTTGAGCATGGAAACATGGAAAAGAAATTGTGGAAGTGAAACTGTGTGCTTGGAAACTTGAGGCTTGTGACTGTTAACAAAAAAAAAAAAAACAAAAAAAAAAAAAAAAAAAAAAAAAAAAATTAAATGTGATTTGTTTGGTTTTTGTTTGGTGAATGGTTGAGCATGTGATTTGCTTGGTATGTGTGAAATAAGCGTGGTTATGAGCAATGCAATGGAATGTAAAATTGGTATAATCCGTTAAATGTGAACCTATAGACTTGTGTGGTAATAATGCGTGTTATAGCTTAAGCCGCCAGTCGGTAGTGGTCTCGCGATTGTTGAGATTATGGAGTGATAACCTAGAGCGCTGCCTTTTCGTGGAGCCAATGTCTCCGAAAATTGTGACCGGTACGACGATTGAGGTAAGAAAGAAGCCCGCCCCCAGTGCCGGGCAAGTGGGAGAGTCGCAGGATGTAAGTAATGATATAATCATGGCAAAGGTTGGCATCTTAAGCCTGGTAATTTAAGAGTTGAGGGATGAGATTCGACAACCGATGAAGAGCGAGGTACGTCGAGAGCTATCAACCCCACATCATCGGGGGGATCTTGGGTGAAGATTAATTGAAGCATAGTTGTCCTTGATCAGCAGAAAGGGGCTCAAGAGGTAGAGACCAGCTTTCCCAAAGGGGTTGTTCTTGCGGTGGACAACCGGGACATTGAAAAGTAGGACATCTCCCGACAACTGTTTTTGGTAAAACAAGTCATGGTGCTAGAAGACCGGCTCAACGAGCTAGGGATAAAGCAAAATTCAAGTGAGGCTAGGAGGAGAGCATGGCAGAACTTTCCTTAGTCAAGGGTACGATTTTGATTCTCGCGTGTTAAGATTTACGTTTAGTGGTGGTATCATATTCCTTTAATGATAGTGATCGGTTGAGTCTCGTGCAGGATTAGGATTGGGTGAACCTTTGAGGTAAGGGTGAACCTTGTGATTGTTGCGTTTCTAGCAATTTGATTAAGACACTTGTGATAAAGGGGTAGTTGGGGACCTACTAGAGACTAATGAGACCAAAAATCGTTATATATATATATATGATACCAAAAGACTAATAAATTACTAATGGTTATAAACAGTTATTGGAAAGAGTTGGTGGTTTTAATGTGGTCTAAAGTGTTAATTGCATCTTCGTGTGGTAGTCAATTTTGGGCGCCCGTGTGTGAGGAAAGTAATAAATGTTACCGTGTTACCCCTAATACTCTAGCATAGGTGAGATTACCCTCGGTCTAGCTAGCCTAGGAAGCCGGAGGCATGAGTTAGTGGCTTGTGGGTAGTGTGTGACCCCGTGGTGGCAACCTTGAGTAATAGAAATGTGTTTTCATGTGAGTAGAGGTGAGGTTTGTGTAGATGTGCTACCTAAGAAGGATGCTCTTTTGGTAACCTTTCCAAGTGTCACGGTTGAGGGAAGAAATTGCCACTAGTATAACCCACCCTTGAGTCATTGAGATTTAAATTAATTGGCGAGAGTGGTATGTGGTTTTAAGATTCTTATGGGTGTCCTATGGAAATGGCTGCAAATTCTTGGGTGGCCAAACATTGACCACGTGTCATGCTGGTGGTGTGTGAAAGACCTTGGGTAATGTTCATAGGATATGTGGTGAAATGGGTTTGCGTATGTATAAAAATGTGATGAGTTCTGGAACTAGGTTACGAGTGAGTTTATAGGATCGTGCCCGGTGAACCCAATCAGTGCAAGCAGGCAAGCGAGTGAGATTGGGCAGGCCTTGTTTGGGTTTTTCCTCAAAATTGGGAGACACCTTCCGAGGGGTTGAGGATGTACTCCTGGTGGTAGGACCATTCCGTTAATCCATGTCGTGTGGGTAATAGGCTTAAAGGAGGCGAGGAGGTGGGGGCTAGTATGTCCTCTCTTACATGTGTTCTACGCAGTAGTTTATTTCGTGTGTTGTGGTCGCCTTGTTTTGTTGTGTGTGTTACATATGTGTAAAGGGGTATAGCAAAGTTCTTATGTGTGGGTCTCGTGGCATTTATATGCAGAGGAGTAGGAGGTGATGCCTGGACATATTAGGTGTGGTGTGGGATGAAGAGGAGTGTTATGTGTAATGTTGATGCTATTCCTTGTCACGTGTGATGGCATGCTAGGTTAAAGTGTGAAAGTATTGATGAGTTGTGATTCATTGAATGGAGTCAGATGTGAGTTTTGTTTGTAAGGGATATTAGTGCTACCCCTTTGGGGGAGATTTGTGTCCTGCGGCTACCATGGGGTCCTCATGCTACATATGTTCTTCTTGAAAGTCTTTCGTGTGCGTTTTGATGCGGTAAGTGACATGGTCCACGCCATCAAAGTGTTGGTGTGTTTGGGAGCTACGTGAATGTCCCGAATAAGGAGTTTGCATGCCTCGTTTCTTGTGCCTACCCGGAGGAATTGCAGGTGACCATATTAAGCTGCGGTTAGAGCCTGAGTATTTCTTGATCCATTTGAGTGTTTTGCTGGTATGTTGAGATGAAACGTAATAGTTGATATAGCGGAGTTGGTGGGCCATGAGGTGGAGTATGTCTTGGAGGCAAGGGATTTTCTTGTGACCTGTGAGTGGTGACACAGAGGATTCCATTGTGGTCAGGTTGCAGATAGGAGAGTTTTCAGTGTGGGGGGGGGGGGACTATGATGTTCATAGCTACTTGGCGTCAAGGGATTCCTATCGCGTGGTCCGTCTCGCCGACTTGGTAAGGCATTATCTCTTGGGCCGTACGGTAAGCCTCGGTTGCAGAAGGCTGTGTGGGACCTTGGCGGATCTCTGTTTGACCGTGATCAAGGAGGTCGATTCTCAAAGTCGGTGACTAGTGATAGCCCGATAGTGGGTTTTGGTCTTACCATGGTTGTGTGTGTGGTGCTGCATTTATCGTTTTTAGTGCATCCTTGGACTCCGTTGGGCGCCAGGTTGATTGCGACCGAGTGGTTAAGGGCACACTCCATTCTCGTGTTTCTATGTCTAGGCTTGTACTGCGTTCTCGCGTCACCATTGGCGTTGGTGGGGTTTCAATGTTCCTTGCTTGAGTGAGGTGGTTTTCGCAGTGATGATGGTGTCGCCGAGGTGAGCTCCCTGGGTGGGAATGTGATTGTGGTTTGCATCATGCTATCCTATTTGTTTGTGTTTCGTTGTGACCTCATTGTGCTTCTTCGTTAGGGTGTGGTCTACCTATGGGCCGAGGTGCGTTGACTTCAACTCCCAATTGTTGGGTATTTTACGTTGTGAAGTGTTGGTCCCATCATGCCGCGAGTTGGCATCTCCAACATTTGTGGTAATGACTACATTATGTGTTGCTTTGATCTTTTCGCGTTGTTTACTACTTGGTTTCTCTTTTCGGGGACGAAAAGTCCAAAGGTGGGAAGGTTGTGAGGAAACTCCCTGCGGATGAGTTTGTATGGTGTTAACGAGTGGGCAGTGGAACGTTAAACGTGTAGTAGTGTTTTATTTGTGCTTTGTTCCTTTGTGATTTGTTAAACGTACGTGTTGGGGATGGGCGTATATGTCGTACACCGTCATGGCGTGAATACTTGTGACATGTGTTAGGTGAGGAGAACAAGGGTTGTTGGTGAGATTAGAATATGTGTTTCCTTATCATGCCGTGTTGTATTGGGTCCGTGGGTACGTGCCTTCATGTGTGTTATTGTGTGATATCTTCATTCGCGGGTATGTGAATGGTTGTGGACGATGTGCATCAGGATGTGCATTATGGAAAGTGTATTGTCTTTTCGCGGACGACACGTCCTATGGAGGAAATATGGAAACGTGAATCCATGATGCGTGAGCAACGCCCGAGTTGTTCGAGGACGAACAATCTTAAGGGTGGAGGGGTGGTGTTGGTTGGTGTATTTGTATTGTCTTTTGGACATGTGTTCATATTTGTGATGTGTATTTGTGACATGCGGATATGTGTTGTATGCATTATTGTGATGCATGTGGTTATGGATTATGGTGGTACCTTGTTAGTGTCTGTGTTATGTCGGTGCGATGATGACCCATTTGGGTGTTGTAAGTGTGGCAAATGGGTAACTTGTGTTTGTTTTCCTCGTATGTCATTTCTTTTCGAGGACGAAAAGTCTTAAGGGAGAGGATGTAATGACCCGTGTGTAACCCGTGTGTAAGGAGTTAACCACAAACACCTTGGATGTTGGTACACAAGTTTAAGGTAAGAGATGAGCCCAAGAGGGGACTTTTGAGAGGTGCATGAAACAAGCGATAGCGTACATTTATGCCCTAGGAAGATGCTATGTAGGCGCTTTACGTGCGTTTTGGCTGATCTTGGAGCTCACTTTTGACCTAGTAGATGGCCTCAAACAATTGGCGTGCAAGAACAAAAAGTTTCTTAGAATGAGGTCCTCTATCTACCACGAATTTCAGAGCATTTGGAGCTGAACGTGAATTCACCCATTTCACGTGCAAGCATATTTTGCTCCTCAGGCCTCTACAAGATGCAAGGAGACTTGTGGTGAAGTTTGAGTGCATTTTCTGCACGCCAATTGGGGAATTGGCGTGCAAATTGGCGTAGTGTATTTTTGCATGGTTCCCTTGGTTTTGTCATTCTAATGATCTTTCTCCAAAGGACCATGTTGAAATTCCGAAGTATTTTGGCCTATATGGGTGCGGAAAGGTGCTAACTTGTGTGATCAAAACTACGTCGTTTTGATCCTGGGGTTTACTTAATCAAAACTACGTCGTTTTGATGTGGGTGGTGTCTATATAAGGAGGGCTTGAGTTTGAGTTTAGGGTTCTTGTGTTCCTTTGCTGCACTGCCTGCCCAGGAGAGAGAGAGAGCTAGAGAGAGAGAGGGAAGGGGAGTTGCTGGTTGCTGCCGGAGCATCTTGCGTGGGGAGGACGGCGTTTGGCGCGGGAGCAAGGAAGATCCGCTTTAAGGTAGGGGTTCTGTTTCTTCCTAATCCCTCCTCTGTCCTAGGGTCCTAGGGCAGATTCAGGTCGTATCTGTTTATATATACCTATGTAATCCATATAGGTGTGATCTCCTATATGGATGTTGGCCTTCAATGGCGTATTGGTGTGATTTCGAGGTTGGGTGGTTATGCATGTTAAGTGTTTGATAAAATGCCTGGTGTGGATATACCTGTATGAATATGCCTGTGTGTATGCTCGTAACGTGTTTGAAATAATGCCTGTGAGGCTATGCATATTATGTGTGCTAAATAATATCCGTGTGGCCGGGTTTGTGAGCTTGTGAATATATGCATGCTAAGTGTTCGACGTTATTCCTGTGTGACTAAGCATATTAAGTGTTTGATGTTATGCCCGTATGGCCTTATGTGCTGTGTGGTTGCTTGTACACCCGGTGGCCGTGGAAGCCCGGGACCATTTTGTGTTAGCCTGGTGAGGTCGTGGAAACTTGGCTTGAAGAGGCGGTTAAATCACTTGGCCTGAAGAGGCGGTTAAATCACTTGGCTGGAAGAGGCGGTTAAATAACTTGGCCTGAAGAGGCGGTTAAATCACTTGTGTTAATGTGTTAGCCATGTAGCGTGTATGGCATTGTAATTGTTGATGTGGTTGTTATTATGCCTGGTGGAAATTATTGTAACACGACACCGCACTTGTACACATGGCATGTAGATGCTAGGAGCATGGGATGGGTTGGGGAGACATGATCCCTACCGAGTGTGGATGCTCACCCCTCCTACTATGGTGTGCTTTCTTACGGGAACCTACAGGCGTTAGGTGGGAACACCAAGGTGGAAGAGTTCCATTTTGTGGCGGCTTTGTTTTGTGTTATATTGCATTATGTAATTTTGTTGAGGTATTGTAACCCCAGGTGGGGAGATATTGTAATGAAGTTTGAAATATAATAAAGGCATGTGGTTTCAATTAAATAATTATATGATTTTGGTTTGAAAAGAAATGTGAAGGTGCATATTGTATTCTACCCCCTTTGTCCAAACCCGGATAAAGGGAGGGTCACGTTCCGGTCTCCTCGGGTTGGAAATCCGGGGCGTGACAATATGGTATCGGAGCATGGTCTAGTTGGCCTAGGGTAAGTGGGCGGACTTGGTTATCTTGGGTCCTTTGGAGGAGCCTGGAGGGACGTGCCCGATCAACACGGTCCTCTTGGAGCCTCCAAGGTGTACTTGGGGTAGTCCAGTCTTGTGGTAGGATTTGCATGCATTGGCATTAGGGCACTAGTTGCATTGGTTGTTGTATGTGAAGGTGTGAATACCTAGAAAAAAAAAAAAAAAGTGATAAAAGAAAATAAAAAATAATTGTGATAAAAGAAAATATGAATAATGTGATAAGGCGTGAACAGGCAACTCTGATTTTATTTGAAGTACCTTGAGCATGACTACAAGGAAAGGTCCTTGTTTAGTTGAACGTGTGCTTGTGGAATGGATGCTTGTGCAGTGGTTAATGAGAACTCGAAATGTGTGCAGTGTGTGTAATTGCATGGATAAAGGGTTTGAACATGATAAAGTTTCAATTGTGCAACTCTGAAATTTTGTGATGATTTGAGCATGGAAACATGGAAAAGAAATTGTGGAAGTGAAACTGTGTGCTTGGAAACTTGAGGCTTGTGACCTGTTAACAAAAAAAAAAAAAAAAAAAAAAAAAAAAAAAAAAAAAAAAAAAATTAAATGTGATTTGTTTGGTGTTCTGTGAATGGTTGAGCATGTGATTTGCTTGGTACTGTGTGAAATAAGCGTGGTTATGAGCAATGCAATGGAATGTAAAATTGGTATAACTGTTAAATGTGAACCTATAGACTTGTGTGGTAATAATGCGTGTTATAGCTTAAGTCGCTTAGTCGGTAGTGGTCTCGCGATTGTTGAGATTATGGAGTGATAACCTAGAGCGCCGCTTTTCGTGGAGCCAATGTCTCCGAAAATTGTGACCGGTACGACGATTGAGGTAGCAAAGAAGCCCGCCCCCCCCAGGCTGGGCAAGTGGGAGAGCTGCAGGATGTAAGTAATGATATAATCATGGCAAAGGTTGGCATCTTAAGCCTGGTAATTTAAGAGTTGAGGGATGAGATTCGACAACTGATGAAGAGCGAGGTACGTCGAGAGCTATCAACCCCACATCATCGGGGGGATCTTGGGTGAAGATTAATTGAAGCATAGTTGTCCTGATCAGCAGAAAGGGGCTCAAGAGGTAGAGACCAGTTTCCCAAAGGGGTTGTTCTTGCAGTGGACAACCGGGACATTGAAAAGTAGGACATCTCCCGACAGCCTGTTTTGGTAAAACAAGTCATGGTGCTAGAAGACTGGCTCAACGAGCTAGGGATAAAGCAAAATTCAAGTGAGGCTAGGAGGAGAGCATGGCAGAACTTTCCTTAGTCAAGGGTACGATTTTGATTCTCGCGTGTTAAGATTTCTGTTTAGTGGTGGTATCATATTCCTTTAATGATAGTGATCGGTTGAGTCTCGTGCAGGATTAGGTGAGGCTGGGTGAACCTTTGATTGGTTGCATTTTTAACAATTTGATTAAGACACTTGTGATAAAGGGTGGGTGGGCTCCCCCTTTTTAGGTTAGGGGGGGTCATTTTGGGTGGGCGTAGTCTACTGAGTAATGAGAAAAATTTTATATATATATATGATACCAAAAGACTAATAAATTACTAATGGTTATAAACAGTTATTGGAAAGAGTTGGTGGTTTTAATGTGGTCTAAAGTGTTAATTGCATCTTCGTGTGGTAGTCAATTTTGGGCGCCCGTGTGTGAGGAAAGTAATAAATGTTACTGTGTTACCCCTAATACTCTAGCATAGGTGAGATTACCTCTGATCTAGCTAGCCTAGGAAGCTGGAGGCATGAGTTAGTGGCTTGTGGGTAGTGTGTGACCGCGGTGGCAACCTTGAGTAATAGAAATGTGTTTTCATGTGAGTAGAGGTGAGGTTTGTGTAGATGTGCTACCTAAGAAGGATGCTCTTTTGGTAACCTTTCCAAGTGTCACGGTTGAGGGAAGAAATTGCCACTAGTATAACCCACTCCTTGAGTCATTGAGATTTAAATTAATTGGCGAGAGTGGTATGTGGTTTTAAGATTCTTATGGGTGTCCTATGGAAATGGCTGCAAATTCTTGGGTGGCCAAACATTGACCACGTGTCATGCTGGTGGTGTGTGAAAGACCTTGGGTAATGTTCATAGGATATGTGGTGAAATGGGTTTGCGTATGTATAAAAATGTGATGAGTCTGGAACTAGGTTACGAGTGAGTTTATAGTGGATCGTGCCAAGTGAACCCAATCAGTGCAAGCGCAAGCGAGTGAGATTGGGCAGGCCTTGTTTGGGTTTTTCCTCAAAATTGGGAGACACCTTCCGAGGGGTTGAGGATGTACTCCTGGTGGTAGGACCATTCCGTTAATCCATGTCGTGTGGGTAATAGGCTTAAAGGAGGCGAGGAGGTGGGGGCTAGTATGTCCTCTCTTACATGTGTTCTACGCAGTAGTTTATTTCGTGTGTTGTGGTCGCCTTTGTTTTGTTGTGTGTGTTACATATGTGTAAAGGGGTATAGCAAAGTTCTTATGTGTGGGTCTCGTGGCATTTATATGCAGAGGAGTAAGAGGTGATGCCTGCACATATTAGGTGTGGTGTGGGATGAAGAGGAGTGTTATGTGTAATGTTGATGCTATTCCTTGTCACGTGTGATGGCATGCTCATTAAAAGTGTGAAAGTATTGATGAGTTGTGATTCATTGAATGGAGTCAGATGTGAGTTTTGTTTGTAAGGGATATTAGTGCTACCCCTTTGGGGGAGATTTGTGTCCCGCGGCTACCATGGGGTCCTCATGCTACATATGTTCTTCTTGAAAGTCTTTCGTGTGCGTTTTGATGCGGTAAGTGACATGGTCCACGCCATCAAAGTGTTGGTGTGTTTGGGAGCTACGTGAATGTCCCGAATAAGGAGTTTGCATGCCTCGTTTCTTGTGCCTACCCGGAGGAATTGCGGTGACCATATTAAGCTGCGGTTAGAGCCTGAGTATTTCTTGATCCATTTGAGTGTTTTGCTGGTATGTTGAGATGAAACGTAATAGTTGATATAGCGGAGTTGGTGGGCCATGAGGTGGAGTATGTCTTGGAGGCAAGGGATTTTCTTGTGACTGTGAGTGGTGACACAGAGGATTCCATTGTGGTCAGGTTCAGATAGGAGAGTTTTCAGTGTGGGGGGGGGGGACTATGATGTTCATAGCTACTTGGCGTCAAGGGATTCCTATCGCGTGGTCCGTCTGCCGACTTGGTAAGGCATTATCTCTTGGGGCCGTACGGTAAGCCTCGCTTGTGAAGGCCGGTGGGACCTTGGCGGATCTCTGTTTGACCGTGATCAAGGAGGTCGATTCTCAAAGTCGGTGACTAGTGATAGCCCGATAGTGGGTTTTGGTCTTACCATGGTTTGTGTGTGGTGCCGCATTTATCGTTTTAGGCATCCTTGGACTCCGTTGGGCGCCAGGTTGATCGCGACCGAGTGGTTAAGGGCACACTCCATTCTCGTGTTTCTATGTCTAGGCTTGTACTCGTTCGCGTCACCATTGGCGTTGGTGGGGTTTCAATGTTCCTTGCTTGAGTGAGGTGGTTTTCGCAGTGATGATGGTGCTGCTGAGGTGAGCTCCCTGGGTGGGAATGTGATTGTGGTTTGCATCATGCTATCCTATTTGTTTGTGTTTCGTTGTGACCTCATTGTGCTTGCTGTTAGGGTGTGGTCTACCTATGGGCTGAGGCTGCGTTGACTTCAACTCCCAATTGTTGGGTATTTTACGTTGTGAAGTGTTGGTCCCATCATGCCGCGAGTTGGCATCTCCAACATTTGTGGTAATGACTACATTATGTGTTGCTTTGATCTTTTCGCGTTGTTTACTACTTGGTTTCTCTTTTCGGGACCGAAAAGTCCAAAGGTGGGAAGGTTGTGAGGAAACTCCTCGTGGATGAGTTTGTATGGTGTTATGCGAGTGGGCAACGTGGAACGTTAGTGGTGTAGTTGTTATTGTGCTTTTATTTGTGCTTTGTTCTTTGTGATTTGTTAAACGTACGTGTTGGGGATGGGCGTATATGTCGTACACCGTCATGGCGTGAATACTTGTGACATGTGTTAGGTGAGGAGAACAAGGGTTGTTGGTGAGATTAGAATATGTGTTTCCTTATCATGCCGTGTTGTATTGGGTCCGTGGGTACGTGCCTTCATGTGTGTTATTGTGTGATATCTTCATTCGCGGGTATGTGAATGGTTAGGGACGATGTGCATCAGCATGTGCATTATGGAAAGTGTATTGTCTTTTACGGGGCCGACACGCCCTATGGAGGAAATATGGAAACGTGAATCCATGATGCGTGAGCAACGCAAGAGTTGTTCGAGGACCGAACAATCTTAAGGGTGGAGGGGTGGTCGTTGGTTGGTGTATTTGTATTGTCTTTTGGACATGTGTTCATATTTGTGATGTGTATTTGTGACATGCGGATATGTGTTGTATGCATTATTGTGAGGCATGTGGTTATGGATTATGGTGGTACCTTGTTATGTGTCGTTATGTGCGGTGCGCGATGTATGACCCATTTGGGTGTTGTAGCTTGCCGCGGTGGCAAATGGGTAACTTGTGTTTGTTTTCCTCGTATGTCATTTCTTTTCGAGGACGAAAAGTCTTAAGGGGGAGAGGATGTAATGACCCGTGTGTAACCCGTGTGTAAGGAGTTAACCACAAACACCTTGGATGTTGGTACACAAGTTTAAGGTAAGAGAGAGCCCAAGAGGGGATTTTGGAGAGGGGAAGGTGCGAAGAAAAACCCCTCTTTTTGCCCCAGAAGAAGGTGGTGGTGTGGGTGGGGGTTGCTTTTGGCTGATCTTGGAGCTCACTTTGACCTAGTAGATGGCCTCAAACAAATTGGCGTGCGGCCATATTTTTGCATGGTTCCCTTGGTTTTGACATTCTAAGGAACTTTCTCCAAAGGACCATGTTGAATTCCGAATATTTTGGTGTGTATGGATGTGAAAGGTGGTAACTTGTGTGATCAAAACTACGTCGTTTTGATCCCGGGATTCACTTAATCAAAACTACGTCGTTTTGATGTGGGTGGTGTCCTATATAAGGAGGGCTTGAGTTTGAGTTTAGGGTTTGGTGTTCCTTTGCTTGTTCCTCGAGAGAGAGAGAGAGCTGAGAGAGAGAGAGGGAAGGGGAGTTGCTGGTTGTTGCCGGAGCATCTTGCGTGGGGAGGACGGCGTTTGGCGCGGGAGCAAGGAAGATCTCGCTTTAAGGTAGGGGTTCCGTTCTTCCTAAAACCCTCTGTCCTAGGGTCCTAGGGCAGATTCTGGCTATATCTGTATATATATTTATATGTAAATTCATATAGGTGTGATCTCCTATATGAATGTTGGCCTTCAATGGCGTGTTGTTTGGATATATGTATATATGCCTGCCAAGTGTTTGACATAAATGCCGTGAGGTTGTGCATGTTATGTGTTTGAGGTAATGCCTCGTGAGTGTGCATGTTATGTGTTTGAGGTAATGCCTGTGAGGCCACGCACGTCCAGTGTGTTAGATTATGTCCGTGTGGTTGGGTTTATGAGCTTGTGGATATATGCATGCTAAGTGTTCGATGTTATTCCTGTGTGGTGAGCATACTAAGTGTTTGATGTTATGCCCGTATGGCCATGTGTCTGCGTGTTTGCTTGTACACCGGTGGCCGTGGAAAGCCGGGGACTGTTTTGTGGAACCCGGTGTTTGGAAGCCCGGGACTGTTTAGTGGAACCCGGTGGGCTGGAAGCCCGGGACTGTTTTTGTGGAACCCGGTGGTCGTGGGAAGCCAGGGACTATTTTGTGGAACCCGGTGGTGGAAGCCCGGGACTGGTTCTTGTAACCCGGTGGGTGTGGAAGCCCGGGACTGTTATTGGAAACCCGGTGGTGTGGAAGCCGGGAGTGTTTATGTACCAGCCCGTGTATGATTGCATTTGCTATTATAGCCCAGTAATTACATCTGGTGGAATAATTGTAACACGACACACTTGTACACAAGGCATGTAGATATTAGGTGCATGGGATGGGTTGGGAGACATGATCCCTAACGAAATATGTGGTTGCTCACCCCTCCTACCATGTTGTTTTCTTTTGAGGAACCTACAGGCGTTAGGTGGGAACACCAAGGTGGAAGACCATCTCCATTTTATTGTTTATTTTGTTAATGTAATTTTATGATTTATGTAACCCCAGGGTGGGAAATGTACTAAGGGATTGAATTGTAATAAGGAACATGGTTGTTTTGTGAACCTTTGATATATGGAATTAAATAAAGATGTGGCTTGTTTGATTTATTGTAATTGTTAGACTTGTTTGTGGCATCCAGTAATCCAACCCCTTTGCCCTCCGTGTGGGTGAATGGGGAGTCACGTACCGGTTTCCTCGGGTTGGAAATCCGGGGCGTGACAAGGGGTGGCTGTTGGCTGGTGTATTTGTATTTCCTTTCGACTTTTGACTTTAATTTATATTGAATGTGTTAATGAAATGTGCTTGTGATGGATATTTGTGACATGTGGATGTGTTTCCATAGATTGTGATGCATGTGGTTATGGACTGTGGTGGCACTATGTTATGTGCTATTGTGTACAATGTGCGGTGTATGACCCATTTGGGTGTTGTAGCTCGCCGTGTGGCAAATGGGTAGCTTGTGTTTGTTTTCCTCGTATGTCATTTCTTTTCGAGGACGAAAAGTCTTAAGGGGGAGAGGATGTAATGACCCGTGTGTAACCCGTGTGTAAGGAGTTAACCCCAAACACCTTGGATGTTGGTGCACAAGTTTGAGGTAAGAGATGAGCCCAAGAGGGGACTTTTGGGAGGTGCATGTGACAAGTGATAACGTACCTTTATGCCCTAGAAAGATGTTATGCGTTCTGAGCGGTTTTAAGACGTTTTTAGCTGATCTTGGAGCTCACTTTTGACCTAGTAGATGGCCTCAAACAATTGGCGTGCAAGAACAAAAAGTTTCTTAGAATGAGGTCCTCTATCTACCACGAAATTTCAGAGCATTTGGAGCTGAACGTGAATTCACCCATTTCACGTGCAAGCATATTTTTGCTCCTCAGGCCTCTACAAGATGCAAGGAGACTTGTGGTGAAGTTTGAGTGCATTTGGAGCTGCACGCCAATTGGGGAATTGGCGTGCAAATTGGCGTGCAGGTGTATTTTTGCATGGTTCCCTTGGTTTTGTCATTCTAATGATCTTTCTCCAAAGGACCATGTTGAAATTGAGTATTTTGGCCTATATGGGTGCGGAAAGGTGCTAACTTGTGTGATCAAAACTACGTCGTTTTGATGTGGGTGGTGTCTATATAAGGAGGGCTTGAGTTTGAGTTTTAGGGTTCGTGTGTTCCTTTCGCATTGCCTCTGCCCGAGGAAGAGAGAGAGCTAGAGAGAGAGAGGGAAGGGAGTTTTTGGTTCTTTGCCGGAGCATCTTGCGTGGGGAGGACGGGCGTTTGGCGGGGAGCAAGGATGATGTCTGCTTTTAAGGTAGGGGTTCCGTTCTTCCTAATCGCTCCTCTCGTCCTAGGGTCCTAGGGCTCGGTCAGATCCGTTTATATATACATATGTAATCCATATAGGTGTGATCTCCTATATGGATGTTGGCCTCAAATGGCGTATTGGTGTGATTTACGAGGTTGGGTGGTTAGTGCATGTTAAGTGTTTGATAAAATGCCGGTGTGGATATGCCCGTATGAATATGCCTGTGTGTATGCTCGGAACGTGTTTGAAATAATGCCCGTGAGGCTATGTATATTCTCGTGTCCGAAATAATATTCGTGTGGTCGGGATTGTGAGCCCGTGAATATGTGCATGCTAAGTGTTCGACGTTATTCCCGTGTGACTAAGCATATAAGTGTTTGATGTTATGCCTGTATGGTCTTATGTGCCGTGTGGTTGCTTGTACACCCGGTGGGCCGTGGGAAGCCCGGGACCGTTTTGTGTTAGCCCGTGAGGTGTGGAAACTTGGCCTCGAAGAGGCGGTTAAATCACTTGGCCCGAAGAGGCGGTTAAATCACTTGGCCCGAAGAGGCGGTTAAATCACTTGGCCCGAAGAGGCGGTTAAATCACTTGTTGTTAAAGTGTTAGCCGTGTGGCAGTGGCAGATTGTAATTGTTGATGTGGTTGTTGTTATGTCTGTTGAAATTATTGTAACACGACACCGCACTTGTACACATGGCATGTAGATGCTAGGAGCATGGGATGGGTTGGGGAGACATGATCCCTACCGAGCCGTGGGATGCTCACCCCTCCTACTATGGTGTGCTTTCTGGCAGAACCTACGGCGTTAGGTGGGAACACCAAGGTGGAAGAGTTCCATTTTGTGGCTTTGTTTTGTGTTATTTGCATTATGTAATTTTGTTGAGGTATTGTAACCCCAGTGGGGAGATATTGTAATGAAGTTTGAAATATAATAAAGGCATGTGGTTTCAATTAAATAATTATATGATTTTGGTTTCTGAAAAGAAATGTGAAGTGTATATTGTATTCTACCCTTTGTCCAAACCCGGATAAAGGGAGGGTCACGTTCCGGTCTCCTCGGGTTGGAAATCCGGGGCGTGACACAACTACTTGAACTTCTGCATATCGACCTATGTGGACCAATCAATGTGTTCTCACTATCTGGTGCATGATACTTCCTTGCAGTAGTAGATGACTACACCAGGTATACATGGGTCATGTTTCTCAAAATCAAAACTGAAACATTTGAAAATCTTGTTGAACTCTTTAATTGGGTCACCAATGTTAAGAGTCTCTCTATTAAACGCATAAGAAGCGATCATGGCAAGGAATTTGAATTTTATGATATGTTAGAGTTTTATACTGAACATGGTATCCAAGATAATTTTTTTGCACCTTGAACTCCACAATAAAATGGAGTCGGCTGAAAGAAAGATTTGGACTTTAGTTGAAGCGGCTAGAACCATGTTGACAGGAGCTCAGGTTCCCAAAATTCCCATGGGGCTGAAGCTATGTTACTACTGCTTATTATGTACAAAATAGAACTCTAATTAACAAACGAGCCATGAAAACACCCTATGAAGTGGAAGGGAAGGATGCCAAACATTGGTCACCTAAGGATCTTCGGTGTACTTGCTATATTCTGAACAATGGCAAGGAATACTTGAACAAGTTTGATGTCAAGTTAGATGATGGATATCTTGTTGGATATTCCATGAATAGCAAAAGCTTATCGTGTGTTTAATAGAAGGACCAAAACCGTTTGAAGAGTCTATTCATGTTTCTTTTGATGAGCCCAACAATGATATATGGAAAGGAGACCAAAATGTAAATGAAGTGCAGATACGATCATAGTAGAAGACCAAGACACAGACAATCCAACGATAGAACCAGTGGATGATGTAACCGAACCTGATGAACAAAGAGCTGAACTAGGTTGCGGAACAAAGTCAAAAATCAGCAGAAGATCATGAACTCAACATTCAACCTGTTAAGTCTCTACCACTTCCACCAGCCCAAGAACCCGACATAGAGCCAGTTGGGCATTCATCATCAAGAAAAAGAAGACCTTCCAAAGGCAAGGAGAAGGTTAAAGGACCACCCTTCTTAACCGATAATAGGAGATCCTGCCGCATGAGTCAAACGAGAGCTGCCACACTTCATGAGAACCTTTATATGTGCTTACTTATCACAAGTGGAGCCTAAATCATGGATTATGCGATTCAGGATCACTATTGGATTGATGTTATGCAAGAAGAATTAAATTAGTTGAAGAGACAAAAGGTATGGGAGTTGGTCAACGGACTTAGATCATAGCAAGTCATTGGAGTGAAATGGATCTTCGAAACAAGCTTGATATTGATGGTGTTGTGGATCAGAAACAAGGCCAGGACTGTTAGCAAAAGGATACAGAGACAAGAAGAAGGAATTGATTATGATGGAACTTTTGCACCGATTCTTAGACTAGAGGCCATCCGCATGTTATTAGCATATGCAGCATTCAAGGACTTCAAAGTTTATTAAATGGATGTCAAGAGTGCATTCCTAAATGGAGACCTCCAAGAAGAAGTCTATGTTGAACAACCGCTTAGATTCCTAGAGCCAAACCAAGAACGAAAGGTGTACAAACTGAAGAAGGCTCTTTATGGACTAAAACAAGCCCCAAGAGCTTGGTATGAAACATTGTCAGAATTTCTGATAAAGAACAAGTTCATAAAAGGCAAAATTGACCCCACACTGTTTCTCAAGGAAGGAAAAGGATCACTCTTGATAGTCCAGATATATGTAGATGACATCATCTTCAAATCAAGGGACAAGAAGCAATGTGAAGAATTCTCCCATGTGATAAAAAGTGAATATGAGATGAGTATGATGGGAGAACTTTTATTCTTCCTTGGGTTGGAGGTCAAATAGTTGGAGGATGGGATTTTATCAGTAAGCCAAGTACACTAAGGGAGATCCTTAAGAAATTCAAGATGACTGATGTAACCCACATGAAAACCCCATTCCCGCAAATGCCAAATTGGATATGCATGAACAGGCAAAGAGGTGGATATCACTCGAATACGAAGCATGATTGGTTCTTCGTCTGTATCTCACAAAGAAGCGAACCTGATATAATATTTGCAACATGCATCTGTGCAAGATACCAAGCTAATCCCAAGGAGTCTCATATGTCTCATGTCAAGAGGATCATGCGGTATCTCAAGGGAACTGAAAATTTGGGACTATGGTATCCAAAGGAGTCTAATTTCAAACGAGAGGATATTCGGATGTAGACTTTGCTAGGCTCCTAGATTGACAGAATAACACAAGTGGAACATGCTAACTACTTGGCAGCAGACTTGTATCCCGGTTTAGCAAGAAAGAATTCGCTTCAACTTCAATGACAAGCTGAATATATTGTTGTAGGAAGCTGTTGTGCTTAGTTGCTATGGATGGCCAGTCAACTTGCAGACTATGGGTTTAACCTCATGGCTGTGTTACTGTACTGTGACAATACAAGTGTTATTGCAATCTCAAACAATTCTGTCATGCATCCCAAGACCAAGCACATTGAGGTCAAACATCACTTCATACGTGATCATGTGCTAAAGAAGGACATTTCCTTGGAGTACATATCCACTGATGACCAGCTTGCCGACATATTCACCAAACCACTGCAAGAAGCCAGGTTCAATGAACTTCTGACAAAACTTGGCATGCTAGATTTAACTTCATAATTCTTATTGCATGTCTTGTGTTTCATTTCAACCTAATTACCTGTGCATGAACATAGGTATGACAATGTTAATGATTGTTTATCTCTCCATGAAAATTGGAAATGCCTAAGTGTGATTCATACATTCTACTGCAGGTAATTAAGAAATCACATGGATGAAACTTGCTACCTCTGAACCTAGTATAAATCTTTTGTGCAACCTGTCATAAATCCTCAAGTCTAGAGTGAAATGAGTGCAGTTTCCATCATGTTTCAATTAAATGATATTCCCATTATCTATTGTTTTTATTCTGAGTGAATATCACTTGTATGGCATTGCATTCATTAACTAGCAGAACTGCTTGTATCTCATGGTACTGTTGACTTGCACGGAAAGGATCCCCAATGATTCAATGCTCTAAGGATGACCGAGACCGTAGTAGTTGAGAATCATAAAAAGCCTATTACTCAAAAAAGAATCAATACCTTTCACTAGAAAAAGGCAAGGTGAAAAAGGCTAATTGAGAAAAGAAAATAGAAAATAGGTTGCCTATCTTATGGGGAGTCCTCACTATTCCTCTTGAATATGTTTCTTTCGAGTAATAGTTGGAGTTCACTAACCGTATGATCAATTGAGTCAAAAAGAAATTGTGTTGAGCTCTGTCCACGTGAAAAAGTTTATGATTAAGCACTCAAAAATGGTGCTATACAAAAGAAGAGGACAACTCACACGGAAAATACGAGTGATCAAACTCCAAACTTTATGTATATACTTGTGTTGTAAATTACACAATGCTAGAGTGTGTGTTCGATTCTCAATAGGGCCATCTTGTCTCTCAAGTCATCTATGTTGAACTGAAAATCATTGTGGGATCAAGGTTTGTGGTAAGATTTGGTTGACCATGAGTATACCAAATAATGCAATCCTAGTTCCCGAATCAAACTCACATGTTGATCGGAGAGTGAGAGGGGGAGGCCTTCACCGAGTGACTTTTTGCTAAAATGTGACGACTGCGATCTCATGATTAGGTTGTTGAAATGGACTAACCATGGTTTATATCGGACGCCATGTTGACATTGTGATCAATTTCCTGCATACAAGAGTATATGATGATGCACTTAGTCATTTCTAAGTTGAATGGAATCGTAAATGATCATACTACATTAGTCGCACATGTAAACCGGGTAGTACGGTTGAAAGAACTCAAGTTCTAGGCACGTAATCTTACTTCCACTTATAACATTGTTTATCATGCATGATTTTATGTGAAATATCCTATACGTCACTTTCATGTTGTTAAGTGTTGAAAAAGTCCAGAGAAATCCACCTTTGTCGCTGAATTTGTTGTCGACCATTAAGCAAATAGCATCGAAGAACTCGCTGCTCGAAGACCGGCGCCGTAGCCTCGAAGCTCGAGAATTTGCAATTTCTCCTAAACACAACTTCGTAGAGTCGTAGTTTCCAAAAGGTCGAAACACAACAGATTCGGTTTCTCGCTACTCAAGCGTCGGACACGCGTCGCACGTCCTTGTGCACTTAAAATTCAAAATACACCGACATAAGGGGTGACGTATACTTATCGCTTAAGTACTCCAACGGGTGGATCGAGAAGATGAAAAGACGGGTTAGAGAAAAGGACGTGGATCCCGAAGACGAACCGAAAGAGTATGTGACCTACGGTACACTTTCACCTCATATATAAGTCACGTATAGAGACAGGGCCAAAAGGTATGTTCTGCTTTCACATTCAAACCCTCCCGAACGCTCTATCTCTCTCTTCGATCTTCGTCCCCTCATCTCTTTCTCTATCTCCCTCCTTTTACCATCTTCGAACCTTACATACTCTCTCTACGAGTGTCTCTTTCTCTCCTAAAGCTCTATGGTAGGACCTAGCTCATTGATGGCCGAAGGATTAGGCGAATCGTCTTAGGTTTCATTGTCAATCGGGAAGCCATGAGACTTGAAACATCAGCTGGATGGGCGAGTCCGAAATTGCCTAGATGAGTCGAGGATAGCATCCGTATGCTCCGGGATGCAAGATATCTGGTGGAAGACGTCTGTGGAGTTTCATGAGACATTGGCCATCTCTAAAGGCGACTTGGTGGGAACAAGACAAGGAGCGGAGATTCAGATCTCGGCCGAAACGCTACGATACTCTCCAACTCCCGAAAGGTAACTTCCAACCTCTACCAAGTCTTTCCAGAGAGGAGTGTAAGGCTTTTCTGGGGTATTCTGACCATGGAAAGAAAGGACAGGGAGCCCTGAAGCTTGCTTCTCTGGTCAGGCACTAGCATTGCCGTCAGAATCGGACAGTGCCTAATGTGCAAGAAGATGGCTCATGACTCGCAAGCCATGAGCAGATGAAGATCATGTGCAGTGTATTACAAAGAAGAAGGATAGATTGGGGAGCTCAAATACACAACATGATCAAGTCTAGGAAGGGGCACTTTTGACTGATTCTGACCAAACTCCTAAGGTGTCACGCCCCGGATTTCCAACCCGAGGAAACCGGTACGTGACTCCCCATTCACCCACACGGAGGGCAAAGGGGTTGGATTACTGGATGCCACAAACAAGTCTAACAATTACAATAAATCAAACAAGCCACATCTTTATTTAATTCCATATATCAAAGGTTCACAAAACAACCATGTTCCTTATTACAATTCAATCCCTTAGTACATTTCCCACCCTGGGGTTACATAAATCATAAAATTACATTACCGAAATAAACAATAAAATGGAGATGGTCTTCCACCTTGGTGTTCCCACCTAACGCCTGTAGGTTCCTGTAAAGAAAACAACATGGTAGGAGGGGTGAGCAACCACGCTCAAGAGGGATCATGTCTCCCCAACCCATCCCATGCACCTAATATCTACATGCCTTGTGTACAAGTGCGTGTCGTGTTACAATTATTCCACCAGATGTAATTACAAAGTTATAATAGAAATGCAATCATACACGGGCTGGTACATAAACACTCCCGGCTTCCACAACCACCGGGTTTCCACAACGATCCAGGGCTTCCACAAACCCACCGGGTTACAAGAATAGTCCCGGCTTCCACAACCACCGGGTTCCACAAAACAGTCCCGGGCTTCCACAGCCCACCGGGTTCCACAAAACAGTCCCCGGGCTTCCACAGCCACCGGGTTCCACTAAACAGGTCCCGGGCTTCCACACCCACCGGGTTCCACAAAACAGTCCCGGCTTCCACATGACCACCGGGTTCCACAAAACAGCCCCGGCTCCACCACCGGGTTCCACAAAATCCCCGGGCTTCCACCACCACCGGGTTCCACAAAACAGTCCCGGGCTTCCACAACCACCGGGTTCCACAAACAGTCCCGGGCTTCCACAACCACCGGGTGTACAAGCAAACACGCAAAGACACATGGCCATACAGCATAACATCAAACACTTAGTATGCTCGATCACACAGGAATAACATCGAACACTTAGCATGCATATATCCACAAGCTCATAAACCCAACCACACAGACATAATCTAACACACCGGACGTGCGTGGCCTCACAGCATTACCTCAAACACATAACATGCACACCTCACAGGCATTACCTCAAACACATAACATGCACGGCCTCCACAGGCATTATGTCAAACACTTGGCAGCATATATACATATATCCAAACAACACGCCATTGAGGCCAACATTCATATAGGAGATCACACCTATATGAATTTACATATAAATATATATACGATATCGACTCAGAATGCCCTAGGACCCTAGGACAGAGGAGGGTTTAGGAAGAACAGAACCCCTACCTTAAAGCAGATCTTCCTTGCTCCCGCGCCAAACGCCGTCCTCCCCACGCAAGATGCTCCGGCAAAGAACCAAAGAACTCCCCTTCCCTCTCTCTCTCTAGCTCTCTCTCTCTCAGGCCAGTGCAGCAAAGGAACACAAGAACCCTAAACTCAAACTCAAGCCCTCCTTATATAGACACCATCCACATCAAAACGACGTAGTTTTGATTAAGTAAACCCAGGATCAAAACGACGTAGTTTTGATCACACAAGTTAGCACCTATCCGCACCCATATAGGCCAAAATACTCGGAATTTCAACATGGTCCTTTGGAGAAAGGTCATTAGAATGACAAAACCAAGGGAACCATGCAAAAATATGCTCGCACGCCAATTTGCACGTGAATTCCCAATTCACGTGCAACTCCATATGAACTCCAAATGCTCTCAAACTTCACCCCTAGCCTCCTTGCATCATTTGGAAGACAATTACACTTGCACGTGAATTGGACCCATATCACGTGCACCTCACATCCATGTCCATTTGGTCCGAAACGTGGTAGATAGAGGACATCATTCTAAGCATCTTTCCTTTTGCACGTGAATTCATTGGAGTCCAACTACTAGGTCAAAATCTAGAAAAACTCTACTCGAGATGCAAACCGACTAACTCAAGGTACGGGTCCTTACATCCTCTCCCCCTTAAGACTTTTCGTCCTCGAAAAGAAATGACATACGAGGAAAACAACCACAAACTACCCATTTGCTACCTGGCAAGCCACAACACCCAAATGGGTCATACACCACACACAAGACAACAAAGACATAACAAGGTACCACCATAATCCATAACCACAATAATGCACAGAACACATGTCCACATGGCACGAATACACATTTCAAAGCACATCACAAATAAGAACACATGTCTTTAAAAGACAAAACCAATACACCAAATCATACACAACTAATACAAGAAAACACATCACAATCCTTGGCCAACAGCCACCAACAGCCACCTCCCACTCTTAAGGTTGTTCGTCCTCGAACAACGCTGGGTGTTGCTCACGCATCATGGACTCACATTCCATGTCTCCGCTGCAGGACGTGTCGGCCCCCAAAAGACAACACACCTTCCAAAATGCACATGCTGAGGCACATCGCCCACAACCATTCACATACCCGCGACCGAAGATATCACACCATAACACACATGAAGGTACGTACCCGCAGACCCAATACAACACAGCATGATAGGGAAACACATATTCGAATCTCACAAACAACCATTGTTCTCCTCACCTAACACATGTCACAAGTATTCACATGTCACGACAGTATAAGACATATACGCCCATCACCAACACGTTTAACAGATCACATAGGTCACGAGCAACTCACATCATAAACACCACCACAAGGAACAACTCACAAACAAAACACTACTACACGTTTAACGTTCCACCGCCCATTCACCATCATTATAAACTCATCCGCAGGGAGTTTCCTCACAACCTTCCCACCTTTGGACTTTTCGTCCCCGAAAAGAGAAACCAAGTAGTAAACAACGCGAAAAGATCAAAGCAACACATAATGTAGTCATTACCACAAATGTTGGAGATGCCAACTCCAGGCATGATGGGACCAACACTCCACAACGTAAAATACCCAACAATTGGGAGTGAAGTCAACGCAGCCTCACCCATAGGTAGACCACACCCTAACAAAGCAAGCACAATGAGGTCACAATGAAACACAAACAAATAGGATAGCATGATGCAAACCACAATCACATTCCCACCCAGGGAGCTCACCTCAAGCACACCATCATCATTGCGAAAACCACCTCACTCAAGCAAGGAACATTGAAACCCCACCAACGCCAATGGTGACGCAGAACGAGTCACTAGACATAGAAACACGAGAATGGAGTGTGCCCTTAACCACTCGGTCGCAGTCAACCTGGCGCCCAACGGAGTCCAAGGATGCACTAAAACAAGAATGCAACACCACACACACAACCATGGTAAGACCAAAACCCACTATCGGGCTATCACTAGTCACCGACTTTGAGAATCGACCTCCTTGATCACGGTCAAACAGAGATCCGCCAAGGTCCCACACGACCTTCACAACCGAGGCTTACCAGTACGCCCAAGAGATAATGCCTTACCAAGTCGACAGACGGACCACGCGATAGGAATCCCTTGACGCCAAGTAGCTATGAACATCATAGTCCCCCCCCACACCGAAAACGCTCCTATCTGCAACCTGACCACAATGGAATCCTCTGTGTCACCACTCACAGTCACAAGAAAATCCCTTGCCTCCAAGACATACTCCACCTCATGGCCCACCAACTCCGCTATATCAACTATTACGTTTTATCTCAACACACCAGCAAAACACTCAAATGGACCAAGAAATACTCCAGGCTCTAGCCGCAGCCTAATATGGTCACTGTAATTCCTCCGGGTAGGCACAAGAAACGAGGCATGCAAACTCCTTATTCGGGACATTCACGTAGCTCCCAAACACACCAACACTTTGATGGCGTGGACCATGTCACTTACCGCATCAAAACGCACACGAAAGACTTTCAAGAAGAACATATGTAGCATGAGGACCCCATGGTAGCCGCAGGACACAAATCTCCCCCCAAAGGGGTAAGACTAATACCCTTACAAGCAAAACTCACATCCGACTCCATTTAGTGAATCACAACGCATCAATACTTTCACACTTTTTAATTAGCATGCCATCATATGTGACAAGGAATAACATCAACATTACACATAACACCTCTTTCATCCCACACCGCACATAATATGCGCATGCATCACCTCTTACTCCTTCGCATATGAATGCCACGAGGCCCACACATAAGAACTTTGCTACTCCTTTAGCACATATGTAACACACACAACAAAACAAAGCAACCACAACACACGAAATAAACTACCGTGTAGAACACATGTAAGAGAGGACATACTAGTCCCCACCTCCTCGCCTCTTTTAAGCCTATTACCCACACGACATGGATTAACGGAATGGTCCTACCACCAGGAGTACATCCTCAACCCCTCGGAAGGTGTCTCCCAATTATGAGGAAAAACCCAAACAAGGCCTGCCCAATCTCACTCGCTTTTGCTGCGACCGATTGGGTTCATCAGGCAGGATCCTATAAACTCACTCGTAACCTAGTTCAAAGAACTCATCACATTCTTATACATACGCAAACCCATTTCACCACATATCCCATGAACATTACCCAAGGTCTTTCACACACCACCAGCATGACACGTGGTCAATGTTTGGCCACCCAAGAATTTGCAGCCATTTCCATAGGACACCCACAAGAATCTTAAAACCACATACCACTCTCGCCAATCAATTTAGATTTCAATGACTCAAGGGTGGGTTATACTAGTGGCAATTTCCTCCCTCAACCTTGACACTTGGAAAGGTTACCAAAAGAACATCCTTCTTAAGTAGCACATCTACGAAAACCTCTACTCACAAGAAAAACACATTTCTATTACTCAAGGTTGCCACAACGGGTCACACACTACCCACAAGCCACTAACTCATGCCTCCGCTCTTCTAGGCTAGCTAGGCCAGAGGTAATCTCACCTACGCTAGAGTATTAGGGGTAACACGTTGACATTTATTACTTTCCTCACACACGGGCGCCCAAAATTGACTACCACACGAAGATGCAATTAACACTTTAGACCGCATTAAAACCACCAAACTCTTTCCAATAACCGCTTATAACCATTAGTAATTTATTAGTCTTTTGGTATCATATATATATTTTATTTATTTATTTTACTCATTTATTCTCTAGTAGGTCCCCAACTACGTCCATCCAAAATGGTAACTCAAACGACCTTCTAAGCCTCACCTAACATAAAACAGCTGGCTCAAGAGCCCACCCAAATAAAATACCCCTTTATCACAAGTGTCTTAATCAAATTGCTAGAAACGCAACAATCAAAGGTTCACCTGAACCTCACCTAATCCCGCACGAGACTCAACCGATCACTATCATTAAAGGAATATGATACCACCACTAAACGAAATCTTAACACGCGAGAATCAAAATCGTACCGTGACTAAGGAAAGTTCTCGCCATGCTCTCCTCCTAGCCTCACTTGAATTTTGCTTTGTCCCTAGCTCGTTGAGCCGGCCCTAGCACCATGACTTGTTTTACCAAAACAGGCTGTCGGGAGATGTCCTACTTTCCAATGTCCCGGTTGTCCACTTTGCAAGAACAACCCCTTTGGGAAACCGGTCTCTACCTCTTGAGCCCCTTTCTCGCTGATCGGGACAACTATGCTTCAATTAATCTTCACCCAAGATCCCCCCGATGATGTGGGGTTGATAGCTCTCGACGTACCTCGCTCTTAATCAGTTGTCGAATCTCATCCCTCAACTCTTGCATTACCAGGCTTAAGATGCCAACCTCATTACTTACATCCTGCAGCTCTCCCACTTGCCCCGACTGGGGGGCGGGCTTTTTGCTACCTCAATAGTCGTACTGGTTACAATTTTCGGAGACATTGGCTCCACGAAAAGGCAGCGCTCTAGGTCATCACTCCATAATCTCAACAATCGCGAGACCACTACCGACTAAGCGACTTAAGCTATAACACGCATTATTACCATACAAGTCTATAGGTTCACATTTACCGTATTATACCAATTTTACATTCCATTGCATTGCTCATAACCACGCTTATTTCACACAAGACCAAGCAAATCACATGTTCAACCATTCACAGAACACCAAACAAATCACATTTAATTTTTTTTTTTTATTTTTTTTTTTTTGTTAACGGGTCACAAGCCTCAAGTTTCCAAGCACACAGTTTCACTTCCACAATTTCTTTTCCATGTTTCCATGCTCAAATCATCACAAAATTTCGTAGTTGCACAATTGAAACTTTATCATGTTCAAACCCTTTATCCATGCAATTACACATCCGCACACATTTCGTTCTCATTAAACCACATTGCACAAGCATCCATTCCACAAGCACACCAGCTTAACTAAACAAGGACCTTTCCTTGTAGTCATGCTCAAGGTACTTCAAATAAAATCAGAGTTGCACAGTTCACGCCTTATCACATTATTCATATTTTCCTTTATCACAATTATTTTTTTATTTTTTTATTTTTATTTTTTTTATTTTTTTTTTTCAGGTATCCACACCTTCACATACAACAACCAATGCAACTAGTGCCCTAATGCCAATGCATGCAAATCCTACCACAAGACTGGACTACCCCAAGTACACCTTGGAGGCTCCAAGAGGACCGTGTTGATCAGGCACGTCCCTCCGAGCTCCTCCAAAGGACCCAAGATAACCAAGTCCGCCCACTACCCTAGGCCAACTAGACCATGCTCGATACCATATTATCACGCCCGGATTTCAACCCGAGGAAACCGGTACGTGACTCCCATTCACCCACACGGAGGGCAAAGGGGTTGGATTACTGGATGCCACAAACAAGTCCAACAATTACAATAAATCAAACAAGCCACATCTTTATTTAATTCCATATATCAAAGGTTCACAAAACAACCATGTTCCTTATTACAATTCAATCCCTTAGTACATTTCCCACCTCGGGGTTACATAAATCATAAAATTACATTCCTGAAATAAACAATAAAATGGAGATGGTCTTCCACCTTGGTGTTCCCACCTAACGCCCGTAGGTTCCGTAAAGAAAACAACATGGTAGGAGGGGTGAGCAACCACATTCCAGTAGGGATCATGTCTCCCCAACCCATCCCATGCACCTAATATCTACATGCCTTGTGTCAAGTGCCGTGTCGTGTTACAATTATTCCACCAGATGTAATTACAGCTATAATAGCAAATGCAATCATACACTGGTCGGTACATAAACACTCCCGGGGCTTCCACAACCACCGGGTTTCCAATAACATCCGGGCTTCCATGACCACCGGGTTAAGAATGATCCGGGCTTCCCACAACCACCGGGTTCCACAAATGATCCCGGCTTCCACAACCACCGGGTTCCACAAAACATCCCAGGCTTCCACACCCACCGGTTCCACAAAATAGTCCCGGCTTGACTGACCCACTGGGTTCCACAAATGGGTCCGGCTTCACGACCACCGGGTTCCACAAAACGGTCCCAGGCTTCCACAAGCCACCGGGTTCCACAAAATGGGCCCGGCTTCCACACCACCGGGTTCCACAAACAGTCCCGGGCTTCCACAACCACCGGGTTCCACAAAACAGTCCCGAAGCTTCCACAGCCACCGGGTGTAAGCAAACACGCAAGACACATGGCCATACAGCATAACATCAAACACTTAGTATGCTCAGTCACACGAGAATAACATCGAACACTTAGCATGCATATATCCACAAGCTCATAAACCCACACACATACATAATCCAACACACCGGACGTGCGTGGCCTCACAGCATTACCTCAAACACATAACATGCACAACTCACAAGGCATTACCTCAAACACATAACATGCACACTCACAGCATTATGTCAAACACTTGTGTGCATATATACATATATCCAAACAACACGCCATTGAAGCCAACATTCATATAGGAGATCACACCTATATGAATTTACATATAAATATATATACGAATACAAACAAGACTGCCCTAGGACCCTAGGACAGAGGAGGGTTTTAGGGAAGAAACAACCCCTACCTTAAAGGGATCTTCCTTGCTCCGCGCCAAACGCCGTCCTCCCCACGCAAGATGCCCAGGCAAAGAACCAAAGAACTTCCCCTTCCCTCTCTCTAGCTCTCTCTCTCTCTCAGGCGCAAAGAAGCAAGAAAGGAACACAAGAACCCTAAACTCAAACTCAAGCCCTCCTTATATAGACACCATCCACATCAAAACGACGTAGTTTTGATTAAGTAAACCCAGGATCAAAACGACGTAGTTTTGATCACACAAGTTAGCACCTATCCGCACCCATATAAGCCAAAATACTCGAATTTCAACATGGTCCTTTGGAGAAAGGTCATTAGAATGACAAAACCAAGGGAACCATGCAAAAATATGCCCGCACGTTCAATTTGCACGTGAATTCCCAATTCACGTGCAACTCCATATTAACTCCAAATGCTCTCAAACTTCACCCCTAGCCTCCTTTGCATCATTTGGAAGACAATTACACTTGCACGTGAATTGGACCCATATCACGTGCACCTCACATCCATGTCCATTTGGTCTGAAACTTCTGTGGTAGATAGAGGACATCATTCTAAGCATCTTTCCTTTTGCACGTGAATTCATTGGAGTCCAACTACTAGGTCAAAATCTAGAAAAACTCTACTCAGGATGCAAAACTGACTAACTCAAGGTACGGGTCCTTACATAAGGTTCCTTCGTCTTGATGTGTTTAACCACCGACCTGTGGTACCACTGCCGGCCAAATATATGTTCAAGAGCTTGTACAAGAATGGATGGCTAGACCTGTGGTACCACTTTTGACTGATTCGGGATGTTACTCACGCATTAAAGACTCCCCGCTCCCAAGTCTACTCCTCAATGCCATGGTGCTGCCACAAGACGTGAACCAAAGGAATAACATGACCCCGAGAAGTTTCTCGCGTCGATCGAGTATACTGGGATAGGGCCTCAACATAGGACATGTCATCCTCAATGTCCAATGCCCCCGGGCCCAACACATGAGTGGGGTTAGGGTGATACTTCCTCACTGGGACACGTGGAACACATTGTGCACCCGACTTAATTGAGGTGGCAATGCTAACCGCTAAGCTAGAAGCCCCACACGAGTTATAACCTCAAATGGACCAATAAACCGGGAGAGAGTTTGGAACCTCTCCCAAAGTGCCAATGTCCACGTCATGGAGAGACACGGAGAAACACATGGTTGCCCACGCGTAAAACCGCAAAGTGTCGCCGCCCTGGTCTACATAAGATTTAGCCGACTCCGGAACTGATAACCAGCGCCTGGCGAATCAACTTAACTTTCTCGGTAGCCTCTTGAACCAACTGTGGTCCCAAGAGAGACGCCTCTCCTGCCTCAATCCAACAAAAGGGGATCAGCACGGCCTCCCATACAACCCCTCAAAAGGGGCCATCCCAATGGATGCTCGATAAGCGTTGTTGTAGGCAAATTCCACCAAAGGAAGGTGAGTTGCCCACGAACCCCCAAAATCTAACACACATGCCCGTAACATGTCCTCCAAAGTTTGATTCGTCCGCTTTATCGGCCGTCAGCTCTCAGGGTGGAAGGCTATACTCAAGTTAAGCTTGGTCCCCATAGCCTCCTGCAAACCTCGCCCCAAAACGGAAGTGAACCTCGAATCCCGGTCGGAGACAATCAACGATGGTACTCCATGCGGTCTCACAATCTCGTTCATGTATAGGCGACTCAAGGTCCCAATAGAGTCCCGCTCGCGAACAAGAAGAAAATGGGCTGACTTTGTGAGCCGATCCACAATCACCCAAATCATATCTTTTCCTCCCTGTGGTGGGTGGAAGACCAAGCCACTACTAGACCGATGCACAAAGCAACTCTAGACTTCAGGCCACCAAATATGTAAGACTCAAAACCCACAATCACCCAAAAACATCATTGCCTCGACTCTCAGGCTTCTTAGGCTCCACGTCAGTCTCCACCGACATAACACCAAACACTTAACATACATCTTAGCTATTCGGGCATAACAACAAACACTTAACATGCATATCCACATTGGCATAACATCAAACACTTAGCATGCATATCCTCACAGGTAAAACATCAAACACTTTTCAGGCATACCCACACCGGTATAACATCAAACACTTAACATGCATAGGCTCACGGGCATAATATCAAACACATAATACGCATGGCCACACAGCCTAATCTCAAACACATACACGCCATCAAGGCTAACATCCCATAGGAGATCATACCTATATGGATTTACATATAATATATATATCCGGATTACAAATCGCCTACCACAAAGCTATAACCCTGGGATAGGTACAAGGAAGAACGGAACCCCTACCTTAATGAAGATCCTCCTTGCTCCCGCGACGCCTGGTCCCTCCCCACACAAGAGGCTCCGACAAACACCCGCAGCTCTCCTTCCTTGCCTCTCTAGCTCTCTCTCTCTCTCTCTCTCTCTCTCTCTCTCTCTCTCTCTCTCGCGACGGTTCGCAGGTGGCTAGCCAAAAGAAGATCCCTAAACGTAAGAGTCCTTCACCTCTTATGTAGGCACACTAACATCAAAACGACGTAGTTTTGATCACACAAGCTACAACCTTCCCGCATCTAGACACGACAAAAATATCCATAATTGTAACATGGTCCTTTGGGGAAAGATGATTAGAACCACAAAACCAAGGTGACGGTGCAAAAATATGGTCGCACGCTATAATGCACGTCATATCCCCATATGACATGCACCCAAAAGCTATGAAATTCTACCCCAAGCTTCCTTGCATCATGTAGAAGGTTGGTTTGTGCAAATATCCAGCACGCCAATTGGTCCAATTGGCGTTCAAGGCCTTTAGCTCTGAAACTTGTAAGGGTGTAGAGGACATCATTCGAGAAACTTTAATTTTGCACGTCAATTGATTTGAGGCCATCTACTTAGTCAAAATTAATCTCCAAAAACCCGACAAAACAACCTAAAAGTGCTTGTATATGCAAATAGCATCTTCCTAGGGCATAAATGCACATTATCAATTGTCACATGTACCTCCCAAAAGTCCCCTCTCGCGCTCATCTCTTACCTCAAACTTGTGCATCAACATTCAAGGTGTTTTAGATAAAGTGTGTGGAAGAAAACTCCCTAAAACCCAACAATTTCCACTCACAAGGCATCCGTGATTAACTCTACATACCGCAAAAACGCGGTCATTCCAAGAGGACTCATTCTATTGATCGTTTGTTTTGGTATTTATTTATTTATTTTCCCAGGACATGGGTTCGTGGCGGTTGTATGAACCCGATCAGTTAACCTTGTTATACTTGTCCACTTGCTTGAATATTTTATTGGACCATTGGTAAGTACAATTCTTCCCCTATTGTGTCAGTATAGGAATTGGTAGGCCACTAATCCCCTCGATCCTTGTAGACGTAGTGTGGGCGTGGGGACGTCGTGTTCCTGGTTCTGTGGCTTTCAGAATTTGGGGGCATGATAAATTGGTATCAGAGCATGGTCTAGTGGACCTAGGTTAGTGAGGGGTGGTTGATAGACACTTAGTAGCTTAGAAGATTATAAGGAGGGTGCCTGATCAACGCAATCCTTATACGTGTTCTGGATTGACCAAGGGTTCATCAAATCATCCTAGGAAGCATTGGGGTTGGGTGCATACCTGCTGCATGACTGAGTGTGCATATCTAGGCACTAGAAATCATTTGCTAATGCTACTCTAATGATGTGAATGTATTGATTATACTGTTGGATATTTGTGGTTTATTTTCTTTAGTGATTGATTGTGCCTAACTGAAAATGCTATTATGCTAGTTTCAACCTAGGAAGTCTAAGTGAATAACGACCTATTTTGATGTGTAGAATAAGAGGCTTAGAAACCTCATTTTTGGGTGGCAGACTTAGTTCTGTTTAATGGGTTAAATAATTCGGTTGTGTGACTACTGTGTAGTAGTTAATAGATTTTCTTGGTTTGTGTTGGTGCAGAATGGCACCCAAGACTAGGGCTCAAGGTCTAGCAGAGGAGCTATCCGTTTAGTCCGAATCACAAGGACAACAGAGTTCTCCAGTACCTGCTTGGGTTCAGAGATTGCTGCTTAGATTGGGGCTCAAATACTGAGCCAAATCTAGGGTGTCATGCAAGGCACCATGAGGGATATGGCTAGAGAGGTGATGTAGGAGGAACTGAGGAAGCAACAGTAGCCTCAGCAGGAGCAGTAGCAGGAGGTTCTAGAGGAGAGCCAGTCACAGGTCACGATTGTACCGCCCGCAGTACCGATCAACTAGGTGAGTCGATTCCTGAAGCAGAAACCGACGAAGTTTGAGGTGAATATGAGACCCGATGAGGCCGAGGAATGGGTCAAGTGGATAGAAGACATCTTCGAGCTGATCCAGGTGCCCGAAGAGGATAAGGCCCGCTTAGCCACACATTTCTTGTTAGGTGGGGCCCGCAAGTGGTGGGAAGCTATGAAGCAGGTTCACGAGAGCCAGATGACATGGGAGGACTTTGTAGAGCTCTTCTACGCAGAGTATTTCCCTCGCTCTGTGTAGAAGACAAGGCAACGGGAGTACTATATACTGGAGCAAGGTTGTCGGACTGTGATAGAGTATGTCACGGCATTCACTGAGCTAGGGAGATTTGCCCCAGATTCATGGAAGGTTGAGGCTTATAAGACCAAGGATTTCATTGATGGGCTGAGACCGTCACTTAGGAGGGGATTGAATATGATGGAATTGACTACGTACAGTGATGCGGTCAACAAGGCACTTATTGGAGAGCGGGACTTAAACCAAATCAGGACTCAGAGACCAGGGAGCTTATCGAGGCCTAGCCAAAAGAGGCCAAGAGAGGAGCAATCTGAGGGACAGGGGTACAGGAGGCCGGTGCCCAAATTTTCACATTCATGGAACTCAGGCAGTAGTTTTACCTCATGGTTTTGAGGGACATGTCGATCCTGCGGACTTCGGGGACACAAGGAGGTGGATTGTAGGCGGAAGAGTGACAACCCACTCAAGTGCTTTCGATGTGGGGGACTGGGACACAGGATAGGAGAGTGTCCTTCTGCCAGCTCAGCTAGTGTTGCGGGGCCACATCGACCTTGTGACTAGGGCCAGAGGAGCGGGGCTCCATATCAGAGACCAGGTCAGTCAGGACAATTAGTAGAAGGATGAACTGCTACACAGCAGCCTCAGCGGGAGGCCCAGGCTCAGAAGGGACAGAATGATCGAGCTACGACGAGTCAGGCCAGTGACATGTTCAGAAGGGGAGGAACTATGCCATCACTGACAGAGAGGCAGAAGTTCCACCAATTGACGAGGCGAGTCAGGGGCCAGCTGCGGTGAGAGGTATGATTTTAGTTTCACGCACGATTTGTACCCTTTTGGATTGATACTGGTGCTAAACACTCGTTCATCGCGCACTCCACCGTAGAGGGATTAGGGTTGGATTGTACTACTGTTGATCAGCCCCTTGTGGTTGATACACCCGTAGGGGGCTTGGTGGTGATTGATAGGGTTTGTTCGGGGTGCGAGGTTACTCTAGGAGGTGTCGACCTTCGGTGTAACCTATTTGTGATGTACTTTGATGCTTTTGACGTGATATTGGGTATGGACTGGTTGACCCGTGTAGAGGCTATGATTGAGTGTTATAGGCATCGAGTAACCTTCCTCACACTGGAGGGGACTCGGGGTACCTTTGTGGGTGAATGGTCTAAAGATACATGCAAGTTGGGGCCTTTGAGGCAAGGATGGGGTGATGTAACCCATCAGTTAGCCAGTCTGACACTAGTTGACCCCCAGTAGGAGGGTAAGGTGGTGTTACCCAAGGTGGTGGATAAGTTTCCCGACGTATTTCCCGAGGACTTGGTTGATTTACCACCAGAGAGAGAGGTAGACTTTTCGATAGAGTTGCTACCCGGGACAGCACCTATCAGATTGGCAGCTTACAGGATGGCACCAGTTGAGCTCTGAGAGCTCAAGAGGCAGATAAACGATCTTCTGGCGCGTGGTTTTATTAGACGGACTAGTTCACCTTGGAGTGCTCTAGTCTTATTCGTAAAAAAAGCGGATGGTTCGCTTCGGTTGTGTATCGACTACCGGCGATTGAACCAGGTGACAGTGAAGAACAGGAACCCTCTACCGAGGATTGATGATTTGTTTGATCAGTTTAAGGGTTCCCGTTGGTTTTCTAAGATTGATTTGAGGTCTGGATACCATCAGCTACGTGTGCGGGAGGCAGACATTCCGAAGACCGCCTTTAGTTGCAGATATGGCCATTATGAGTGGCTAGTGATGCCTTTCGGCCTCATAAATGCCCCAACAGTATTCATGGGATTAATGAATCAGATCTTTACACCCTATCTCGATAAGTTCGTGGTGGTCTTTATAGATGATATCCTGATTTTTTCCCGGACAGAGAGTGAGCATGATGAGCATTTACAGGTGGTGTTGCAGACGTTGAGGAATACGCAAAGTTCACGAAATGTGACTTTTGGCTGCAGCGGGTGAAGTTCTTAGGGCAAGTGGTATCCTCGGAGGGTATCACAGTGGATCCTGGTAAGATTGAGGCAGTGATGTCATGGAAGCGCCCAACAAATGTTTTTGAGATCCGGAGTTTTCTAGGGTTGGTAGGTTATTACAGGAGGTTTGTTAAGGACTTCTCCTGTTTAGCTGTACTAATGACTGGCTTGACTCGAAAGGGGGTGCAGTTTGACTGATTGGAGGCTTGTGAGGAGGCTTTCAATCAGTTGAAGGCCAGGTTGACTTTAGCACCTATCCTAGTCCTACCACAAGAGGGTGTACCCTATGAGGTCTATTGTGATGCCTCTAAGGTTGGATTGGGTTGTGTGCTTATGCAGGAGGGGCGAGTAATTGCTTATGGTTCCCGTCAGTTGCGGTCCCATGAGAAGAATTATCCCATGCACGATTTAGAGCTGGCTGCAGTGATCTTTGCATTAAAGAGCTGGAAACACTACCTCCTTGGGGAGAAGTTTGTGATATATACTGACCACAAGAGTTTGCAGTACATCTTCTCTCAACAGGATCTGAATCTCAGGCAGAGGCGTTGGGTGGAGTATATGCAGCAGTTCTAGTTTGATCTTCAGTATACACCCGGAAAAGGGAATGTAGTAGCTGATGCCTTGAGCCGAAAGAGCCAAGCCACGGTGGCTCTCTGTGCTGTCAAGGAATGGGGGATGATATGGCAACTAGCCTGCTGAGATTACAGCCAGTGTAGGGAGTAGTACAGGGTATGCTGAGTGCGGTTATAGTAGTGCCTGAGTTGCGACGTCAGGTTATTGAGAGTCAGTTGGGGGATGTTGAGTGTGAGGTCATCCGGGATCAGATTCAGACTGCCATACTTTCCACAGATTGGACTGAGGATTCAGACCATGTTTTGTGCTATCGAGGTCGATTGATAGTTCCATATTCTCTCTAGGAGGCCGTTTTACGGGAATTCCATCACTCTCGTTTAGCTGTTCATCCTGGGGGAACGAAGATATACCATGCTATACGATAACAGTTTTGGTGGTCGGGCCTTAAGAAAGTTATTGCGGAGTTTGTTCGATGGTGCTTAACATGTCAGCAGGTCAAGGCCGAGCATTTGCGGTCTGTTGGTGAGTTGCAGTCGTTACTGTGCCGGAGTGGAAGTGGGATCATGTGACTATGGACTTTGTCACAGAGCTTCCTCGTTCTAGAGGTCATAATATTATTTGGGTTGTTGTAGACCGTTTGATGAAATCTGCCCACTTTATTCCGATTCGTGAGACTGATCCGGTCAGGACCTTGGGATAGCGTTATGTCGATATGGTGGTACGATTGCATGGTGTGCTATTATCGATCGTTTTTGATAGGGATGCTCGGTTCACTTCACAGTTCTGGCGGCAGTTACAGCGTGCTTTGGGCACCCGAGTGAACTTGAGTACAACTTACCACCCACAGTTCTGGCGGCAGCGGATGTTGACGGCCCAGAGTCGACAGAAATCATATGCTGACAAGCGGCGGTGACCGCTTCAGTTCGTCATAGGGGATCGCGTCTTCTTATGAGTCTCACCACGTCGGGGGCACAGTCGGTTTGGGCGAGGGTCCAAACTCTCACCTCGTTTTGTCGGTCCTTTTCCTATCATTACGGTTGTGGGACCAGTTGCCTATCGATTGGAGTTACCATCCGAGCTGGCTCGTGTTCATGATGTTTTTCATGTCTCCCAATTACGAAAATATTATCCTGATCCTTCTCATGTGCTCAATTGGCGTGAGATCGAGTTAGCCGATGATGGTTCCGTTGTGGAGGCACCCGTTTAGATTTTAGACTGGCGGGAGCAGGTCTTGCAGGGCAAGACGATTCCGTTGGTCCGAGTTTTGTGGCGTCACCATAGTATGGAGGAGCAGACCTGGGAGAGGGAGAGTCAGATGCGTGCTCTTCACCCCGAGCAGTTTGAGGACGAACAGTCCGAGGTGGGGAGGATGTCAGGATCTTTATCATGCGTTGAGGTAGTTAATCTTGTCATTTTTTGTTTATTGTACTTATGGTTATTGGTTATTCTATGCATGAGTGTTATTTTCGTTTTATCATGCTAGATGTAGCTAGGTTGTGCATCATTATTTTAGCCTAGAAAGTAAGTTTTATAACTTTTCTTTTCGGAGACGAAAAGTCCTAAGGTGGGGAGGATGTAAGGACTCGTACCTGTGTTTGAGTTATTATTGTTATTATTATTTATGCGGTGATTTTAATATTATTTAAGTAGATGAGCTATAATAATTAGGCTATGACTATTATAATTATTAGTGCAATTATTGAGTTTATTATTAATCCACGTATTTTAATATTAAGACTTTATTACTATTATAATGTTATTGTTATTAAAATAATTATTTGAATACTTTGGACTAATTATTATAATGAGTTGTTATTATCAACATTATTATTATTATTATTATTATGATAATTATTAAGGCATTATTATTATTATTATTATTATTATTAAAAGATAGTATAAAAGGGGGAAATTTATGGTAGAAACCCTACGTGCATTGTGTGTCTGCGTAGAGCTTGGGAGGAGTAGGGTTTGAAGCAGCTGGGTTCTTCTGATCCCTCAAGTTTGAATCCAAGTAGGTGACTCTTGATTATTAGTTTTTAATTCTTGATGATCTTATTTCATGAACGCGAATTGTAGAAGTTAGTGGGTGAAATCTATGTATGTTTTGTCCTAATATATATATATATATATATATATATATATATATATATATATATATAGTATCACTATGTTTGTTTGGGTGTCTGGTTCGTGCGCCGCGCTGGGGAGTTGGACGAAGACGGTGACATCTCCCGTGCCTGCACCACGGCGATAAATGAGGGGCAGTGGAAGCTGTTGCGTCCGCGCGGAGGAGGCAAAAGAGAGGAGCAACGGCGACCCCTTGTGCGCCGTGGAGCGACCGCGTGCATTCCGCGCGATCTATGTGCCCCGTGTGCCGTGCGTCGTGTGCCGTGTGTCTGCGCGCCTCGCCGCACTGGAGTGATGGAGAGGTGGGGCGGCGGCATCTTGCCGCCACCGTTGTTCTAGAAAGCACCTTGCGCATTGGCATGAGGAAAAAGGGGGTTGGTTGGGTGGTGCGCGAGCCTTCACCAGCCCACGAGGGCTGGCTTGATGGGTCGGTCCTTCAGGACGGCCCACGCTCCCCTTAGCACTAAATAATAATAGTAATAATAAATAAAGGATGGATCTTGTATTTATATATATACACATGCCTAATATATATATATATATATATATATATATATTAATGTTAGATTAATTATGAGAGGATATACATATGTAAATATTGTTAGAGATTTGATATTACTAAATTAATAGTGGAAGTTCTGCAAAATTGACTATAAAATTATTGTTTGGGCTTGATACTGTTAGTTGATAATTTAAATGTGAATTTGGACATGCTACTACTTGTTGGCTTTAGAATTGTTACGTTGGTACTGGCTTGTTGGTTTAAATGTTTGTATGAGAGATGTATTGATTATTGGCTACAAGAAATTTTGTTCATTATTTACTTTGTGTGGAATTGGTGATGGACCTGATTGAGTTAACCGTGGGTCCCATATAGGGCTGACAAGAGGCCACAGATCTCCTATGTGGCTAGTAACCCAAGTCCCTTATGTGGCGGGTTGTCGTTAGGGACACCACGGTCCTAC
>CM042085.1:28016844-28378297 GCA_023512835.1 Taxillus chinensis | reverse complement strand
GCGTGGCATCCAGCGTGAGGAGTGATGCTAGCTTCCGTGCACCAGCTGAGAGACCAGCTCGTCGGTGGCAGGCCAGCCAGGCAGGATCCAGTCAGAGCCAACCTTAGGGGAGGCCAGAGCGACAGCAGGCTGATGCTAGAGGCAATCAGGGCGGGAGCCGCCCAGTGAGTGAGCCGACCAGTGGCACGGGCCAAGGGAGGGTGTTTGACTGAATGGGACACCCCAGGAGGAGGCTGAGCTACCACCTTCGCCGGCAGAGGAGGGAGCAGGACCATCGGTGGTCAGAGGTACTCTTTTGATCTCCCGTATGCTTGCTTCTATTCTTTTCGATACGGGTGCATCGCGTTCTTTTATTGCTGAGCTTATAGTTTAGGGCTTGGGGTTAACGTGTGTTAAGGCGGAGAGGCCCTTAGTTGTAGAGTCTCCGGTGGGAGGTATGATTGAGGTGCGACACGTTTGCCGCGATTGTGTGTTAACCATGGGTGATGTGGAACTGAGCTTCAACTTGCATGTGATGCCTTTGCGTACTTTTGACCTGATCTTGGGTATGGATTGGCTTATGACTTTCCAGGCCAAGATAGACTATTACCGGCGGCATGTATCCTTCGTGTCACCCGCAGGAATCTCTTGTACCCTACAAGGGGAGTGGGATCGTGAGGCGAGTCGAGCCGGGCCAGTGTTGGACCAGTGGGGTGCCATTACCCACAGGTTGGCAGCCTTGACCTTTGCTGAGGAAGGGAAGGTGGAAAAGAGGGTGTGGCCCACTGTTGTGGACCAATTTCAGGATGTTTTTCCTGAAGAGTTGAGGAGTTTGCCACCTAAGAGGAGTGTGGAGTTCATCATTGAGTTGGTGCCGGGGACGCGTCCAATTTCCCAAGTAGCGTATCGTATGGGGCCAGCCGAGTTGAGGGAGCTTCAGAGGCAAATCGAGGAGTTGGTGGGCTAGGGGTATATCAGACCGAGTACCTCACCTTGGGGTGCTCCGGTGCTCTTTGCTAAGAAGGCAGATGGCACACTTCGTCTCTGCATCGACAACAGGAAGCTGAATTCAGTGATTATGAAGAACAAGTATCCGTTGCCTCGGATAGATGACCTGTTTGACCAATTGAGTGGGGCCCAGTGATTTTCCAAGATAGATTTACGGTTGGGGTATCACCAGCTCAGGGTTAGGGAGGAGGACATCCCTAAGACGGTTTTTTGGTGTAGGTATGGGCATTATGAGTGGGTAGTGATGCCTTTCGGGCTCACTAATGCGCCAGCGGTGTTCATGCATTTAATGAACCAGGTCTTTACTCCATACTTGGATTCGTTTGTGGTGGTGTTTATTGATGATATCTTGGTGTATTCCAAGACCGAGAGGGAGCATGTGGAGCATTTGGCAATAGTGTTGCAAACCTTGAGGGACCAGCAGCTGTTTGCCAAGTTTAGCAAGTGTGAGTTTTGGCTGGAGGAGCTTCACTTTCTTGGCCATGTGGTGTCAGCTGAGGGAGTTAGGGTGGACCCAGCCAAGACTGAGGCTGTGGCATCGTGGGCGAGGCCAACCAATATTTTTGAGATCCGTAGCTTTCTTGGCTTGGCGGGGTACTATCGTTGTTTTGTAGAGGGGTTCTCCCATTTAGTGGTTCCTATGACGGCGTTGACTAGGAAAGGAGTGAAGTTTGAGTGGACGGACAAGTGCCAGCAGGCGTTTGAGACTCTCAAAACCCGTTTGACCACTGCACCGGTGTTGAGGTTACCTCAGGAGGATATCCCATATGAGGTGTACTGTGATGCGTCCAGGGTTGGTTTGGGGTGTGTGCTTATGCAGGAGCACAGTGTGGTAGCTTATGGGTCGAGGCAACTGAAGCCTCATGAGTAGAATTATCCTACTCATGATCTTGAGTTGGCGGCTGTCATCTTTGCCTTGAAGAGTTGGCAACATTACCTTTTGGGGGAGAAGTTCATGGTGTTCTCAGATCACAAGAGCCTTCAGTACATCTTTACTCAGAAGGACTTGAATTTGAGGCAGAGGAGATGGGTGAAGTATTTGCAGACCTTTGACTTTACTCTTGCCTATACCCCGGGCAAGGGTAATGTTGTGGCTGACGCGTTGAGCAGAAAAGGGAAAGCTGAGGTGGCCGTGAGAGAGTGGAAGCTGATGGAGCAGTTGGCGATGTTGCAGCTGCAGCCTGTTGTTCGTGATGGTGGGACAGTCCTGAGTCCTTTGGTGGTTGTGCCTGAGTTGTACCAGCGCGTTCGGGAGGGACAGTTGGGTGACATTGAGTGTGAGGTTCTCCGTGCCCGTATTGAGGCTGGTGAGCTATCTGAGGACTGGACGGAGGGTCCCGAGCATGAGTTGTCTTTTCAGGGGCGGTTAGTAGTACCTTCTTCTCTCAGGGATGAGGTGATGAGGGAGTTTCACCAGTCTAGAGTTGTTGCGCATCCAGGGGGTACGAAGATGTACCATGCGCTTCGGGGACATTTTTGGTGGCCTGGGATGAAACGCGATGTAGCTGCCTTTGTTTCGCAGTGCCTCACATGTCAGCAGGTGAAGGCTGAGCATCAGCGGCCGGCGGGCATGTTACAGCCATTGCCCATTGCGGAGTTGAAGTGGGACCACATAGCGATGGATTTTGTGACGGGTCTTCCACCCACCACAGGGAGGAAAGATATGATTTGGGTGATTGTGGATCGACTCACAAAGTCGGCCCATTTCCTGGCTGTTCGCGAGCGGGACTCTATCGGGACCTTGAGTCATCTATACATGAACGAGATTGTGAGAGCGCATGGAGTACCATCGTCGGTTGTCTCGGCGGGATTCGAGGTTCACTTCCCGTTTTTGGGCAGGTTTGCCAGGAGGCTATGCGGACCAACCTTCACTTGAGTACAGCCTTTCACCCTGAGAGCGACGGCCAGGACAGAGAGGACGAATCAGACTTTGGAGGACATGTTACGGGCCTGTGTGTTAGATTTTTGGGGGTTCGTGGGCAACTCAGACAGATGGCCAGTCAGAGCGCACCATCCAAATCCTTGAGGAGATGCTCCGTGCGTGTGTGTTGGATTTTGGTGGTTGTTGGGAGGCTCACCTTCCCTTGGTCGAGTTCTCCTACAACAACAGCTATCAGGCTACAATAGGGATAGCGCCATATGAGGCATTGTATGGGCGACCTTGTCGCTCCCCTTTGTGTTGGGCCCAGGCAGGGGAGGTAGTTGTTTTAGGTCCCGATATGGTTCAGGAGACTACCGAGTTGGTTCAGCTGATTTGACAGCGGATGTTGATAGCCCATAGTCGACAGAAATCATATGCTGATAGGCGGCGGCGACCGCTACTGTTTGTCGTAGGGGATCGCATCTTACGAGTCTCGCAACGATGGGGGCACAGACGGTTTAGGCGAGGGTCCAAACTCTCACCTCGATTTGTGGGTCCTTTTCCTATTATTGCTATTATGGGACCGGTTGCCTATCGATTGGAATTACCACCCGAGCTGGCTCGTGTTCATGATGTTTTCCATGTCTCCCAGTTGCGAAGATATTACCCGGATCCTTCCCATGTGCTTGATTGGCGTGAGATAGAGCTAGCAGATGATGGTTCCGTTGTAGAGGCACTAGTTCAGATTTTAGACCGGCGGGAGCAGGTCTTGCGAGGCAAGATGATTCCGTTGGTCCGAGTTTTGTGGCGCCACCGTAATATGGAGGAGCAGACCTGGGAGCGGGGGAATCAGATGTGTGCTCTTCACCCCGAGTTGTTCGAGGACAAACAGTCCTGAGGTGGGGAGGATATCAAGATCTTTACCATGTGTTGAGGTAGTGTTGATAAGTTATCAATTATTTTGTTCGTAGTGTTGTTTTGTTTTATTGATTAGATGTAGCTAGATTGGGCATAATTATCTTAGCCTACTTTTCTTTTCGGGGACGAAAAGTCCTAAGGTGGGGAGGATGTAAAGACCCGTACCTAAGTAAGGCTGGAAGCTATGTCCGAATAGAGTTTGGAATGTTTTCTCCGACAGCGTGGCCTCAACGTGAGCGTTGAGTTATTATTATTATTATTATTTAATATAGTAATTTTAACTTGTTGAGTTCATTATTAAATATTATAATTATTAATATGATTATTAAAGTAGGTGGGTATTTATAATGGTATTTATTATTTATAATAAAGTTAATTGGGATTAATTCTTATAATGAAATATTATTATTATTATTAAGAATTGATAAGTATAAATAGGGAGGACTTAGGGTAAAACCCTAAGTCCGTTGTGCGTGCACAAAACTTGGCAAGGGAAGAACAGAGGGTTTGAAGCAATTCTGTTGACCTTTAGAAATCAAATCCAGGTAGGTGATTTTGTATTTTTTTTTTGTTATGCACGAACGTGAACTATTTGAAATATTTGAACGATTTTGATACTGGATGCAAATATACTTATGTATGTACACAGACGTTCATATATGTGTACACAGAAGTCATGACACTTTTTCTTCTCTAGTCGTTTCCTGTGAAGCTCGTACCGAACTGAATTTTTGAATCTATTTTTCTATATTTCCTTCCAGCCGCATGAGAGCATTATCTCCTTTATTTGTTACTGATTTAAAAATCAATTTCTCAAACCATCTACTTTTTCTCCTTATTTCCGTCGGACGAATTTTGGCAGTCATGAGGTGTTGTTCGGTTGGTAGGCCACAGGCTGTCTTTGGGCATGTCAACGGAAGGGTCTGACCATCATTCGTGATGATGAGGGTGCAATAGCAACCTTGCTGTCCCCAGTGTCTCATGCTTGCCAACTCAAATTGGGTTGGCAGTCCGGTCCAGGCCTAATTGACCTAATTGGCTAATTGGCCAATTAGCCTGATCCTTTGCGCACAAAGCAGCGCGACCTCGCGCAGGTTTTGGAAAAAAGAAGGGGGCGGCGACAGCTGTGCCGCCCCCACGAGCATGACAGTGCCAGCCTTAGCAGGCTGGTAGCTGGGCCGGTCCTTTTGGGCCGTTCAACTAGTCCTAGTCTTATTTATTTATTAATTTATTTATTTATCAGCTTTTATATTTATAATACTCATAAAATCTGAGTCTTCTCACTTTTCAGCAAAACTCACTCAGCGGAGGCCTCACCCTCTCACCCTCGGATCAGCATGTGAGCTTGATTCAGGAACTAGAATTATACTATATAAGTAAGCTCATGGTCAACCGAATCTTACCACAACCCTGATCCAGCAATGATTTTCAATTCAGCATAGATGACTTGAGAGATAGGATGGCCCTATTGAGAATCAGAACACACACTCTATCATTGTAAGATTTACAACACAACAAAGTATAGGTAGAGTTTGGAGTTTGATTATTCAGCTGGTCTGTGTGAGTTGTCTCTTTTCTTTTGTGGATGACAATGTTTCGGTGCTTTACATGAGTCTTTTTACAAGGACAGAGCTCAACACAGTATCTTTTTGAATCACATGATCATACATTTTGATCTCCAACTATTGCTATAACACAGACACAATCTGGGAACAGTGAGGACTCCCCCTAAGATAGGCATTCAATCTATTGTCTATTATGATTTTGCTTTTTTTAGTAAAAGGTAGTGGCTCTTCTTGAGTAATAGGCTTTTTATGATTCTCAAATACTACAGTCTCAGTCATCCTTTGAGCATTAAATCATTGAGGATCCTTTTCGTGCAGGCCAACAACACCATGAGATACAACAGTTCCTGCTAGTTAATGAATGCAATGCCACACAGGTGATATTCTCTCAGAATAAAATAACAGGTAATGGGAATATCTTCTGATGAAAATAAGGGAAATTGCACTCATTTCACTCAAGACTTGAGAGTTTATGACAGGTTGCCCAACTGACGTGAACCTGGTTTAGAGGTAGCAAGTTTCATTCATGTGATTTCTCACTTTCTAGCAGCTGATATGCATGAATCACACGTAGTCATTACTAATTTTCATGAAGACATCATCAGTTATTAACAGTGTCATACTTATGTTAATCGCACAGATAATTAGGTTGAAATGAAACACAAGACATGCGGTGAGTCTTATGAATTTAAATCCAACATGCCAAGTTTTGTCAGAAGTTCACTGAACCTGGTTTCTTGCAGAGGTTTGGTGAATATGTCGGCAAGCTGGTCATCAGTGGATATATACTCCAGGGAAATGTCTTTCTTTAGCACATGATCACGTATAAAGTGATGTCTGACCTCAATGTGCTTGGTTTTGGGATGCATAACAGGATTGTTTGAAATTGCAATGGCACTTGTATTGTCACAATACAGAGGAACGACCTTCAGATCAAAACCATAATCTGATAGTTGACTGGCCATCCAGAGCAATTGAGCACAACAGCTTCCTGCAGCAATATATTCAGCTTCAGCTGTGGAGGTTGAAACTGAATTCTGTTTCTTGCTAAACCAGGATACAAGTCTGTTGCCTAAGAGTTGGCATATTCTACTTGTGCTCTTTCTATCAATCCTGCATCCGGCAAAGTCTGCATCTGAATATCCTCTCAGTTTAAAGTCAGACTCTTTTGGATACCATAGTCCCAAATTCTCAGTTCCCTTCAGATACCGCATGATCCTCTTGACATGAGACAAGTGGGATTCCTTGGGATTAGCTTGGTATCTGGAACAGATGCATGTTGCAAACATTATGTCAGGTCTGCTTGCTGTCAGATACAGCAAGGATCCAATCATGCTTCTGTATTCTGAAATATCCACCTCCTTGCCTGCTTCATCCATATCCAGTTTGGCGTTTGTTGGAATGGGAGTTCTCATGTGTGTCACATCAGTCATCTTAAACTTCTTCAGAATCTCCTTTGTGTATTTGGTTTGACTGATAAAGATCCCATCCTCTAACTGCTTGACCTCCAATCCAAGGAAGAATGAGAGTTCTCCCATCATACTCATTTCATATTCACCTTTCATTAGATGAGAGAAGTCTTCACATTGCTTTTTGTCCCTTGATCCGAATATGATGTCATCCACATAGATTTGGACTATCAAGCGTGATCCTTTACCTTCCTTGAGAAACAATGTGGGGTCAATCTTACCTTTTCTTGTAATGACCCGTGTGTAAGGAGTGAACCACAAACACCTTGGATGTTGGTGCACAAGTTTGAGCTAAGAGATGAGCCCAAGAGGGGACTTTTGGGAGGTGCATGTGACAAGTGATAACGTGCATTTATGCCCTAGGAAGATGCTATGCATATACAGGCGCTTTTAGGCTGTTTTGTCAGGTTTTGGAGAGTTATTTTGACCTAGTAGATTGGCTCAGATGAATTGGCGTGCAGAACAAAAGATTCTTAGAATGATGTCTTCTATCTACCACAGAAGTTTCAGGCCAAACGGACGTGCACGTGAATTGGACCCATTTGGCGTGCAAGGTTTTTATTGCATGGATGTCTTTTACATGATGCAAGGAGGCTTGAGGTAAAGTTTGAGTGCATTTAGAGCTGCATGCCAATTGGGGAATTGGCGTTCAAATTGGCGTGCAAACATGTTTTTGCATGGTTACCTTGGTTTTGTCATTCTAATCATCTTTTCTCAAAGGACCATGTTGGAATTGTGAATATTTTGGTGTGTATGGATGTGGGAAGGTCATAGCTTGTTCCATCAAAACTACGTCGTTTTGATACTGGGATTCACTTAATCAAAACTACGTCGTTTTGATGTTGTGTTGTCTATATAAGGATGAGAAGCCCTCTGTTTTAGGTTTTAGGGTTTGTTGCTCCACCAGTCGTCGCAGAGAGAGAGAAAGAGAGAGAGAGAGAGGGAAGGAGAGCTCCTGGTTGCTGCCGGGTGTCTTGCGTGGGTGATCGGTGTCTCGTGGGCGGACGGCGTTCGGCGTGGGAACAGAATATTGCTGTGTTGTTGCATTTTACTTGAGGTAGGGGTTCTGTTTCTGCTAATCCCTCTCTGTCCTAGGGTTCTTAGGTAGAATTCGGGCTATACCTGCTATTATATATATAAATCCATATAGGTGTGATCTCCTATATGGATGTTGGCCTTCAATGGCATTTTGGTGTGATTCTGTTGTTGCATGCTATATGTTCGATGAAATGCCTGTGTGAATATAGCTGTGTATATATGCCTATTACATGTTTGGTAATATGCCTGTGTGGCTGGACTTGTGATTTGGTGTATGTATGCATGCTGGGTGTTTGTTTTATTGCCTGAATGGCCGGGTTTGTGCACTTGTGAACGGGTGCACACCAAGTGTTTGGTTTTATGCTTAAGTGACCGTAGTGTGTGTTGTGTGCATGACTGTGGTATCTGGCCTGAAGAGGCGGTTAAATTACTTTGCCTGAGAGGCGGTTAAACCAAGTGGCTCGAAGAGGCGGTTAAACTACTTTGTCCGAGAGGCGATTAAATCAGTGGCCTGAAGAGGTGGTTAAATTACTTGCTTGAGGAGTGGTTTGTTAGCCAGTGTGGCTGGGGCTGGGGTTACGCCCGCTTGTGTGGAATGTTTTATTTTCTTTTTCCTAATACTGCCACGCCACTACACCTGTGCACATGCATGTAGCCGCTAGGAACATGGGAAGTGTTGGGGAGACTTGATCCCTACTGAGCTGTGGTTGCTCACCCCTCCTACTGTGTTTGCTTGTTTTCCAGGGACTTACAGGCGTTAGGTGGATACACCAAGGTGGAAGACCATCTTCATTTTATTGTTCAGTTCAGTAATGTAATTTTAAAATTTATGTAACCCCAAGGGGGGGGGGAATGTAATAAGGGATTGAACTGTAGTATGGAACATGGTTGGTTTGTGACCCCTTTGATGTTTGAAATTAAATAAAGATGTGGCTTGTTTGTTTATTGAAATTGTTAGTTTTACTTGTGTGGCATCCAGTAATCCAACCCCTTTACCCTCCGTGTGGGTGAACGGGGAGTCACGTACCGGTTTCCCCGGGTCAGAAATCCAGGGCGTGACAGTATGGTATCAGAGCATGGTCTAGTTGGCCTAGGGTAGTGGGCGGACCTGGTTATCCTAAGTCCTTTGGAGGAGCCTAGAGGGACATGCCTGATCAACATGGTCCTCTTTGAGCCTCCAAGGTGTACTTAGGGTAGTCCAGTCTTGTGGTAGGATTTGCATGCCTTGGCATTAGGGCACTAGTTGCATTTGCTGTGAATGTGTGCTAAACTGTGGAAATTATGGATAAGATAATATGATTAAGTGAAATGTGCAACTCTGATTTGTTTGGCAATGCGTATCGAACTGTGAAATGTGATTGATACAATGTATGTGTGTAATGTCATGTGATAGTGGAATTGATCAGTGGGGTAGAGGTAGTGACGCGATAGATTATAAATTCGTTTTGACATTTGTGCTTCTTACTTCGTGTAGTAAGAATGCCGCCGAGGAGAGAGACACGTGCGTCCGGGGCAGTGGCTGATGAGTCATCTGCACATGAGGGTCCGGGTGCGGGACCGTCCGTTGGAGGGCATGCGTTGTTACTGGCACAGCTACGAGAAGGCATCCGGCTGGAGGTACGAGAGCTACGGGAGGGACTCCGGCAGGAGGTTCGGGAGGAGGTGCACCGTGAGATGGCAGCACAGTAGGTGGTGCCACCACCACCACCAGTAGGGGAGCTACCTCGTGAGCGTGAGAGTTCGCTGGGTGGTGTACCGACTCGTGCAGAGGATGACGTGGTGACACGGTTTCGAAAGGAACAACCTCCGCAATTCAAGGGGGAAGGTGATCCCGTGGTAGCTGAGCAGTGGTTGAGGTAGATCGAGCATGTGTTCTCCTTTCTCCTGCCCCGGGAAGAGTGTCATGACTGGTTTTCGTCCGGGCCCTTTTGGGGTGAGCTCAAAATAGACCAATGGTGAGAAATTTTAGAGTCGCCACCAACTGTTTTCGGGGTACAGTTGGATACCCTCTACTTTGAGTAGTCTTAAGTGTGTGGTCTGCGTTATTAGAGATGGGTTCGGGAGTTGGTTACGTGTCTGGAAAGATTAGCACCCCTACAGCGCCCTTTCGGTATCTAATTTAGGAGGAGGAGGTTTTATTTTATTTGTACTGCCATAGCTGGGTTAAGTTGCCTAAAAAGTCTATGATTTCTATTTGGCTAAGTTATTTATTAAAGTCTATGGTTAAAATTGATTTACCCTAAATTTCTAAAGGGAATCCTAAAAATTTGGGTTTTTGTGTGAAGTGGGGAATGAGATCTTAGGGATTGGTTTTACTTTTTGAAATTGAAGTCCTAAAAAATGATTTTTATTCCCCCTTTTTTTTGTTTTAAACTTTTAATTACCTTTTTACCCCCACCAAAAATGCAAAAATGGATAACCTTCCAGGGATTGTTCGGGGAGATCCGTATTCACCTACATAGGCATTTTGAAGAGTTTCGCCTGATCACTTTTGCGGGCAGCTTGACCAGGGGCATTGACCGTCTTTTGGCAAGTTTGCCTTTTTCCAACGAAAGTTGTTTTGGCCATAACTTCTTCATTTTAAGTCCGATTTGAGCTCGATCAAGTGCGTTGGTCTCCAATTTTCATCCTCCATCACCTGGTGTTGGTCTTGGGGTGCTTCAAGGACTTGTAGCAGAAGTCATTAATTTTGAACTCCCCCATCCATGTCAATTGTATCCATCTCGTGCTAGATTGGGGTAGACCATTCCTTGGAAGTATGGGATCATTGTGGACCTGTTCAACAAGGTATATGGCATGGGCAGAAAGGTATATCAAATGGGGTTAGTATGTCCAACCCAGACAAAATGGGGTCCAACAGCTGCCCCTCTTTGTGCACTGTTTGTATACAAACAGCGTACAAAGATAAAAGGGAGTCATTTTAGACGGGTTGGAGCACTTACCTGACTTACCTAGAGGAAGAAGTGCGACGGTTGGGTTTGTCCCCGAGAGGGAAAAGAGGCTTCACAGGCCGGTGTGCTTGGATAATACCTTGATGAGGCATCTAAGGCCGCTTGATATCGGAGATTGAAAGCCTACAACAATGACAGGCTTGAACCGAAAAAGAGAAAAGGCCCACAACAATGATGGGCGTGAACTAAAAGTTGAAAGGCCCACAGCAACGATAGGCTCGAATTGAAAAATGGAGAAAGGCCCATAACAATGGTGGGCTTGAATTGAAAACTGAAAGGCCCACAGCAACGATAGGCTCAAATTAAAAATGGAAAAAGGCCCACAACAATGATGGGCTTGAATTGAAAACGGATAGCCCACAGCAACAATAGGCTTGAATTGAAAATGGATAGCCCACAGCAATGATAGGCTTGAATTGAAAATGGATAGCCCACAACAACGATAGGCTTAAAGTGAAAACGGGAAAGCCCACAGCAACGATAGGCTTAAAGTGAAAACGGGAAAGCCCACAGCAACGATAGGCTTAAAGTGAAAACGTGAAAGCCCACAGCAACGATAGGCTTAAAGTGAAAACGGGAAAGCCCACAGCAACGATAGGCTTAAAGTGAAAAATGGAAAAGCCCACAGCAACGATAGGCTTAAACGGAAAAATGAAAGGTCCACTGCAACGATAGGCTTGAATTGAAAATGGAAAGCCCACAGCAACGATAGGCTTAAATTAAAAAATGGAAAGCCCTTCAGCAACGATAGGCTTGAATTGACAATGGAAAGCCCACAACAACGATAGGCTTAAGAATGGAAAGCCCACATCAAAGATAGGCTTAAATTGAAAATGGATAGCCCACAACAACGATAGGCTTAAAGTGAAAACGGGAAAGCCCACAACAACGATAGGCTTAAAGTGAAAATGGGAAAGCCCACAGCAACGATAGGCTTAAAGTGAAAATGGAAAAGCCCACAGCAACGATAGGCTTAAACGGAAAAATGAAAGGCCCACTACAACGATAGGCTTGAATTGAAAATGGAAAGCCCACAGCAACGATAGGCTTAAATTAAAAATGGAAAGCTCACATCAACGATAGGCTTAAACTGGAAAGACTTGTTGGAGACATCAATTGGTATTAGGGGAAATGCTTTAAAGAATTGGTGAGTTTGGGAAGTAACCCAATTTAAGCTCCCTCTACGAGTTCACTCAAGGAGATCGCTCTACGAGATAACCCAAAATGGGAAAAGTTTGTCAATTGCAAAAAGGGATGCGCTTAGAGCTTGGGGAAATTGCAAAGGAAGAGTTGTACAGTTGAACGAAGAAAAGCTAGGATAGCTTGAAGAGAAGCTTGTCGAGTATGAGCTCTTAGGGATCTTCAGAGATGGCAACATTCCTGAAATTGCAGAGTATCTTTGAATGTATGCAAATGATGCATGGACCGCAATGTCTTGTATGCGGGGATGCATAAACCTCAACTTGTGGTGAAATATGATGCAATGTGATGCCATGCGATGTATGCATTGAATGCCACGTGATGTATCACTGAGGGTTTGGCCAGGATAACATTCAACTTGTTGGGGAACAATGTTCTTTTTGGATGGAGAATCCGTCCTGTCTTTACTGGGGGACTCCCTGTTGTGCATGAAGGGTCTGTTAAATTTTGCTTCGCCATATTGAGGAGCTTGATTTGACGGCTTCTCTGGGGATAGTGATAGCCCGTGGAGATATGAGTACTCCGAGTTGGGGGCCTTAAGTTGTTTGGGGATTTTGAGCTTGGCCCTACTCATAAGGCAATGCTAGAAGAGCTTACTGGGGATTTAAGATGTTCTACTTAAATGTGAAATGAAAAAGATGTAACATGATTAAAGAGAGAAAAAGATTTTTGCTGGTTTAATTCCACAAAACATATTTATATCATAAAAAGTGTCCTATTGTCATAATCTGATAAACAGAATCACCAATCTTTAAAAGCATAATGTACAAATTTGATTCGAGCGTGCCGCAGGTTTGACCAAATCTTCCACTGTTTGCAGTCGCTGTTTTTGGATGATGTTGTCTCAACTGCTCGCAACGGCCCCTATTTGTTGTGGTCCTGATCCTTTCAGTTTCTGACTGAACTGATTTCACCCTTCAAGACTTATTGTTGGCTTTGTATTTTACCCTTGATGCCCTTTCAGGTTTTCACCAAGTCCGCCTTTTTTTTTTTTTTTTTGTCTTTTATTGGAGCTTTGTATTTTACCCTTGATGCCCTTTCGGGTTTTCACCAAGTCCGCTCATTACAGGAATGTGAGTCTTGTTGGGAGGTATGAGGGTTAAGTATAAAACTTTTTGACAGCATCGCTATTCACCGGATGAGGAAGCTCATCTTCATCCATTTTGGGAAGGATCAATGCGCCTCCTGAGAATGCTTTTTTCACAACATATGGGCCTTCATAATTGGGAGTCCATTTGCCTCTATGGTCATGTTGAATTGGTAAGATCTTCTTAAGGACAAGATCACCCTCTTGAAAACTTCTGGGCTTCACCTTTTTATTGTAATTGTTCATCATTCTCTGTTGATACAACTGTCCTCTCAAAGCGCTGCCAAGTGCTTGCCTTCAATTAAATTCAACCGCTCATAACGACTTTGGACCCATTCTCGCTTCTTCAAGCTGAGTATCCTTAAGTATTCGGAGGGAAGGTATCTCCACTTCGACCGGTAGAACTGCTTCCATGCCGTAGACCAAAGAAAATGGAGTTGCCCCGGTCGATGTACGCACTGAGGTACGGTAAGCATGCAAAGCGTAAGGTAGCTTCTCGTGACAATCTTTGTATGTTTCAGTCATCTTTCTGATAATATTTTTGATGTTCTTGTTAGCTGCCTCGACTGCTCCATTCATCTTTGGGCGATAGGGGGTCGAGTTGCGGTGTTGAATTTTGTATGTTTCGCACAACTTCCCTATCATCCGGCTGTTCAAATTGGCAGCATTGTCCGTTATGATCTGCTCAGGAAGACCATATCGGCATATGATATTGTTCCACATAAATCGAAGTACCACAGTCTGTGTGACATTAGCGTATGATGCTGCTTCTACCCACTTGGTGAAGTAATTAATGGCTACCAAAATGAAACGATGACCATTAGAAGCTTTTGGAGATATTGGTCCGATAACGTCAATGCCCCAAAGTGAGAACGGCCACGGGGAGACCATCACATGCAGTTTGGATGGTGGTACTTGGATCTTATCGCCATAAATTTGACACTTGAGGCATTTGCGCACATATTCAATGCAATCTTTTTCCATGGTGACCCAATAGTAGCCCATTCGCATGATTTGTCTTGTTAATGTGTGTCCGTTTGCATGTGAACCGCATTCCCCTTCGTGCACTTCTTTCATTATCTGTATTGACTCTTCTTTTGCCACACCCCGCAATAGCACCATGTCGTGGTTTCTCTTATACAGAATTGAGCCATAAATATAATAGTTGGACGCTGACCTTCGGATATTTCTCTTATCAGATTTAGTGGCCTCTGCTGGGTATTCTTGCTTAAGCAAATATTGTTTGACGTCCTCAAACCAAGGTTTTTCTTCAGTATTTCCATCAATGGCCATGCAATGTGCAGGAGCATCTTGTATGCGGATATCAAAAGACTAAACTTCCAACTTTGTGTCTAGCCGAAGGAGAGAGGCTAGAGTTGCCAGCGCGTCAGGGAGCTGATTGTATTCCCTGGGCATATGTTCAAACGTGATGTCTTTGAATTGCTCGGCTAACTCTGCAACGTACTTCCGATATGGGATTAATTTGTGGTTTTGAGTCTCCCATTCACCCCTTACTTGAAAAATGATGAGTGCCGAATCGCCGAACACTCGTAATTTTTTGATTCCTTTGTTGATGGCTTCTTGGAGTCCCATCACACAAGCCTCATATTCCGCTACATTGTTTGTACAAGGGAAGGTTAACTTTGCCGCCATGGGGAAATGTTCGCCTCTTGGGGATATCAGGATGGCCCCATCACCGTGACCTAAAAGACTGGAGGCTCCATCGAACCACATCGTCCATATATCTGATACCTCGGCTGAAATGATGTTGATGTGCTCATCCGGGAAGCCAATAGTCATGGGCTCAAAGTCTTCCAGCGCTCTATCTGCCAAATAGTCGGCTATTGCGCTTCCTTTTATGGCCTTTTGAGGTATGTAGATGATATCGTACTCTGATAGAATCAACTGCCACTTGGCGATTCTTCCAGAAATGGATGGCTTTTCCAAGAGATATTTGAGCGGATCATGCCTTGAAATCAGCCAAGGAGTATGATAAAGAGTGTATTGCCTTAATCTTCTTGTTATCCAGACAAGAGCACAGCACGTCTTCTCCAAGGGTGTGTAGTTTTCTTCATTGACGGTGAACTTCTTGCTGAGGTAATAAATGGCCTGCTCCTTCTTGCCTGTAGAATCATGTTGTCCCAAGACACAACCCATCGCTGACTCCTGAACGGTCAAGTACAAGATCAGAGGTCTATCCGGTACTGGTGGAACCAAAATAGGTGGATTGGACAGATATTGCTTGATCTTGTCAAAAGCTTCTTGACACTTGTCATTCCAAATTTCTAGATTGTTCTTTCGCAAAGTCTTGAAAATGGGTTCACAGGTGGTTGTCAATTGGGAAATAAATCGGGCAATGTAATTCAGTCGCCCTAGGAATTTCTTGGATAGCTCGAACTTTATCTGGATCGATTTCAACTCCCTTTTGGCTCACAATGAAACCCAACAGTTTTCCCGACAGGGCTCTGAAAGTGCACTTTTCGGGGTTCAATTTCAGCTGATATTTCCGTAGCCTATTGAAGAGCTTGCGGAGTACTTCGATATGATCTTCAGTGCTTCGTGATTTGGCTATCATGTCGTCCACATATACTTCGACTTCCTTATGCATCATGTCATGGAATAGGGTCACCATGGCTCGCTGATAGGTTGCCCCTGCGTTCCTCAGACCAAAAGGCATCACATTATAGCAGAAGGTGCCCCAAAGTGTCGTGAATGTGGTCCTCTCTTTGTGTTCGGGGGCCATACGAATTTGATTATAGCCCGAGAAACCATCCATGAATGAGAATAGGGCGTGTTTTGCCGTATTGTCTACTAAGGTATCAATATGAGGAAGCGGGAAGTTGTCTTTCGGACTGGCCCAGTTCAGATCTCTATAGTCGACACACATGCGTACTTTGCCTCCTTTTTTCGGTACTGGTACAACATTGGCCACCCATTCTGGATAATGGGAGACACTTAAGAAACCTGCATCCCATTGCTTTTTGACTTCTTCTTTAATCTTCAATATCATCTCTGGTCTCATTCTTCTCAATTTCTGCTGAACTGGCTTGCATTCCGGCCTCATTGGTATGTGATGTTGTACTATATCTGTGTCTAATCCGGGCATATCTTGGTATGACCATGCAAAAATGTCGATGTAGCTTCTTAACAGCTCGATTAACTTCTTCTTGATGTCCGTAGCTATTAAGGATTCCAACCTCAATTCTCTTGGTTTGGGAACCGTCCCCAAATTCACTATTTCTACTGGGTCTTCACTTGGAATGGAGAAACGGTCTTCCCTTTCCAATAGGCGTATAATCTCCCCTGGTAGTTCCGGTGTCTCCTCTATCTCATTCTCGTCAGCTTTAAACACAGGCTGCTCCCAGTTTGGACTTTGGTCAAACCTTTGGCATCTCGTTTCGCCTTCACATATTATGTTTTCATTGACATTGTGATACCTGCTTATAAGAGAATGAAAAGTTGGTAACCAAATATGATATGCATATGTTATGAATCGAATGCACCATGAAAGATTTTGAAAAACACATTTTATTGGAAGGTTTAAGGAAAAACAAATGTTCAAAGCCTCAAAGTACACGAAAATAGAATACATTAAATCCCAGCGACCCGTAAGCATTACATTATGGGGAGGTCCAGGCTAGTCTAATTGTTCAATGGCTGGTTGGGCTCCTCTCGCACTAACTGAGCCATCTCGCTTGGTGCACGCTCATTTGTGTCCAATACGGCTACAGTCCCCGTCTCGGGCTCAGGTTGGCCTTCATGGATAAACCCTCCACTCCGGAATGTAACATTCAAGGTGGGGAAGCTTCTCCTTTATTCTTGTACTGGCTTTTCCTGCAATCTTGCTATTCTGACTTCCCTCTTCCTGATAGCTTCCCTCTGTCTGTCAGCTTTCGTAGGGACGTAGTCTAGCCCAAACTTTCTGGTATTTTCTCGGATGGTTAGGGGTTTCTGAATCCCTTGAGCCTTTGAACCTAATCCCTGCCCTGGCTTGTACCCTTGCTTGATCATGGTGGCTGCAACCATTCTTTCCGCCTTCGAGAGACAATGATCTGGGGCAGAAGTGACATTCACCATCTCAAATACATTTCCCGGTGCAGGCATAGTGAAATGAGTTTGATTTGGGGTTGGAGGCTGTGCCATAGCAGGATGGTATGTGGGCGCCTGGCTTGGAGCCAGGTTGGGTGACTGAACGACCTCCTGTCCTTGCTCTTGATGGTGATTGGTAGTTCCCCCTGTCGGAAGTCTTCCTCTTTCTTCAGTCAATTTTGTGAGCATTTTCATTATTGCAGACATTTGCCCATGTAGGGTTTGTTGTGACTGTTCCAACCCCATGAGTCTGTTCTCTATTTCTTCTGCCATTGGCTGCGGTTGAGGTATTTGATTGCGCCGGGATCTGAGATTGTAAGAGTGCGCAATCCTGGAGGGAGGCTACTACCCACCTTCGTACAAGGGAACTTTTATTTGATTTTTCATTTGATATGCATGTATGCATGAATGTCTATGCAGAGGGTTAAAGAAACAAACAACTTTATTGCAAACAAAACACACAATATAAATACTCAATACAAACACACAATGCTGAAATGCCATGTAAAATGAAGGCTATCACTACACGATCTTAAGGCATTCTTCCAGTCATCTCCTAAGGAGCACGACGCCTCTTTCTTTGGGGTGGTCGTTTACCTGCTTCCTCCCTCTGCTTCATTATCGTCTCGATCTATTTTTCCCTCAGCTGCAGCCTTTGAAGAGCTCCTTCTAGAGATGCTTCTAGCCTCTGGATCTGCTACCTTAAAGTCTGATTCTCCTAGAGGATAGCCTTCATGTCTGAAGTTAGCTATGGCTTGTGTTGTGCCCTCCAAGATATGTATGCTGGGAAAACACCAGGTTTTGAACTGTTGGGTTGGATCTTGTGCGGTGTGGACCATGCTTGATACATCTTCTTGCCTTCTTCTATGAGCATGGTTCTGCTGTAAGTGAAGTCACACTCTTCCATGCCAAAGAGCGCGGGAATAATCTGATGACGCCCCACTTGTCTTCCCACCTGCAGTGGTGCATATGCAGTTCCTCCCCAGGGACCTAAAAGTGGAACCCAATTGTAGTCCCCGCAGCTATATGTCATAGAGACCACCGGCATCCAAGGAGCAGTCCAAGTAATGTCAGCTTCTGTGAGGTTTTCCAACTTCTTTTTCCAGCTCTCAAAGTCTTTTGGTAGGCTCCACTTGCTGAGCAGAATATCTAGTAGTGTTGTGGCTGGTACATGATAAACAGCAGGGAAACGATGAACACTACAGGGGAAATGACCTTGCAACCAGGTACATAAGAGAGGTAAGCACCCCCTGAATTGTCCCGAGCCTTTACTCCTCAGGTAAGTAAGAGATCGGATGGTTTCAGCCAAGATAGCAGGAGTAGGGTCACATCCTTTGAGCACTTGTTGGACCAAATCTACAATTGCCCCATCAATGTGGGCCGGTATCCTTGGGAAAATGACTAGCCCATATATAGCTAGTGTAAGCAATTCATGTGCCTCTGCTTCCGTTGCAGTTTGTATTATTTCTTTGATTGTTGCCCATGGAAGATATTCGTGCCCACCGTAGGTTGTGACCGCCGGTGAGTCCCATACTGGCTTTCCCATAATCTCAGCAAAGGCCCTTCGACATGACCTTCTGGGCTCAGGTAGATAGATCTTCATTTTGTTTTCTACGAGGATGTCCAATAATCTTCTGTATTATTCTATTGTGGGAACAAGATCTATGCCGTTGAAGTCAAAGCACCGCCGTCGAGGCTCCCAGAAATATATGGCTGCCCCAAGCATATCCTTATCGGCCTGTAGCTCGGTCACATGGAGCAAATCCCCAAACTGTTGTATGTATATGCTTTTCCTTTCGTCTGACCACTGCCTCCATATTGTCTGTACCTCCTTAGTGTAGTCCAGCTGATCTTCTATGATAACATGTTCTGCCTTGTAGGCCTCTCCTGGCGGGAAATCGCCAAGGCGAAGTTGAATGTCTCCTGATGCTTGGGCCACTACTGTGACAGTCTCCTTGTCCTGAAGGCCTTTTAGGAGATGACTGAAAGTTGCCATGCCTATATGAATGATGAATGTCATGTTATGCATGATGATAGGTTAGGATGACAAGTCAGGATAAAGAATAAACCAATAGTAAGAACAGTTAAATGTGCAGGGGATGACTTAAGGACTACCCTACAAAACAAAGGTTAGCATGGCATGGAATGAGCAAACAAAATGTGGGTCAATACCCTTGATGGGCTTTTATTGCTACCCCTATCTTATTCGTTGGTTCCCAAACTTCCTCAATAGAGGGCTCCGTACACCATGGGATTTACCTGGGGGGGATCTTAAAAGGACGTGCCTTAAAAGAACCTCAAGCTTGAGTGAGGAGTTCGAGGCCCCATTGCGGATAATGATCAACGCGCTGGGGACCGTACTGAACCTCGCTAACCTAAATTGTGCTAAACCCGGGTATAGGGTTATGCATGAATGCGACAAGTATGGAAAGCAGTAAATCACAACTATCATGGTAGTTAAAGCGTATAAATAAATCACTGTTTAAACGACAACTGTATCAAAAATAAATAAGCCACAATTATATCTAAAAAGAACTTAGCATGACAGTTAAATATATACAACAGCACAATTAAATATAACCTCCTAAGTCCTGGTTCTAGACCTAACTCTCTAAAGTGTTCATTTTCCCCAGCAGAGTCGCCAGCTGTCATCACTGGTTTTCGTCCGGGCCCTTTTGGGGTGAGCTCAAACTAGACCAATGGTGAGAAATTTTAGAGTCGCCACCAACTGTTTTTGGGGTACATTTGGATACCCTCTACTTTGAGTAGTCTTAACTGTGTGGTCTGCGTTATAAGAGATGGGTTCGGGAGTTGGTTACGTGTAGGGAAGGATTAGCACCCCTATAGCGCCCTTTTGGTATCTAATTTAGGAGGAGGAGGTTTTATTTTATTTGTACTGCCATAGCTGGGTTAAGTTTCCTAAAAAGTCTATGATTTCTATTTGGCTAAGTTATTTATTAAAGTCTATGGTTAAAATTGATTTACCCTAAATTTCTAAAGGGAATCCTAAAAATTTGGGTTTTTGTGTGAAGTGGGGAATGAGATCTTAGGGATTGGTTTTACTTTTTGAAATTGAAGACCTAAAAAATGGTTTTTATTTCCCCTTTTTTTTTAACTTTTAATTACCTTTTTACCCCCACCAAAAATGCAAAAATGGATAACCTTCCAGGGATTGTTCGGGGAGATCCGTATTCACCTACATAGGCATTTTGAAGAGTTTCGCCTGATCACTTTTGCGGGCAACTTGACCAGGGGCATTGACCGTCTTTTGGCAAGTTTGCCTTTTTCCAACGAAAGTAGTTTTGGCCACAACTTCTTCATTTTAAGTCCGATTTGAGCTCGGTCAAGTGCGTTGGTCTCCAATTTTCATCCTCCATCACCTGGTGTTGGTCTTGGGGTGCTTCAAGGACTTGTAGCAGAAGTCATTAATTTTGAACTCCCCCATCCATGTCAATTGTATCCATCTCGTGCAGATTAGGGTAGACCATTCCTTGGAAGTATGGGATCATTGTATACAAACAACGTACAAAGATAAAGGGGAGTCATTTTGGACAGGTTGGAGCACTTACCTGACTTACCTAGAGGAAGAAGTGCGACGGTTGGGTTTGTCCCCGAGAGGGAAAAGAGGCTTCACAGGCCGGTGTGCTTAGATAATACCTTGATGAGGCATTTAAGGCCGCTTGATACCGGAGATTGAAAGCCTACAACAATGACAGGCTTGAACCGAAAAAGAGAAAAGGCCCACAACAATGATGGGCGTGAACTAAAAGTTGAAAGGCCCACAGCAATGATAGGCTCGAATTGAAAAATGGAGAAAGGCCCATAACAATGGTGGGCTTGAATTGAAAACTGAAAGGCCCACAGCAATGATAGGCCCATTTTATTGTTCAGTTCAGTAATGTAATTTTAAAATTTATGTAACCCCAAGGGGGGGGGGGGAATGTAATAAGGGATTGAACTGTAGTATGGAACATGGTTGGTTTGTGACCCCTTTGATGTTTGAAATTAAATAAAGATGTGGCTTGTTTGTTTATTGAAATTGTTAGTTTTGCTTGTGTGGCATCCAGTAATCCAACCCCTTTACCCTCCGTGTGGGTGAACGGGGAGTCATGTACCGGTTTCCCCGGGTCAGAAATCCAGGGCGTGACAGTATGGTATCAGAGCATGGTCTAGTTGGCCTAGGGTAGTGGGCAGACCTGGTTATCCTAAGTCCTTTGGAGGAGCCTAGAGGGACATGCCTGATCAACATGGTCCTCTTTGAGCCTCCAAGGTGTACTTAGGGTAGTCCAGTCTTGTGGTAGGATTTGCATGCCTTGGCATTAGGGCACTAGTTGCATTTGCTGTGAATGTGTGCTAAACTGTGGAAATTATGGATAAGATAATATGATTAAGTGAAATGTGCAACTCGATTTGTTTGGCAATGCGTATCGAATCGTGAAATGTGATTGATACAATGTATGTGTGTAATGTCATGTGATAGTGGAATTGATCAGTGGGGTAGAGGTAGTGACGCGATAGATTATAAATTCGTTTTGACATTTGTGCTTCTTACTTCGTGTAGTAAGAATGCCGCCGAGGAGAGAGACACGTGCGTCCGGGGGCAGTGGCTGATGAGTCATCTGCCCATGAGGGTCCGAGTGCGGGACCGTCCGTTGGAGGGCATGCGTTGTTCCCGGCACGGCCTACGAGAAGGCATCCAGGCGGAGGTACGAGAGCTACGGGAGGGACTCCAGCGGGAGGTTCGGGAGGAGGTGCGCCATGAGATGGCGGCACAAGTGGGTGGTGCCACCACCACCACCAGTAGGGGACTGCCTCGTGAGCATGAGAGTTCACTGGGTGGCATACCGAATCGTGCAGAGGATGACATGGTGACACGGTTCTGAAAGGAACAACCTCCGCGATTCAAGGGGAAGGTGATCCCGTGGTAGCTGAGCAGTGGTTGAGGCAGATCGAGCATGTGTTCTCCTTTCTCCTGCCCCGGGAAGAGTGTCATCACTTGTTTTCGTCCGGGCCCTTTTGGGGTGAGCTCAAACTAGACCAATGGTGAGAAATTTTAAAGTCGCCACCAACTGTTTTTGGGGTACAGTTGGATACCCTCTACTTTGAGTAGTCTTAAGTGTGTGGTTTGCGTTATCAGAGATGGGTTCGGGAGTTGGTTACGTGTAGGGAAGGATTAGCACCCCTACAGCGCCCTTTCGGTATCTAATTTAGGAGGAGGTTTTATTTTATTTGTACTGCCATAGCTGGGTTAAGTTTCCTAAAAAGTCTATGATTTCTATTTGGCTAAGTTATTTATTAAAGTCTACATAGGCATTTTGAAGAGTTTCGCCTGATCACTTTTGCGGGCGACTTGACCATGTAATGACCCGTGTGTAACCCGTGTGTAAGGAGTTAACCACAAACACCCTGGATGTTGGTACACAAGTTTAAGGTAAGAGATGAGCCCAAGAGGGGACTTTTGAGAGGTGCATGTGTCAAGCGATAGCGTACATTTATGCCCTAGGAAGATGCTTATGCGTTCTAAGGCGGTTTTAAGTCTGTTTTGGCTGATCTTGGAGCTCACTTTTGACCTAGTAGATGGCCTCAAACAATTGGCGTGCAAGAACAAAAGTTTCTTAGAATGAGGTCCTCTATCTACCACAGAAATTTCAGAGCATTTGGAGCTGCACGTGAATTCACCCATTTCACGTGCAAGCATATTTTTGCTTCTCAGGCCTCTACAAGATGCAAGGAGACTTGGGGTAAAGTTTGAGTGCATTTGGAGCTGCACACCAATTGGGGAATTGGCGTTCAAATTGGCGTGCAGGCATATTTTTGCATGGTTACCTTGGTTTTGTTATTCTAATCATCTTTTTCCAAAGGACTAGGTTGGAATAGTGAGTATTTTGGTGTGTTTGGATGCGGAAAGGTTGTAGGTTGTGTAATCAAAACTACGTCGTTTTGATCCTGGGTTTCACTTAATCAAAACTACGTCGTTTTGATAATGGGAGGTCTATATAAGGATGAGGAGACTCCTTGTTCTAGGGTTAGGGTTCTTTTCAGCCGTCGCAGGGAGAGAAAGAGAGAGAGAGAGAGGGAGAGAGAGAGAGAGGGAAGGAAGGAGAGCTGCTGGCTTGCTGCCGGAGCGTCGTGCGTGGGGAAGACAACGTCTAGCGTGGAAGCAAGAGTCGGAGGACGTTTTCAAGGTAGGGATTCTGTTCTTCCTAAATCCTCCCCTCGTCCTAGGGTCCTAGGGCAGAATATGAGTTATATCTGTTATATTATTTATATGTAAATTCATATAGGTGTGACCTCCTATATGAATGTTGGCCTTCAATGGCGATTTTGGTGTTTCGGTGTTTGTGTGATGCATGAAAAGTGTTTAATAAAATGCCCGTATGACATGCCTGCTACATGTTTGATGAAATGCCCGTGTGAACTTAGGCGTGTGTATATGCCCATTAAGTGTTTGGTAATATGTCCGTGGGACTGGACTTGTGGTTTAGTGTATGTATGTATCTGGATGTTTGCTCTATGGCCTGAATGGCTGGGTTTGTGCGCTTGTGAACGGGTGCACACCAAGTGTTTGGTTGTATGCTTGAGTGACCATGTGTGTTGTGTGCTTGATTGTGGTATCTGGCCTGAAGAGGCGGTTAAAGAACTTTGCTTGAGAGGCGGTTAAACTTGTGGCCTGAAGAGGCGGTTAAATCACTTGGCCTGAAGAGGCAGTTAAATCACTTGGCCTGAAGAGGCGGTTAAATAACTTGGCCTGAAGAGGCGGTTAAATCACTTGTGGTTAGAGTGTTAGCTTGTGTGGCGGTGGAAGATTGTAAATTGTTGATGTGGTTGTTATTATGTCTGTTGAAATTATTGTATCACGACACCGCACTTGTACACAAGGCATGTAGATGCTAGGAACATGGGATGGGTTGGGGAGACATGATCCCTAGCGAGCCGTGGTTGCTCACCCCTCCTATTGTGTTTGTTTGTTTTCCAGGGACTTACAGGCGTTAGGTGGATACGCCAGGGTGGAAGACCCTCTCCACTTTATTGTTCATTCCAAGTAATGTACTTTTATGATTTATGTAACCCCGGGGAGGGGAATGTACTAAGGGATTGAAGCGTAATCAGGGACTTGGTTGTTTTGTGAACCTTTGATGTTTTGGAATTAAATAAAGATGTGGCTTATTTGATTTATTGTAATTGTTAGACTTGCTTGTGTGGCATCCAAGAATCCAACCCCATTGCCCTCCGTGTGGGTGAATGGGGAGTCATGTACCGGTTTCCTCGGGTTGGAAATCCGGGCGTGACAATATGGTATCGAGCATGGTCTAGTTGGCCTAGGGTAGTGGGCGGACTTGGTTATCTTGGGTCCTTTGGAGGAGCCTGGAGGGACGTGCCTGATCAACACGGTCCTCTTGGAGCCTCCAAGGTGTACTTGGGGTAGTCCAGTCTTGTGGTAGGATTTGCATGCATTGGCATTAGGGCACTAGTTGCATTGGTTGTTGTATGTGAAGGTGTGGATACCTGAAAAAAAAAATTGTGATAAAAGAAAAATATGAATAATGTGATAAGGTGAGAACTGTGCAACTCGATTAACTCGATTTTATGACAACTTGAGTGTGTGCTTGTGGAATTCTTTGTTTGTGCAATGTGGTTTAATGAGAACTAAAATGTGTGCGGTGTGTGTAATTGTATGGATAAATGGTTGAACGTGATAAAGTTTCAATTGTGCAACTCGAAATTTTGTGATGATTCGAGCATGAAAACATGGAAAAGAATTTGTGGTATTGAACCGAGCGTTTGTGAACGTGAAGCTTGTGAAATGTGAACGAACAAAAATAAAATAAAATAAAATAAAATACAATAATGTTGGTGTTCCGTGAATGATTGAGTATGTGCCTTTGTATGGTGTTGTGTGGAGGAAGCGATGTTGTGTTCAAAACGATGAGATATCCACTTAAGTATAGAATTATATGGGCAATGTGAAGGTGTGAACTTGTTATAAGGGTGTGAACTTGTATAGTTTGTGATGTGCATCCATGAATTTGTGTGGTGATAATGCATGTTTTGAGGTTAGTTATAGTTCGGAATGCCTAGTCGGTAATGGTATTGAGATTATTGAGTGATAACCTAGAGCGCTGCCTTTTCGTGGAGCCAATGTCTCCGAAAATTGTGACCGGTACGACTATTGAGGTAGCAAAGAAGCCCGCCCCCAGTGGGCAAGTGGGAGAGCTGCAGGATGTAAGTAATGATATAATCATGGCGAGGTTGGCATCTTAAGCCTGGTAATTTAAGAGTTGAAGGATGAGATTCGACAACCGATTAAGAGCGAGGTACGTCGAGAGCTATCAACCCACATCATCGGGGGGGATCTTGGGTGAAGATTAATTGAAGCATAGTTGTCCTGATCGCAGAAAGGGGCTCAAGAGGTAGAGACCGGTTTCCCAAAAGGGGTTGTTCTTGCAGGTGGACAACCGGGACATTGGAAAAGAGTATGGCAGGAAGAAGTACTAGTGTCGCGTCTATGGAAAAGTAGGACATCTCCAGACAGACTGTTTTGGTAAAGCAAGTCTTGGTGCTAGAAAGCCGGCCCAACGAGCTAGGAATAAAGCAAAATTCAAGTGAGGCTAGGAGAAGAGCATGGCAGAACTTTCCTTAGTCAAGGGTACGATTTTGATTCTCGCGTGTTAAGATTCTTGTTTAGTGGTGGTATCATATTCCTTTAATGATAGTGATCGGTTGAGTCTCGTCCTGGATTAGGTGAGGCTGGGTGAACCTTTGATTGTTGCGTTTCTAGCAATTTAATTAAGACACTTGTGATAGAGGGGTATTTTATCTGGGTGGGCTCTTGAGCCATTGTTTTGTGTTGGGTGAGGCTTAGAGGGTCGTTTGAGTTACCATTTTGGATGGACGTAGTTGGGGACCTACTAGAGAATAAATGAGTAAAATAAATAAAAATATATATATATGATACCAAAAGACTAATAAATTACTAATGGTTATAAACGAGTTGTTGGAAAGAGTTGGTAGTTTTAATATGGTCTAAAGTGTTAATCGTATCTTTGTGTAGTAGTCAATTTTGGGCGCCCGTGTGTGAGGAAAGTAATAAATGTCACCGTGTTACCCCCTAATACTCTAGCGTAGGTGAGATTACCTCTGGCCTAGCTAGCCTAGGAAGCTGGAGGCATGAGTTAGTGGCTTGTGGGTAGTGTGTGACCCCGTTGTGGCAACCTTGAGTAATAGAAATGTGTTTTCTTGTGAGTAGAGGTTTCGTAGATGTGCTACTTAAGAAGGATGTTCTTTTGGTAACCTTTCCAAGTGTCAAGGTTGAGGGAGGAAATTGCCACTAGTATAACCCACCCCTTGAGTCATTGAAATCTAAATTGATTGGCGAGAGTGGTATGTGGTTTTAAGATTCTTGTGGGTGTCCTATGGAAATGGCTGCAAATTCTTGGGTGGCCAAACATTGACCACGTGTCATGCTGGTGGTGTGTGAAAGACCTTGGGTAATGTTCATAGGATATGTGGTGAAATGGGTTTGCGTATGTATAAAAATGTGATGAGTTCTGGAACTAGGTTACGAGTGAGTTTATAGGATCCTGCCTGATGAACCCAATCGGTGCAAGCAGGCAAGCGAGTGAGATTAGGCAGGCCTTGTTTGGGTTTTTCCTCATAATTGGGAGACACCTTCCGAGGGGTTGAGGATGTACTCCTGGTGGTGGGACCATTCCGTTAATCCATGTCGTGTGGGTAATAGGCTTAAAAGAGGCGAGGAGGTGGGGACTAGTATGTCCTCTCTTACATGTGTTCTACACGGTAGTTTATTTCGTGTGTTGTGGTTGCTTTGTTTTGTTATGTGTGTTACATATGTGCTAAAGGAGTAGCAAAGTTCTTATGTGTGGGCCTCGTGGCATTCATATGCGAGAGGAGTAAGAGGTGATGCATGCTCATATTATGTGCGGTGTGGGATGAAGAGGGGTGTTATGTGTAATGTTGATGTTATTCCTTGTCACATATGATGGCATGCTAAGTTAAAGTGTGAAAGTATTGATGCGTTGTGATTCACTAAATGGAGTCGGATGTGAGTTTTGCTTGTAAGGGGTATTAATGCTACCCCTTTGGGGGGAGACTTGTGTCCTGCGGCTATCATGGGGTCCTCATGCTACATATGTTCTTCTTGAAAGTCTTTCGTGTGCGTTTTGATGCGGTAAGTGAGATGGTCCACGCCATCAAAGTGTTGGTGTGTTTGGGAGCTACATGAATGTCCCGAATAAGGAGTTTGCATGCCTCGTTTCTTGTGCCTACCCGGAGGAATTGCAGTGACCATATTAAGTGCGGTTAAAGCCTGAGTATTTCTTGGTCCATTTGAGTGTTTTGCTGGTGTGTTAAGATAAAACGTAATAGTTGATATAGTGGAGTTGGTGGGCCATGAGGTGGAGTATGTCTTGGAGGCAAGGGATTTTCTTGTGACCTGTGAGTGGTGACATAGAGGATTCCATTGTGGCCAGGTTGCGAGATAGGAGAGTTTTCGGTGTGGGGGGGGGACTATGTTGTTCACGGCTACTCGGCGTCAAGGGATTCCTATCGTGTGGTCCGTCTGCCGACTTGGTAAGGCATCATCTCTTGGGCCGTACGGTAAGCCTTAGTTGTGAAGGCAATGTGGGACCTTGGCAGATCTCTATTTGGCCGTGATCAAGGAGGTCGCTTCTCAAAGTCGGTGATTAGTGATAGCCCGATAGTGGGTTTTGGTCTTACCATGGTTGTGTGTGTGGTCTGCATTTTCTGTTTTTAGTGCATCCTTGGACTTCGTTGGGCGCCAGGTTGATCGCAACCGAGTGGTTAAGGGCACACTCCATTCTCGTGTTTCTATGTCTAGGCTTGTATTCCGTTCTGCGTCCCCATTGGCGTTGGTGGGGTTTCAATGTTCCTTACTTGAGTGAGGTGGTTTTCGCAGTGATGATGGTGCCGCCGAGATGAGCTCCCTGTGTGGGAATGTGATTGTGGTTTGCATAATGCTATCCTATTTGTTTGTGTTTCATTGTGACCTCATTGTGCTTCTTGTTAGGGTGAGGTCTACCTATGGGCTGGGCTGCGTTGACTTCAAATCCCAATTGTTGGGTATTTTACGTTGTGGAGTGTTGGTCCCATCGTGCCGCGAGTTGGCATCTCCAACATTTGTGGTAATGACTGCCTTATGTGTTGCTTTGATCTTATCGCGTTGTTTACTATTTGGTTTCCCTTTTCGGGGGATGAAAGGTCTAAAGGTGGGACAGGTGTGAGGAAACTCCCAACGGCTGCGTTTGTATGGTATTGGCGACCGGGCGGTGGATCGTTAAACGTGTAGTAGTGTTTTGTTTATGCCTTGTTCTTTGTAGTGGTGTTTATGATGTGAGTTGGTCTGTGACTTATGTGATTTGTTAAACGTACGTGTTGGGGATGGGCGTATATGTCGTACACCGTCGTGACGTGAATACTTGTGACATGTGTTAGGTGAGGAGAACAAGGGTTGTTGGTGAGATTAGAATATGTGTTTCCTTATCATCTTTGTGTTGTATTGGGTCGTGGGTACGTGCCTTCATGTGTGTTATTGTGTGATATCTTCATTCGCGGGTATGTGAATAGTTGTGGACGATGTGCATCAGCATGTGCATTATGGAAAGTGTATTGTCTTTTCGCGGACGACACGTCCTATGGAGGAGATATGGAAACGCGAAACCATGATGCGTGAGCAACCCCCAGAGTTGTTCGAGGATGAACAATCTTAAGGGTGGAGGGGTGGCTGTTGGCTGGTGTATTTGTATTTCCTTTCGACTTTTGACTTTAATTTATATTGAATGTGTTAATGAAATGTGCTTGTGATGGATATTTGTGACATGTGGATGTGTTTCCATAGATTGTGATGCATGTGGTTATGGATTGTGGTGGCACTATGTTATGTGCTATTGTGTATAATGTGAGGTGTATGACCCATTTGGGTGTTGTAGCTCGCCGTGTGGCAAATGGGTAGCTTGTGTTTGTTTTCCTCGTATGTCATTTCTTTTCGAGGACGAAAAGTCTTAAGGGGGGAGAGGATGTAATGACCCGTGTGTAACCCGTGTGTAAGGAGTTAACCACAAACACCCTGGATGTTGGTACACAAGTTTAAGGTAAGAGATGAGCCCAAGAGGGGACTTTTGAGAGGTGCATGTGTCAAGCGATAGCGTACATTTATGCCCTAGGAAGATGCTTATGCGTTTATAAGGCGGTTTTAAGTTGTTTTGGCTGATCTTGGAGCTCACTTTTGACCTAGTAGATGGCCTCAAACAATTGGCGTGCAAGAACAAAAGTTTCTTAGAATGAGGTCCTCTATCTACCACAGAAATTTCAGAGCATTTGGAGCTGCACGTGAATTCACCCATTTCACGTGCAAGCATATTTTTGCTTCTCAGGCCTCTACAAGATGCAAGGAGACTTGGGGTAAAGTTTGAGTGCATTTGGAGCTGCACGCCAATTGGGGAATTGGCGTTCAAATTGGCGTGCGAGCATATTTTTGCATGGTTACCTTGGTTTTGTTATTCTAATCATCTTTTTCCAAAGGACTAGGTTGGAATAGTGAGTATTTTGGTGTGTTTGGATGCGGAAAGGTTGTAGCTTGTGTAATCAAAACTACGTCGTTTTGATCCTGGGTTTCACTTAATCAAAACTACGTCGTTTTGATAATGGGAGGTCTATATAAGGATGAGGAGACTCCTTGTTCTAGGGTTAGGGTTCTTTTCGGCCGTCGAGGAGAGAAAGAGAGAGAGAGAGAGGGAGAGAGAGAGAGAGGGAAGGAAGGAGAGCTGCCGGGCTTCTTGCCAGGAGCGTCGTGCGTGGGGAAGACAACGTCTAGCGTGGAAGCAAGAGCCGGAGGACGTTTTCAAGGTAGGGATTCTGTTCTTCCTAAATCCTCCTCTGTCCTAGGGTCCTAGGGCGAATATGAGTTATATCTGTTATATTATTTATATGTAAATTCATATAGGTGTGACCTCCTATATGAATGTTGGCCTTCAATGGCGATTTTGGTGTTTCTGGTGTTTGTGTGATGCATGAAAAGTGTTTAATAAAATGCCTGTATGACATGCCTGCTACATGTTTGATGAAATGCCTGTGTGAACTTAGCTGTGTGTATATGCCCATTAAGTGTTTGGTAATATGTCCGGTGGGACTGGACTTGTGGTTTAGTGTATGTATGTATCTTGGATGTTTGCTCTATGGCCTTGAATGGCTGGGTTTGTGCGCTTGTGAACGGGTGCACACCAAGTGTTTGGTTGTATGCTTGAGTGACCATGTGTGTTGTGTGCTTGATTGTGGTATCTGGCCTGAAGAGGCGGTTAAAGAACTTTGCCTGAGAGGCGGTTAAACTTGTGGCCTGAAGAGGCGGTTAAATCACTTGGCCTGAAGAGGCGGTTAAATCACTTGGCCTGAAGAGGCGGTTAAATAACTTGGCCTGAAGAGGCGGTTAAATCACTTGTGGTTAGAGTGTTAGCTTGTGTGGCGGTGGAAGATTGTAAATTGTTGATGTGGTTGTTATTATGTCCGTTGAAATTATTGTATCACGACACCGCACTTGTACACAAGGCATGTAGATGCTAGGAACATGGGATGGGTTGGGGAGACATGATCCCTACCGAGTCGTGGTTGCTCACCCCTCCTACTTGTGTTTGTTTGTTTTCCAGGGACTTACAGGCGTTAGGTGGATACGCCAGGGTGGAAGACCCTCTCCACTTTATTGTTCATTCCAGTAATGTACTTTTATGATTTATGTAACCCCAGGGAGGGGAATGTACTAAGGGATTGAACTGTAATCAGGGACTTGGTTGTTTTGTGAACCTTTGATGTTTTGGAATTAAATAAAGATGTGGCTTATTTGATTTATTGTAATTGTTAGACTTGCTTGTGTGGCATCCAAGAATCCAACCCCATTGCCCTCCGTGTGGGTGAATGGGGAGTCATGTACCGGTTTCCTCGGGTTGGAAATCCGGGCGTGACGGACGGCGGCATTGACCGTCTTTTGGCAAGTTTGCCTTTTTCCAACGAAAGTTGTTTTGGCCATAACTTCTTCATTTTAAGTCCGATTTGAGCTCGGTCAAGTGCGTTGGTCTCCAATTTTCATCCTCCATCACCTGGTGTTGGTCTTGGGGTGCTTCAAGCACTTGTAGCAGAAGTCATTAATTTTGAACTCCCCCATCCATGTCAATTGTATCCATCTCGTGCAGATTGGGGTAGACCATTCCTTGGAAGTATGGGATCATTATGGACCTGTTCAACAAGGTATATGGCATGGGCAGAAAGGTATATCAAATGGGGTTAGTATGTCCAACCCGGACAAAAAGGGGTCCTACAGCTGCCCCTCTTTGTACACTGTTTGTATACAAACAGCGTACAAAGATAAAAGGGAGTCATTTTGGACGGGTTGGAGCACTTACCTGACTTACCTAGAGGAAGAAGTGCGACGGTTGGGTTTGTCCCCGAGAGGGAAAAGAGGCTTCACAGGCCGGTGTGCTTGGATAATACCTTGATGAGGCATCTAAGGCCGCTTGATACCGGAGATTGAAAGCCTGCAACAATGACAGGCTTGAACTGTCACGCCCCGGATTTCCAACCCGAGGAAACCGGTACGTGACTCCCCATTCACCCACACGGAGGGCAATGGGGTTGGATTACTGGATGCCACACAAGCAAGTCTAACAATTACAATAAATCAAATAAGCCACATCTTTATTTAATTCCAAATCAAAGGTTCACAAAACAACCAAGTCCCTGATTATAGTTCAATCCCTTAGTACATTCCCCTCCCTGGGGTTACATAAATCATAAAAGTACATTACTGAAATGAACAATAAAGTGGAGAGGGTCTTCCACCTTGGTGTATCCACCTAACGCCTGTAAGTCCCTGGAAAACAAACAAACACAGTAGGAGGGGTGAGCAACCAGCCTCAGAGGGATCGTGTCTCCCCAACCCATCCCATGTTCCTAGCATCTACATGCCATGTGTACAAGTGCGGTGTTGTGTTACAATAATTTCAACAAACATAATAACAACCACATCAACAATATACAATCTTCCACCGCCACACAGCTAACACTTTAACCACAAGTGATTTAACCGCCTCTTCAGGCCAAGTTATTTAACCGCCTCTTTAGCCAAGTGATTTAACCGCCTCTTCAGGCCATTGGTTTAACCGCCTCTCAGGCAAAGTTATTTAACCACCTCTTCAGGCCGGATACCACAATCAAGCACACAACACACATGGTCACTCAAGCATACAACCAAACACTTGGTGTGCACCCGTTCACAAGCGCACAAACCCCAACCATTCAGGCCATAGAGCAAACATCCAGCATACGTACATACACTAAACCACAAGTCCAGTCACACGGACATATTACCAAACATTTAATGGGCATATTCACACAGCTAAGTTCACACAGGCAGCAGGCATGTCATACAGGCATTTTATCAAACACTTTTCATGCATCACACAAACACCAGAAACACCAAAATCGCCATTGAAGGCCAACATTCATATAGGAGGTCACACCTATATGAATTTACATATAAATAATATAACGAGATATAACTCACATTCCTGCCCTAGGACCCTAGGACAGAGGAGGATTTAGGAAGAACAGAATCCCTACCTTACAACAGATCTTCCTTGCTCCCTGCGCTAAACGCCGTCCTCCCCACGCAAGATGCTCCGGCAGCAACCAGCAACTCCCCTTCCTTCTCTCTCTCTAGCTCTCTCTCTCTCTCTATGACGGTTGCAGCAGCTGAAGTGAACCCTAAACCTAAAACAGAGAGCTTCTCCTCCTTATATAGACAACACAACATCAAAACGACGTAGTTTTGATTAAGTGAATCCCAGCATCAAAACGACGTAGTTTTGATCACACAAGTTAGCACCTTTCCGCACCCATATAGGCCAAAATACTCAGAATTTCAACATGGTCCTTTGGAGAAAGTTCCTTAGAATGTCAAAACCAAGGGAACCATGCAATAATATGCCTGCACGCCAATTTGCACGTGAATTCCCCAATTCACGTGCAACTCCATATGCACTCCAAATGCTCTCAAACTTCACCCCTAGCCTCCTTGTATCATTTAGAAGACAACCACACTTGCACGTGAATTGGACCTATATCACGTGCACCTCACATACATGTCCAATTGGCCTGAAACTTCTGTGGTAAATAGAGGACACCATTCTAAGCATCTTTCCTTTTGCACGTGAATTCATTGGAGTCCATTTACTAGGTCAAAATCTAGAAAAACTCTACTCAGGAGGCAAAATTGACTAACTCAAGGTACGGGTCCTTACATGAACCGAAAAAGAGAAAAGGCCCACAACAATGATGGGCGTGAACTAAAAGTTGAAAGGCCCACAGCAACGATAGGCTCGAATTGAAAAATGGAGAAAGGCCCATAACAATGGTGGGCTTGAATTGAAAACTGAAAGGCCCACAGCAACGATAGGCCCATTTTATTGTTCAGTTCAGTAATGTAATTTTAAAATTTATGTAACCCTAAGGGGGGGGATGTAATAAGGGATTGAACTGTAGTATGGAACATGGTTGGTTTGTGCCCCCTTTGATGTTTGAAATTAAATAAAGATGTGGCTTGTTTGTTTATTGAAATTGTTAGTTTTGCTTGTGTGGCATCCAGTAATCCAACCCCTTTACCCTCCGTGTGGGTGAACGGGGAGTCACGTACCGATTTCCCCGGGTCAGAAATCCAGGGCGTGACAGTATGGTATCAGAGCATGGTCTAGTTGGCCTAGGGTAGTGGGCGGACCTGGTTATCCTAAGTCCTTTGGAGGAGCCTAGAGGGACATGCCTGATCAACATGGTCCTCTTTGAGCCTCCAAGGTGTACTTAGGGTAGTCCAGTCTTGTGGTAGGATTTGCATGCCTTGGCATTAGGGCACTAGTTGCATTTGCTGTGAATGTGTGCTAAACTGTGGAAATTATGGATAAGATAATATGATTAAGTGAAATGTGCAACTCTGATTTGTTTGGCAATGCGTATCGAATCGTGAAATGTGATTGATACAATGTAAGTGTGTAATGTCATGTGATAGTGGAATTGATCGGTGGGGTAGAGGTAGTGACGCGATAGATTATAAATTCGTTTTGACATTTGTGCTTCTTACTTCGTGTAGTAAGAATGCCGCCGAGGAGAGAGACACGTGCGTCCGGGGCAGTGGCTGATGAGTCATCTGCCCATGAGGGTCCGGGTGCGGGACTGTCCGTTGGAGGGCATGCGTTGTTACTGGCACAGCTACGAGAAGGCATCCGGCTGGAGGTACGAGAGCTACGGGGAGGGACTCCGGCAGGAGGTTCGGGAGGAGGTGCGCCGTGAGATGGCGGCACAAGAGGGTGGTGCCACCACCACCACCATTAGGGGAGCTGCCTCGTGAGCGTGAGAGTTCGCTGGGTGGCATACCGACTTGTGCAGAGGATGACTTGGTGACACGGTTTAGAAAGGAACAACCTCCGCGATTCAAGGGGGGAAGGTGATCCCGTGGTAGGCGAGCGATGGTTGAGGCAGATCGAGCATGTGTTCTCCTTTCTCCTCGCCCCGGGAAGAGTGTCATCACCGGTTTTCGTCCGAGCCCTTTTGGGGTGAGCTCAAACTAGACCAATGGTGAGAAATTTTAGAGTCGCCCAACCATCCTCTGGGCACAGTTGGATACCCTCTACTTTGAGTAGTGTTAAGTGTGTGGTCTGCGTTATCAGAGATGCGTTCGGGAGTTGGTTACGTGTAGGGAAGGATTAGCACCCCTACAGCGCCCTTTCGGTATCTAATTTAGGAGGAGGAGGTTTTATTTTATTTGTACTGCCATAGCTGGGTTAAGTTTCCTAAAAAGTCTATGATTTCTATTTGGCTAAGTTATTTATTAAAGTCTACATAGGCATTTTGAAGAGTTTCGCCTGATCACTTTTGCGGGCAGCTTGACCAGGGGCATTGACCGTCTTTTGGCAAGTTTGCCTTTTTCCAACGAAAGTTGTTTTGGCCATAACTTCTTCATTTTAAGTCCGATTTGAGCTCGGTCAAGTGCGTTGGTCTCCAATTTTCATCCTCCATCACCTGGTGTTGGTCTTGGGGTGCTTCAAGGACTTGTAGCAGAAGTCATTAATTTTAAACTCCCCCATCCATGTCAATTGTATCCATCTTTTGCAGATTGGGATAGACCATTCCTTGGAAGTATGGGATCATTGTGGACCTGTTCAACAAGGTATATGGCATGGGCAGAAAGGTATATCAAATGGGGTTAGTATGTCCAACCCGGACAAAATGGGGTCCAACAAAGAGGATAAGGTGCGATTGGCCATTCGGCAGCTAGAGGGGGATGCTTTGGAGTGGTGGATGAGCGTCGCGGGGAGCCGTGCGGTGTAACTCATGCTTTGGGAGGAGGTCTTGCAACTATTCCATGATGAGTTCTTCCCGGAATCAGTGAGATGGCAGAAGAGGGAAGAATTCGGCAGCCTGAAGCAGGGATCTAGGACGGTACCTGAGTATGAGCGGGAGTTCCGGAGCTTATGTAGGTTTGCTCCTGAGACTGTGGCAAGGGAGGACCTGAAGGCCCACAAGTTCACTTTGGGCCTTAAGCCAGCCCTTAGGCAGAGGGTGGCAATTCTACGCTTAAGGACCTATGCTGAGGTTGTGGAGACGGCTTGTATAGCTGAGAGAGAGCTGGATGATGGGAGGCAGGCCCATCAGGGTCGCCAGTTGCAGAGTGGGCCTAATCGAGATGCAGGGCCCAAGACACTCAAGATGGAGGAGAGGGATAGCAGTTCTTTTCGCAGTCGGGGTCAGACATCTGTGAACCCTGGGAGGTTCGCCTTTGGCGGCGGAAGACAAGGTGGTCCATCTGGGAGTCTACCTAGCACTTGTCACTACTGTGGAGAGCAGGGTCACTTCAAGGGGGAGTGCCCCAAGAAGGACTGGCGATGCAACAACTGTGGACGAGAGGGCCATTTGCGCCGGGTTTGTAGGAGTGGCAACAAGGGAGTGGGGGCGTGGCATCCAGCGTGAGGAGTGATGCTAGCTTCCGTGCACCAGCTGAGAGACCAGCTCGTCAGTGGCAGGCTAGCCAGGCAGGATCCAGTCATACTCGACCTCAGGGGAGGCCAGAGCGACAGCAGGCTAATGCTAGAGGCAGTCAGGGCGGGAGCCGCCCAGTGAGTGAGCCAACCAGTGGCACGGGCCAAGGGAGGGTGTTTGCACTGAATGTGACACCACATGAGGAGGCTGAGCTACCACCTTCACCGGCAGAGGAGGTACCAGGACCATCGGTGGTTAGAGGTACTCTTTTGATCTCCCGCATGCTTGCTTTTGTTCTTTTCGATACGGGTGCATCGCGTTCTTTTATTGCTGAGCTTATAGTTGAGGGTTTGGGGCTAACGTGTGTTGAGGCGGAGAGGCCCTTAGTTGTAGAGTCTCTGGTGGGAGGTATGATTGAGGTGCGACATGTTTGCTGCGATTGTGTGTTAACCATGGGTGATGTGGAACTGAGTTTTGACTTGCATGTGATGCCTTTGCATACTTTTGACCTGATCTCGGGTATGGATTGGCTTATGGCTTTCCAAGCCAAGATAGACTGTTACCAGCGGCGTGTTTCCTTCGTGTCACCCACAGGAATCTCTTGTACCTTGCAAGGGGAGTGGGATTGTGAGGCGAGTCGAGCCGGGCCAGTGATGGACCAGTGGGGTGCCATTACCCACAGGTTGGCAGCCCTGACCTTTGCTAAGGAGGGGAAGGTGGAAAAGAGGGTGTGGCCCGCTGTTGTGGACCAATTTCAGGATGTTTTTCCTGAAGAGTTGAGGAGTTTGCCACCTAAGAGAAGTGTGGAGTTCACCATTGAGTTGGTGCCGGAGACGGGTCCAATTTCCCAAGTAGCGTATCGTATGGGGCCAGCTGAGTTGAGGGAGCTTCAGAGGCAAATCGAGGAGTTGGTGGGCCAGGGGTATATCAGACCGAGTACCTCACCTTGGGATGCTCCGGTGCTCTTTGCTAAGAAGGCTGATGACACGCTTCGTCTCTGCATCGACTACAGGAAGCCGAGTCGGTGGCTCGTGAAGAACAAGTACCCGTTGCCTCGGATAGATGACCTGTTTGACCAATTGAGTGGGGCCAGTGGTTTTCCAAAATAGATTTATGGTCGGGGTATCACCAGCTCAGGGTTAGGGAGGAGGACATCCCTAAGACGGCTTTTCGGTGCAGGTATGGGCATTATGAGTGGGTAGTGATGCCTTTCGGGCTCACTAATGTGCCAGCGGTGTTCATGCATTTGATGAATCAGGTCTTTGCTCCATACTTAGATTCGTTTGTGGTGGTGTTTATTGATGATATCTTGGTGTATTCCAAGACCGAGAGGGAGCATGTAGAGCATTTGGCAACAGTGTTGCAAACGTTGAGGGACCAGCAGCTGTTTGCTAAGTTTAGCAAGTGTGAGTTTTGGCTGCAGGAGGTTCACTTTCTTGGACATGTGGTGTCAGCTGAGGGAGTTAGGGTGGACCCAGCCAAGATTGAGGCCATGGCATCGTGGGTGAGGCCAACCAACGTTTTTGAGATCCGTAGCTTTCTTGGCTTGGCGGGGTACTATCGTCATTTGTCGAGGGGTTCTCCCGTTTGGCGGCTGCTATGATGGCGTTGACTAGGAAAGGAGTGAAGTTTGAGTGGACGGACAAGTGCCAGCAGGTGTTTGAGACTCTCAAAACTCGTTTGACCATTGCACCTGTGTTGAGGTTGCCTAGGGAGGATATTCCGTATGACGTATTTTGTGATGCATTCAGGGTTGGTTTGGGGTGTGTGCTTATGTAGGAGCACAGTGTGGTAGCTTATGGGTCAAGACAGCTGAAGCCTCATGAGCAGAATTACCCTACCCATGATCTTGAGTTGGCGGCTGTCATCTTCGCCCTGAAGAGTTTGCAACACTACCTTTTGGGGGAGAAGTTCGTGGTGTTCTCCGATCACAAGAGCCTTCGCACATCTTTACTCGAAGGACTTGAATTTGAGGCGAGAGGAGATGGGTGGAGTATTTGCGGACCTTTGACTTTACTCTTGCCTATACCCCGGGCAAGGGTAATGTTGTGGCCGACGCGTTGAGCGAGAAAAGGGAAAGCCGAGGTGGCCGTGAGAGAGTGGAAGCCGATGGAGCGGTTGGCGATGTTGTACTGCAACCCTCGTTGTTCATGATGGTGGGACAATCCTGCGTCCTTTGGTGGTTGTGCTTGAGTTGTACCCGGCGCGTCCAGGGAGGGGACAGTTGGGTGACATTGAGTGTGAGGTTCTCCGTGCCCGTATTGAGGCCGGGGAGCTATCCGAGGACCGGACAGAGGGTCCTGAGCATGAGTTGTCTTTTCGGGGGCGGTTGGTAGTGGCTTCTTCCCTCGGGGATGAGGTAATGAGGGAGTTTCAAAGGATCTAGAGTTCTTTGTGCATCCAGGGGGTACGAAGATGTACCATGCGCTTCGAGCACATTTTTGGTGGCCTGGGATGAAACGCGATGTGGCTGTTTTTGTTTCACGGTGCTTCACGTGTCAGCAGGTGAAGGCTAAGCATCAGCGGCCGGCGGGCATGTTCCGCCCTTGCCCATAGCGGAGTGGAAGTGGGACCACATAGCGATGGATTTTGTGACTGGTCTTTCGCCCACCACAGGGAGGAAAGATATGATTTGGGTGATTGTGGATCGACTCACAAAGTCAGCCCATTTCCTGGCTGTTCGCGAGCGGGACTCTATTGGGACCTTGAGTCATCTATACATGAACGAGATTGTGAGACTACATGGAGTGCCATCATCGGTTGTCTCTGACCGGGATTCGAGGTTCACTTCCCGTTTCTGGGCAGGTTTGCAGGAGGCTATGGGGACCAAACTTCACTTGAGTACAGCCTTTCATCCTGAGACTAACGGCCAGACAGAGAGGACGAATCAGACTTTGGAGGACATGTTACGGGCCTGTGTGTTAGATTTTGGGGGTTCGTGGGCGACTCACCTTCCTTTGGTGGAGTTTGCTTATAACAAGAGTTATCAGGCATCCATTGGGATGGCTCCTTTTGAGGCGTTGTATGGGCGGCCATGTCAATCACCTTTGTGTTGGACCGAGGTGGGGGAGACAGCTCTCTTGGGACCACAGTTGGTTCAAGAGGCTACCGAGAAGGTTAAGTTGATTCGTCAGCGTTTGTTATCAGCTCAGAGTCGGCAGAAATCCTATGCGGATCAGCGGCGGTGACCTTTGGAGTTTTCTGTTGGTGATCATGTGTTTCTTCGTGTTTCTCCACGTCGTGGACATCGACGGTTTGGGCGAGGTTCCAAGCTATCTCCGCGGTTTATTGGTCCTTTTGAGATTCTGGATCGTGTGGGGCCTGTGGCCTTCCGGTTAGCGTTACCACCGCGGCTGAGTCGAGTGCACAACGTGTTTCACATGTCCCAGTCGAGGAAGTATCCTGACCCCACTCATATGATCAATTGGGGGCCATTGGACATTGAGGATGACATGTCCGTTGTTGAGGCCCCTATCCGTATCCTAGATCGGCGGGAGAAGTTTTTGCGTGGTTGTGCTATTCCTTTGGTTTGCATGCTGTGGCAGCACTGTGGCATTGAGGAGGAGACATGAGAACGTGAGTCCGTGATGCGTGAGCAGCACCCAGAGTTGTTCGAGGATGAACAATCTTAAGGGTGGGAGGTGGCTTAGTGATATGTTTTCTTGTGGCTCATGGTTTGGTGTATTTGTATTTCTACTTGTAAATTGGTATTTTTATTGAGATGTGTTTTGAGATTGCAATGTGTTTGAGATGTCCTGTTGTGTTGTGTGATCCATTTGGGCGTTATGGCTCGCTGTCTTCCAAATGGGCCGCATGTATTTGTTTTCCTTGCATGTTGTTTCTTTTCGAGGACGAAAAGTCTTAAGGGGGAGAGGATGTAATGACCCGTGTGTAAGGAGTTAACCACAAACACCTTGGATGTTGGTGCACGAGTTTGAGGTAAGAGATGAGCCCAAGAGGGGACTTTTGGGAGGTGCATGTGACAAGTGATAACGTGCATTTATGCCCTAGGAAGATGCTATGCATATACAGGCGCTTTTAGGCTGTTTTGTCAGGTTTTGGAGAGTTATTTTGACCTAGTAGATGGGCTCAGATGAATTGGCGTGCAGAACAAAAGATTCTTAGAATGATGTCTTCTATCTACCACAGAAGTTTCAGGCCAAACGGACGTACACGTGAATTGAACCCATTTGGCGTGCAAGGTTTTTATTGCATGGATGTCTTTTACATGATGCAAGGAAGCTTAGGGTAAAGTTTGAGTGCATTTGGAGCTGCACGCCAATTGGGGAATTGGCGTTCAAATAGGCGTGCAAGCATATTTTTGCATGGTTACCTTGGTTTTGTCATTCTAATCATCTTTTCCCAAAGGACCATGTTGGAATTGTGAATATTTTGGTGTGTATGGATGTGGGAAGGTCATAGCTTGTTCCATCAAAACTACGTCGTTTTGATGCTGGGATTCACTTAATCAAAACTATGTCGTTTTGATGTTGTGTTGTCTATATAAGGATGAGGAGCCCTCTGTTTTAGGTTTAAGGGTTTGTTGCTCCACCGGCCGCTGAGAGAGAGAGAGAGAGAGAGAGAGGGAAGGAGAGCTCCTGGTTGCTGCCGGGCGTCTTGCGTGGGTGATCGGTGTCTCGTGGGCGGACGGCGTTCGGTGTGGGAACAGAATATTGCTGTGTTGTTGCATTTTACTTGAGGTAGGGGTTCTGTTTCTGCTAATCCCTCTCTGTCCTAGGGTTCTTAGGTGGAATTCGGGCTATACCTGCTATTATATATATAAATCCATATAGGTGTGATCTCCTATATGGATGTTGGCCTTCAATGGCATTTTGGTGTGATTTTGTTGTTGCATGCTATATGTTCGATGAAATGCCTGTGTGAATATAGCTATGTGTATATGCCTATTACATGTTTGGTAATATGCCTGTGTGGCTTTACTTGTGATTTGGTGTATGTATGCATGCTGGGTGTTTGTTCTATTGCCTGAATGGCTGGGTTTGTGCACTTGTGAACGGGTGTACACCAAGTGTTTGGTTTTATGCTCAAGTGACCGTAGTGTGTGTTGTGTGCATGACTGTGGTATCTGGCCTGAAGAGGAGGTTCAATTACTTTGCCTGAGAGGCGGTTAAACCAGTGGCCTGAAGAGGCGGTTAAACTACTTTGCCTGAGAGGCGGTTAAATCAGTGGCCTGAAGAGGCGGTTAAATTACTTGCTTAAGGAGTGGTTTGTTAGCCAGTGTGGCTGGGGCTGGGGTTACGCCCGCTTATGTGGAATGTTTTATTTTCTTTTTCCTAATACTGCCACGTCACTACACCTGTACACATGCATGTAGCCGCTAGGAACATGGGAAGGGTTGGGGAGACTTGATCCCTACTGAGCTGTGGTTGCTCACCCCTCTTACTGTGTTTGCTTGTTTTCCAGGGACTTATAGGTGTTAGGTGGATACACCAAGGTGGAAGACCATCTTCATTTTATTGTTCAGTTCAGTAATGTAATTTTAAAATTTATGTAACCCCAAGGGGGGGGAATGTAATAAGGGATTGAACTGTAGTATGGAACATGGTTGGTTTGTGACCCCTTTGATGTTTGAAATTAAATAAAGATGTGGCTTGTTTGTTTATTGAAATTGTTAGTTTTGCTTGTGTGGCATCCAGTAATCCAACCCCTTTACCCTCCGTGTGGGTGAACGGGGAGTCACGTACCGGTTTCCCCGGGTCGGAAATCCGGGGCGTGACATTTCTGAACTTGTTTTTGATTAGAAATTCTGACAGTGTTTCATACCAAGCTCTGGGAGCTTGTTTTAGTCCATAAAGAGCCTTTTCAGTTTGTATACCTTGTGCTCTTGGTTTGCCTCTAGAAATCCGGGTGGTTGTTCAACATAGACTTCTTCTTGGAGGTCTCCATTCAAGAAAGCACTCTTGACATCCATCTGATAAACTTTGAAGTCCTTAAATGTTGCATATGCTACGAACATGCGAATGGCCTCCAGCCTAGCAACTGGTGCAAAGGTTTCATCATAGTCGATTCCTTCTTCTTGTCCGTATCCTTTTGCAACCAATCTGGCCTTGTTTCTGATTACAACACCATCAGCATCAAGTTTGTTTCTATAAATCCATTTCATGCCAATGACTTGCTGTGATCTGGGCCTGTTGACCAACTCCCATACTTCCTGTCTTTTGAACTGATTTAATTTTTCTTGCATGGCATCAATCCAATGGTGATCCAGAACTGCATCATGTACTGATTTTGGCTCCACTTGTGATAGGAAACACATATATAGGTTTTCATGAAGTATGACAGCCCTTGTTTTAACTCGTGCAGCAGGATCTCCAATTATCAGTTCAGAAGGATGGTCTTTTAACTTTCTTCTTGCCTTTGGAAGGTCTTTCCTTCTTCATGATGAATGCCTAATTGCTCAATGTCAGGTTCTTGGGCTGGTAGAAGTGGCAGAGTCTGAACAGGTTGAATGTTAGAGTCATGATTTTCTGTTGATTTTTGACTTGGTTCCGCAGCAACCGGTTCAGCTCTTTGTTCATCAGGTTCAGGTACATCTTCCATAGTTTCTATTGTCGTGGGCTTATCTGTGTCCTGATCTTCTACAATGACAATGTCCTGCATTTCGTTTACATTTGGATCTCCTTTTTGCATTCCATCGTTAATCTCATCAAAAGAAACATGAATAGACTTTTCAATAACTTTGGTTCTTCTATTAAATACACGATGAGCCTTGCTAGTCATGGAGTATCTGTAATGACCCGTGTGTAACCCGTGTGTAAGAAGTCAACCACAAACACCTTGGATGTTGGTGCACAAGTTTTAGGTAAGAGATGAGCCCAAGAGGGGACTTTTGGGAGGTGCATGTGACAAGTGATAACGTGCATTTATGCCCTAGGAAGATGCTATGCATATACATGCGGTTTTAAGCTATTTTGGCAGATTTTGGAGCTCACTTTTGGTATAGTAGATGGCCTCAAACAATTGGCGTGCAAGAACAAAAGTTTCTTAGAATGAGGTCCTCTATCTACGACAGAAATTTCAGAACATTTGGAGCTGCACGTGAATTCACCCATTTCACGTGCAAGCATATTTTTGCTTCTCAGACCTCTACAAGATGCAAGGAGGCTTGGGGTGAAGTTTGAGTGCATTTGGAGCTGCACGCCAATTGGGAATTGGTGTTCAAATTGGCGTACAGGCATGTTTTTGCATGGTTACCTTGGTTTTGTCATTCTAATCATCTTCTCCCAAAGGACCATGTTGGAATTGTGAATATTTTGGTGTGTATGGATGTGGGAAGGTCATAGCTTGTTCCATCAAAACTACATCGTTTTGATGCTGGGATTCACTTAATCAAAACTACGTCGTTTTGATGTTGTGTTGTCTATATAAGGAGGAGAAGCCCCTCTGTTTTAGGTTTAGGGTTTGTTGCTCCACCAGCCGTCGCAGAGAGAGAAAGAAAGAGAGAGAGAGAGAGAGAGAGAGAGAGAGAGAGAGAGGGAAGGAGAGCTTCTGGTGGTTGCCGGAGCATCTTACGTGGGTGGTCGGAGTCTTGCGTGGAAGCGGGAGCAGGAGAACATACAAGGTAGGGGTTCTGTTCTTCCTAAATCCTCCTCTGTCATAGGGTTCTAGGGCAGATTATGGAGTTATGCCTGTTTATATATATATGTAATCCATATAAGTGTGATCTCCTATATGGATGTTGGCCTTCAATGGCGGTTTTTGATGTATTCTGGTGTTGGATGGTGAGTGCATATTACGTGTTCGATAAAATGCCTGTGTGGATATGTCTGTGTGAATATGCCTAGTATGTGTTTGATAATATGCCTGTGTGGCTGGGCTTGTGGGTTTGTGAATGTATGCATGTTAAGCGTTTGGTAAAATACCTGTAAGACTCTACATGTAAAGTGTTTGATTTTATGCCTGATGGGCTGTGCGAACTAAGTGTTTGGTATTATGCCTGTGAAAGTGTGTATGCTACGTGTTTGGTTTAATGCCCGTGTGACCTTGTATGTTGTGTTTGTGGAACCCGGTGGCTGTGGAAGCCCGGGACTGGAACTGTTAGGCTGTGTGGCTAAGCCTATATGGCTGTGGATATGTTAGCCCGTGTGGCTAAGCCTGAGTGGCCGTGGATATGTTAGCCGTGTGGCTAAGCCTTAGTGGCCGTGGATATGTTAGCCGTGTGGCTAAGCTTTAGTGGCCGTGGACATGTTAGCCTATATGACTAAGCCTGTATGGCTGTGGATATGTGTGTGCCATGTGATTGTGGAATACAACTTGTTTATATTTTATTATCACTACACTGCACCTGTACACACTCATGTAGACGCTAGGGGCATGGGATGGATTGGGGAGACATGATCCCTACTGAGCTATGGTTGCTCACCCCTCCCTCCATGTTGTGTTTTCTTTCAGGAACATACAGGTGTTAGGTGGGACCCCAAGGTGGAAGACCTTATTGATTTTACTGTCTTCCATTTATGTTATTTTTATGGGAATTGATGTAACCCCAGTGGGGATGGATTGGAAAGAGGATTTTGTTGTAATAAAGACTGGTTTGGATTGTGGATTGCTTTTATGAACATTACTTTCTTAAATGTGTTGTGGATGTTTAAAATGTTATATTCGGGGTTTGCACCCTAACCCCTTTGCTCTCCGTGTGGGTACAAGGGGAGTCACGTACCGGTGTCCTCGGGTTGGAAATCCGGGGCGTGACAATATGGTATCAGAGCATGGTCTAGTTGGCCTAGGGTAGTGGGCGGACCTGGTTATCCTAAGTCCTTTGGAGGAGCCTGGAGGGACATGCCTGATCAACATTGTCCTCTTTGAGCCTCCAAGGTGTACTTAGGGTAGTGAAGTCTTGTGGTAGGATTTGCATGCATTGGCATTAGGGCACTAGTTGCATTTGCTGTGAATGTGTGCTAAACTGTGGAAAATGTGGATAAGATAATATGATTAAGTGTGAAATGTGCAACTCTGATTTGTTTGGCAATGCGTACCTAATCGTAAAATGTGATTGATACAATGTATGTGTGTAATGTCATGTGATAGTGGAATTGATCAGTGGGGTAGAGGTAGTGACGCGATAGATTATAAATTCGTTTTGACATTTGTGCTTCTTACTTCGTGTAGTAAGAATGCCGCCAGAGAGAGGGACACGTGCGTCCGGGGCAGTGGCTGATGAGTCATCTGCCCATGAGGGTCCGGGTGCGGGACAGTCCGTTGGAGGGCATGCGTTGTTGCTGGCACAGCTACGAGAAGGCATCCGGCTGGAGGTACGAGAGCTACGGGAGGGACTCCGACAGGAGGTTCGGGAGGAGGTGCGCCGTGAGATGGCAAAGACAACGGTGGTACCACCACCACCACCACCAGTAGGGGAGCTGCCTCGTGAGCGCGAGAGTTCGCTGGGTGGTGTACCGACTCATGCAGAGGATGACGTGGTGAGACGGTTCCGAAAGGAACAACCTCCGCGATTCAAGGGGGAAGGAGATCCCGTGTTAGCTGAGCACTAGCTGAGGCAGATCGAGCATGTGTTTTCCTTTCTCCTACCCCGGGAGGAGGATAAGGTGAGATTGGCCATTCGGCAGTTGGAGGGGAATGCTTTGGAATGGTGGCAGAGTGTTGCGGGGAGCCGTGCTATGCAGTTCATGTTGTGGGACGAGTTCCTGCAGCTCTTCCATGATGAATTCTTTCCCGAGTCGTTAAGGTGGCAGAAGAGAGAAGAATTCGGAAGCCTAAAACAGGGATCAAAGGCGGTGCCCGAGTATGAGCACGAATTCCGGAGCTTGATCAGATTTGCTCCCGAGACCGTGGCGTAGGAGGACCTGAAGGCGCACAAGTTCACCTTGGGTCTCAGGCCAACACTTAGGCAGAGGGTGGTAATTCTGCGTTTGAGGACCTATGCTGAGGTTGTGGAGACAGCCCATATAGCTGAGAGGGAGCTGGATGATGGGAGGCAGACCCATCAGGGTCGCCCATTGTAGGGTGGGTTGGAGCGTGATTTCGGGTCCAAGCGGCCCTAGACTGAGGAAAGGGATAGTAGTTCCTTTCGCAGCCGGGGACAACCATCAGTGCCCCCAGGGAGGTCTAGCTTTGGCGGTAGCAGACATGGAGGTCCGGCAGGAGGACTCCCCAGCGGTTGTCATTGCTGTGGGGAGCAAGGCCACTTCAAAAGGGAGTGTCCCAAGAAGAACTGGCGATGCAATAGCTGTGGACGAGAAGGCCATTTGAGCCAGGTTTGCCGGAGTAGCAACAAGGGAGTTGGAGGCATGGCATCCAGTATGAGGAGTGAAGCCAGTTTTTGTACACCAGCAGAGAGACCAGCTCGTCAGTGGCAGGCTAGTCAGGCATGATCAAGTCAGACCCGACCCCAGGGGAGGCCGGAGCGGCAGCAGACTGAAGCTGGAAGCAACCTTAGCGGGAAGCATCTAGTGAGTGAGCCGACCAGTGGCACGGGCCAAGGAAGGGTGTTTGCGCTGGAGGCGACGTACTAGGAGGAGGCTGAGCTACCACCCCCACCAGCTGAGGGTGGAGCAGGACCATCGGTGGTTAGAGGTACCCTCTTGATTTCCCGTACGTTAGCTTCTGTTCTTTTTGATACGGGTGCATCGTGTTCCTTCGCTGCCGAGCTTCTTATTGATGGCTTGGGGTTAGCTTGTGTGGAGGCCGCGAGGCCCCTAGTTGTGGAGTCTCCAGTGGCAGGCATGATTGAGGTACGGCGTGTGTGTTGTGACTGTGTGTTAACCCAAGGAGAGGTGGAGCTGAGTTTTGACTTGCATGTAATGCCTTTGAGGACGTTTGACCTGATCTTGGGTATGGATTGGCTTATGGCTTTCTAGGCCAAGATAGATTGTTATCGGCGGCGTGTATCCTTCGTGACACCTGCAGGGACCTCTTGCACCCTGCAGGGGGAGTGGGACTGTGAGACGAGTCGGGCCGGGCCAGTGTTGGACCAGTAAGGTGCCATTACCCACAGGTTAGCAGCCCTGACCTTTGCTGAGGAGGGTAAGGTGGAAAAGAGGGTGTGTCCTGCTGTTGTGGACCAATTTCAGGATGTCTTCCCTGACCAGTTGAGGAGTTTACCTCCTCAGAGGAGTGTGGAGTTCACCATTGAGTTGGTGCCGGGAACGGGTCCGATTTCCCAAGTAGCATATCGTATGGGGCCAACCGAGTTGAGGGAGCTTCATAGGCAAATCGAGGAGTTGGTGGGCTAGGGGTATATCAGACCGAGTACCTCACCTTGGGGTGCTCCTGTGCTCTTTGCTAAGAAGGCAGATGGCACGCTTCGTCTCTGCATCGACTACAGGAAGCTAAATTCAGTGACTATGAAGAACAAGTACCCGTTGCCTCGGATAGATGACCTGTTTGACCAGTTGAGTGGAGCCCGGTGGTTTTCCAAGATAGATCTATGGTCGGGGTATCATCAGTTGAGGGTTAGGGAGGAAGACATCCCTAAGACGGCCTTTCGGTGCAGGTATGGGCATTATGAGTGGGTAGTGATGCCTTTCGGGCTCACTAATGCACCAGCGGTGTTCATGCATTTGATGAACCAGGTCTTTGCTCCATACTTGGATTCGTTCGTGGTGGTGTTTATTGATGATATCTTGGTGTATTCCAAGACCGAGAGGGAGCATGTGGAGCATTTGGCAACAGTGTTGCAAACCTTGAGGGACCAGCAGCTGTTTGCTAAGTTTAGCAAGTGTGCGTTTTGGCTGCAGGAGGTTCACTTTCTTGGCCATGTGGTGTGAGTTGACGGAGTTAGGGTGGACCCAGCCAAGATTGAGGCTGTGGCATCGTGGGCGAGGCCAACCAACGTTTTTGAGATTCGTAGTTTTCTTGGCTTGGCAGGCTATTACCGTCGTTTTGTAGAGGGATTCTCCCGTTTGGCAGCTCCTATGACAGCGTTGACTCGGAAGGGAGTAAAGTTTGAGTGGACGGACAAGTGCTAGCAAGCGTTTGAGACTCTCAAGACCCGTTTGACCACTACACCGGTGTTGAGGTTGCCTCGGGAGGATATCCCATATGAGGTATATTGTGATGCGTCCAGGGTTGGATTAGGGTGTGTGCTTATGCAGGAGCACAATGTTGTAGCTTATGGGTCGAGGCATTTGAAGCCTCATGAGCAGAATTACCCTACCCATGATCTTGAGTTGGCGGCTGTCATCTTCGCCCTGAAGAGTTGGCAGCACTACCTCTTGGGGGAAAAGTTTGTGATGTTCTCAGATCACAAGAGCCTTCAGTACATCTTTACTCCGAAGGACTTGAATTTGAGGCAAAGGAGATGGGTGGAGTATTTGCAGACGTTTGACTTTACTCTTGTCTATACCCCGGGCAAGGGTAATGTTGTGGCTGACGCGTTGAGCAGAAAAGGGAAAGCTGAGGTGGCCGTGAGAGAGTGGAAGCTGATAGAGCAGTTGGCGATGTTGTAGCTGCAGCCTGTTGTTCGTGATGGTGGGACAGTCCTGAGTCCTTTGGTGGTTGAGCCTGAGTTGTACCAGCGCGTCCGGGAGGGACAGTTGGGTGACATTGAGTGTGAGGTTCTCCGTGCCCGTATTAAGGCTGGTGAGCTATTTGAGGACTGGACAGAGGGTCCTGAGCATGAGTTGTCTTTTCAGGGGCGGTTAGTAGTGGCTTCTTCTCTCAGGGATGAGGTGATGCGGGAGTTTTACCAGTCTAGAGTTGCTGTGCATCCAGGGGGTATGAAGATGTACCATGCGCTTCGGGGACATTTTTGGTGGCCTGGGATGAAACGCGATGTGGCTGCCTTTGTTTCGCGGTGCCTCATGTGTCAGCAGGTGAAGGCTGAGTATCAGCGGCCGGCGGGCATGTTACAGCCCTTGCCCATAGCGGAGTGGAAGTGGGACCACATAGCGATGGATTTTGTGACTGGTCTTCCTCCCACCACAGGGAGGAAAGATATGATTTGGGTGATTGTGGATCGACTCACAAAGTCGGCCCATTTCCTGGCTGTTCGCGAGCGGGACTCTATTGGGACCTTGAGTCATCTGTACATGAACGAGGTTGTGAGACTACATGGAGTACCATTATCGGTTGTCTCTAACCGGGATTTGAGGTTCACTTCCCGTTTCTGGGCAGGTTTGCAGGAGGATCTGGGGACCAAACTTCACTTGAGTACAGCCTTTCACCCTGAGACTGATGGCCAGACAGAGAGGACGAATCAGACTTTGGAGGACATGTTACGGGCCTGTGTGTTAGATTTTGGGGGTTCGTGGGCGACTCACCTTCCTTTGGTGGAGTTTGCCTATAACAACAGTTATCAAGCATCCATTGGGATGACTCCTTTTGAGGCGTTGTATGGGCGGCCGTGTCGATCACCTTTGTGTTGGACCGAGGTGGGGGAGACAGCTCTCTTGGGACCACAGTTGGTTCAAGAGGCTACCTAGAAGGTTAAGTTGATTCGTCAGCGTTTGTTATCAGCTCAGAGTCGGCAGAAATCTTATGCGGATCAGCGGCGGCGACCTTTGGAGTTTTTTGTTGGTGATCATGTGTTTCTTCGTGTTTCTCCACGTCGTGGACATCGACAGTTTGGGCATGGTTCCAAGCTATCTCCGCGGTTTATTGGTCCTTTTGAGATTCTGGATCGTGTGGGGCCTGTGGTCTACCGGTTAGCGTTACCACCGCAGCTGAGTCGAGTGCACAATGTGTTTCACGTGTCCCAGTTTCGGAAGTATCACCCTGAGCCCACTCATGTGATCGATTGGGGGACATTAGACATTGAGGATGACATGTCCGTTGTTGAGGCCCCTATCCGTATCCTAGATCGGCGAGAGAAGCTTTTGCGTGGTCGTGCTATTCCTTTGGTTCGCGTGCTGTGGCAGCACCGTGGCATTGAGGAGGAGACATGGTAACGTGAGTCCGTGATGCGTGAGCAGCACCCAGAATTGTTCGGGGACGAACAATCTTAAGCGTGGGAGGTGGCTGTTGGCCAAGTGTTTTCTTGTATTAGTTGTGTATGATTTGGTGTTTGTTTTGTCTTTTAGACATGTGTTCATATTTGTGATGTGTTTTGAGATGTGTATTTGTGACATGTGGATATGTGTTATATGCATTATTGTGATGCATGTGGTTATGGATTATGGTGGTACCTTGTTATGTGCTGTTATGTGTTGTGCACGGTGTATGACCCATTTGGGTGTTGTGGCTCGCCGTGTGGCATATGGGTAGCTTGTGTTTGTTTTCCTCGTATGTCATTTCTTTTCGAGGACGAAAAGTCTTAAGGGGGAGAGGATGTAATGACCCGTGTGTAACCCGTGTGTAAGAAGTTAACCACAAACACCTTGGATGTTGGTGCACAAGTTTGAGGTAAGAGATGAACCCAAGAGGGGACTTTTGGGAGGTGTATGTGACAAGTGACAACGTGCATTTATGCCCTAGGAAGATGCTATGCATATACATGCGGTTTTAAGCTGTTTTGGCAGATTTTGGAGCTCACTTTTGGTATAGTAGATGGCCTCAAACAATTGGCGTGCAAGAACAAAAGTTTCTTAGAATGAGGTCCTCATCTACGATAGAAATTTCAGAACATTTGGAGTTGCACATGAATTCACCCATTTCACGTGCAAGCATATTTTTGCTTCTCAGACCTCTACAAGATGCAAGGAGGCTTGGGGTGAAGTTTGAGTGCATTTGGAGCTGCACGCCAATTGGGGAATTGGCGTTCAAATTGGCGTGCAGGCATGTTTTTGCATGGTTACCTTGGTTTTGTCATTCTAATCATCTTTTCCCAAAGGACCATGTCGGAATTGTGAATATTTTGGTGTGTATGGATGTGGGAAGGTCATAGCTTGTTCCATCAAAACTACGTCGTTTTGATGCTGGGATTCACTTAATCAAAACTACGTCGTTTTGATGTTGTGTTGTCTATATAAGGAGGAGAAGCCCCTCTGTTTTAGGTTTAGGGTTTGTTGCTCCACCAGCCGTCGCAGAGAGAGAGAGAGAGAGAGAGAGAGGGAAGGAGAGCTTCTGGTGGCTGCCGGAGCGTCTTACGTGGGTGGTCGGAGTCTTGCATGGAAGCGGGACCAGGAGAACATACAAGGTAGGGGTTCTGTTCTTCCTAAATCCTCCTCTGTCCTAGGGTTCTAGGGCAGATTATGGAGTTATACCTATTTATATATATATGCAATCCATATAGGTGTGATCTCCTATATGGATGTTGGCCTTCAATGGCGGTTTTTGATGTATTCTGGTGTTGGATGGTGAGTGCATATTAAGTGTTCCATAAAATGTCTGTGTGGATATGTCTGTGTGAATATGCCTAGTATGTGTTTGATAATATGCCTGTGTGGTGGGTTTGTGGGTTTGTGAATGTATGCATGTTAAGCGTTTGGTAAAATACCTTGTGAGACTCGCATGTCAAGTGTTTGATTTTATGCCTGATGGGGCTGTGCGAACTAAGTGTTTGGTATTATGCCTGTGAAAGTGTGTATGCTACGTGTTTGGTTTAATGCCTGTGTGACCTTGTATGCTGTGTTTGTGGAACCCGGTGGCTGTGGAAGCCCGGGACTGGAACTGTTAGCCTGTATGGCTAAGCCTATATGGCTGTGGATATGTTAGCCCGTGTGGCTAAGCCTGAGTGGCCGTGGATATGTTAGCCGTGTGGCTAAGCCTTAGTGGCCGTGGATAGTTTAGCCGTGTGGCTAAGCCTTAGTGGCCGTGGACATGTTAGCCTATATGGCTAAGCCTGTGTGGCTGTGGATATGTGTGTGCCATGTGAATGTGGAATACAACTTGTTTATATTTTATTGTCACTACACTGCACCTGTACACACTCATATAGACGCTAGGGGCATGGGATGGATTGAGGAGACATGATCCCTACTGAGTTGTGGTTGCTCACCCCTCCCTCCATGTTGTGTTTTCTTTCAGGAACATACAGGCGTTAGGTGGGACCCCAAGGTGGAAGACCTTATTGATTTTACTGTCTTCCATTTATGTTATTTTTATGGGAATTGATGTAACCCTAGTGGGGATGGATTGGAAAGAGGATTTTGTTGTAATAAAGACTGGTTTGGATTGTGGATTGCTTTTATGAACATTACTTTCTTGAATGTGTTGTGGATGTTTAAAATGTCATATTCGGGGTTTGCACCCTAACCCCTTTGCCCTCCGTGTGGGTACAAGGGGAGTCACGTACCGGTTTCCTCGGGTTGGAAATCCGGGGCGTGACTGTATCCAACAAGATATCCATCATCCGATTTGGCATCAAATTTGTTCAAGTAAACCTTGCCATTGTTCAGAATGTAGCAAGTGCACCCGAAGATCCTTAGGTGACCAATGTTTGGTTTCCTTCCCTTCTATAACTCATAGGGTGTTTTCATGGCTCTTTTGTTAATTAGAGTTCTGTTTTGTACATAATAAGCAGTGGCAACAGCTTTAGCCCATAGGGATTTTGGGAACTGAGCTCCTGTCAACATGGTTCTAGCTGCTTCAACTAATGTTCGATTCTTTCTTTCAGCTACTCCATCTTGTTGTGGAGTTCTTGGTCTTGAGAAATTGTCTTGAATACCATGTTCAGTACAAAACTCTAACATATCGAAAATTCAAATTCCTTGCCATGATCGCTACGAATGTACTTAATAGAGAGACTTTTAACATTAGTGACCCAATTGAAGAGTTCAACAAGATTCTCAAAAGTTTCAGTTTTGTTTTTGAGAAACATGACCCATGTGTATCTAGTATAGTCATCTACTATTGCAAGAAAGTATCGTGCACCAGATAAGGAAGACACATTTATTGGTCCACATAGATCCATGTCGGAAGTTCAAGTGGTTGTGTGATTGAGGTTTTATCTATACTCTTAAAAGAATGTTTAACCTTGCTTACCCAGTGACGGTCCCCGCAAGGGTGTTCTTTCTCATAAACATGCTTGGGTAAGCCCTCAACCAATTCTAGAGATGCCGGTTTAGACATGGTTTTAAAGTTTAAATGGCCAAATCTCTTATGCCACAACCAACTAATATCAGGTGAAGCTTTGGACGAGAAAACAAATTGGTTCATCGGATTGAGCATTGCCAAAGACCAACTTGTAGACATTGCCTTGTCTATGTCCATTTAGCTTCACTTGTTTGGAGAGGGAATCCATAACTGTGCAGGTGTGTTTAGTGAACAACACTTGATAACCTTTGTCACACAATTGACTTATGCTCAACAGGTTGTGTTTAAGACCTTGGACAACAGATATATTCTGAATGGACACAGAACCATTAGAGAGAGTACCCTTACCAACAATCTTACCCTTTTTATTGTCCCCGAAAGTGACAGATGAAGCTGCAACCTCCCTTACCTCACTCAAAGTAGAGGCATCATCGCCATGTGCACAGAAGCAGGCATTGTCAAGATACCACCTGGCCGGAATTGATCTTTTGTTTCCGGTAGCTACTTTCAAACTCGGTACCTATTCCTGCACATAGAGCAACTAAGTCTTGGGGGCCCAATTAAGATTGGGCTTTGGGTAAGTGAAAGCTGCAGGTGGCAATTTAAGTTTCCAATAAGAAGGGGCAGATTTAACTTTCCATGCTACTCTTGGTGATCCTTCATTAGAGTTATTAGCAGGATTAGCCTTTAGATCTTCAACATGTTTTCCTTCCTTATTGTTATCTTTGGCAGCTTTAATAGGCACAGGTTTGACAGTTTTCTTCACAGGTTTGATTTTTAAGTCTTTTGAAGGAATAGCCTGTGTGTGCCTAGTATGTTTCTTCCTATCAGAGTTGCTGTGGCATTGCAGATTGTTAGTTAAATTAAGTTGTTTAAGATTTACCCCGATTTCGTGGCAATCTCCTTCATAAGATACTCAGGTAGAATGCACGCGATAGGAGAGGTGTCCAACTTCACAGCAGATGGAGCATGTGACAGATTTCGGTTGAACATTCTGTCTCAAGGGTTTTTCTGAAGTGTTAAGAGGTTTCCTGTAATGACCCGTGTTTTGGGTAGAACAAGCTGGAACGAAGATGAACAATACCCTGGGCAAACGCTTGGGTCGAAAGGTGGAAGACCCGAAGATTTGGGTCGTAGGGTCGAAGACCGAGGGTCGAAGTTCAAAGGTTTGAGGGTCGAAAGTTAGATCTTCGAGACAGATCTTCGAGGCCGCGTTTCCAGCTAATCTTCGAAGGAGTGTTTCTACGAGTCTTCGTGGCTTGGTTGTTAGAGAGTGTAATGAGCTCAAGTGGGAGCGTGTAGAGGCTGCGTGTGACAATGACCATGTTCGGATTGTGGGTATTTTGTCCTGTGTGGAAGCGGAGTGGTTAGTTCATGTTTTATTTATCAAAACTACGTCGTTTTGATGGTGTGTTTTATTTATCAAAACTACGTCGTTTTGATGGTGTGTTTTATTTATCAAAACTACGTCGTTTTGATGGTGTGTTTCATTTATCAAAACTACGTCGTTTTGATGGTGGGATTTCATTTATCAAAACTACGTCGTTTTGATGGTGGGATTTCATTTATCAAAACTACGTCATTTTGATAAGTGAGGTCTATATAAAGAGGAGCTCTCTTTATTTTAGGTTTAGGGTTTTTGTTGTCAGCCGCCGCACGGCCGTCACAGAGAGAGAGAGGGAGATTGAGAGAGAGAGCTCCAGTTCGTGGCTGTCGTTGTCATTCCCGTCGTTGGACGGCATTAAGCGTGGAGGCAAGAGCGTGGAGGATCTTTGAGGTAGGGGTTCTGTCTTTCCTGGTATGTTCCGGGGTTAGGCCCCGTGGATATTTTGTAAAGTTTCCATTGTTATTGCTATAATACTTATATGTAAATTCATATAGGTGTGATCTCCTATATGAATGTTGGCTTTCAATGGCATTTTGGTGTGATTCTGATGTTGGGTGGGTAGTGCATGTTAAATGTTTGATAAAATGCCTATGTGAATATGTTTGTATGAATATGCCCAGGTATGTGTTTGATAATATGCCGGTATGGCTAGAATTGTGAGTTGGTAAAGGTGTGCATGCCAAGTCTTGGTTTTTATGCCTGAGTGGTTGGGTTTGTACATTTGTGAATGTGTGCCTACTAAGTGTTTGGTTTTATGCCCGAGTGGTTATGTATCTTGTGTTTTGTGAAACCCGGTGGTCGTGGAAGCCCGGGACTGTTTTGTGAAATCTTGGTGCGTGGAAGCCCTGGGACTATTGTGAAACCCGGTGGCTGTGGAAGCCCGGGACTGTTTTGTGAAACCCGATGGCCGTGGAAGCCCGGGATCGCTCTTGGAAACCCGGTGGCTGTGGAAGCCCGGGGACTGTTCATGTGCTAGCCTTGTGTGGTTGTGGAAATAATTGTATTTCTTGATATAGCTTGCCATTATATTTGTTGAAATAATTGTATCACGACACTGCACTTGTACACATGGCATGTAGATGCTAGGAGCATGGGATGGGTTGGGGAGACATGATCCCTACTGAGCTGTGGTTGCTCACCCCTCCTACTGTGTTTGGTTTTTCTATAGGGACCTACAGGCGTTAGGCGGGAACACCCAAGTTGGAGGCAGTTCTGTTTTGTGGCTTTGTTTATTATTATTTGAGTTTCGCTGTTTTTGTGTGAGCTTTGTAACCCCAGTGGGAGGATATTGTAATGAGGAGTTTTATGTAATAAAAGCATGTTTGGGCACTCTTGTATGTTTGGACTTAATAAAAATATGGTTTTTGTCTCTCTAAATATAAAATGTGAAGTGTATGGTATCCTGTGTGAGCATGTTGTATTCTATCCCCTTTATCCAAACTCGGGTAAAGGGAAGGTCACGTTTCGGTCTCCTCGGGTTGGAAATCCGGGGCGTGACATTTCCTAGGTTTTCTCACAAATCCTAGACCGTTCTTAACTCTTCTATTAGAGACAAACTTAGGTTGGAATGCAGCAGCCTTGCTGGATGAACCAGTCTCAAAAGTAGTCGTGTTTCTACTTGGTTTTGTCTCTGAGATAACTACACCCTTACCCTTGCATTGGGATGTAGAGGACAGGTTGACTGAAGGTTCAGCTTTCAGTTCTTTCATTGCAACTACTGCATCACTGTCCTTAGATGCAATGGTACCCAGGTCTTTGAATTCGGGTGTTACTGGCTTGGGTGAACTAGTAACAGCCATGGATACCTCCTTTCCATAATCAACGAGCACACCCGGCAGGAACAAAGCCGGCAAGACACTTGGTCCGTACGGGGTAGGTCCTGGGCCTTGGCTATTTGTTCTTCGAGAGAAACCTAGACCTAAGGCTAGACCTTTAACATCCGGAGTAGTCCTAAAGTGGGCAGCAATCTCAGGTAGAGTCTTGCCACTTTTGACCGATTAGTCTTTCCTTTTCCGGTTCGCTTTGGTTTCGGCTAGTTCCTTTTTAAGCCTATCGATGTCTTTATTTGCCATTTTTAGTTGACCGGCTTTGTCCAAAAGATCATCGTGTGTGCTTCTCATCTCACTCACTTCACTCTTAATCTTCTCTCTGTTCTTTCATAATCATCTATAGAGTCTCTATATTCACATGAAAGCCGTTCCAGATTTAGAATAGTATCTTTCTTTGTCAGCTTTCATAGGAAGAAATTGTTCCTCCATTTCTTTAAGAGCTCTATAGGTATCTTCATATTCAATATAGAGCTGTTCATAAGTTCTTACCTTGAGGGGAGGTGTAATGACCCGTGTTTGTGGTATATACGAAGTTAACCACAGATGCCTTGTGAGTGGGAATTGTTGGGTTTTAGGGAGTTTCCTTCCCACAACTTTAGCTAAAACACCTTGGATGTAAGCAACCGTGTTTTGAGTTAGTCAGTCTTGCCTTCTGAATAGGAACTTTCTAGATTTTGACCTAGTAGATGGGCTCAGATGAATTGGCATGCAGACCAAAAGATTCATAGAATGATGTCTTCTATCTACCATAGAAGTTTCAGGCCAAATGGACGTGCACGCGAATTGAACCCATTTGGCGTGCAAGGTTTTTATTGCATGGATGTCTTTTACATGGTGCAAGGAGGCTTGGGGTAAAGTTTAAGTGCATTTGGAGCTGCATGTCAATTGGGGAATTGGCGTTCAAATTGGCGTGCAAACATATTTTTGCATGGTTACCTTGGTTTTGTCATTCTAATGATTTTTCCCCAAAGGACCATGTTGGAATTGTGGATATTTTGGTGTGTATGGATGCGGGAAGGTTGTAGCTTGTTCCATCAAAACTACGTCGTTTTGATGCTGGATTTCACTTAATCAAAACTACGTCATTTTGATAGTGGGAGGTCTATATAAGGATGAGGAGCCCTCTTGTTTTAGGTTTGGGGTTCTCTTCTTCAGCCACCGCAGCCGTCGCAGAGAGGGGGAGAGAGAGAGGAGAGTTTTGGCCATCTCTGCTGTGGTGTTCCTCGAGGGCGGACGACGTTCGGCGTGGGAGCAGGATCGTTGCTGTGGTGATACATTTTCTTACAGGTAGGGGTTCTGTCTTTCCTGGTCTATTCTGGGGTTAGGCCCTGAGTGGATGTTTTGTAAGGTTTCTATAGTTAATGCTATAATATTTATATGTAAATTCATATAGGTGTGATCTCCTATATGAATGTTGGCCTTCAATGGCATTTTGGGTGTGATCATGATGTTGGGTGGGCAGTGCATGTTAAGTGTTCAATAAAATGCCTGTGTGAATATGTCTGTGTGAATATGCCCAATATGTGTTTGATAATATGCCAGTAAGGCTAGAATTGTGGGTTGGTAAAGGTGTGCATGCCAAGTGTTTGTTTTTATGCCTGAGTGGCTGGGTTTGTACATTTGTGAATGCGTACCTACTAAGTGTTTGGTTTTAAGCCTGAGTGGTTATGTGTACTGTTCTTGGAACCCGGTGGCTGTGGAAGCCCGGGACTGTTCTTGGAACCCGGTGGCTGTGGAAGCCCGGGAATGTTTATGTATCAGCCTGTGTATGATTGTATTTCTTTGCTATGGCCCGTTATTATATCTGGTGAAATAATTGTATCACGACACAAGCACTTGTACACATGGCATGTAGATATTAGGAGCATGGGATGGGTTGGGGAGACATGATCCCTACTGAGCTGTGGTTGCTCACCCCTCCTACCATGTTGTTTTCTTTACAGGAACCTACAGGCGTTAGGTGGGAACACCAAGGTGGAAGTCCTGCTTGTGGCTTGTTTATTATTATTTAAGTTATCGTTGTTTTTGTGCAAGCTTTGTAACCCCAAGTGGGGAGATATTGTAATGTGGAGTTTAATGTAATAAAAGCATGTTTTGGACACATTTGTTATGTTTGGACTCAATAAATATAAGATTTGGTCTCTGAATATAAAGTGTGAAGTGTATGTTGTATTCTAACCCCTTTATCCATCTTGGGTAAAGGGAGGGTCACGTTCGGTCTCCTCGGGTTGGAAATCCAGGGCGTGACAATATGGTATCGAGCATGGTCTAGTTGGCCTAGGTAGTGGGCGGATCTGGTTATCTTGCGTCTTTTGGAGGAACCTGGAGGGACGTGCCTGATCAACACGGTCCTCTTGGAGCCTCTAAGGTGTACTTGGGGTAGTCCGGACCGAGGTAGGATTTGCATGCATTGGCATTAGGGCACTAGTTGCATTGGTTGTTGTATGTGAAGGTGTAGATACTGTTAAAATTGTCATTGTGATAAAAGAAAAAATGTGACTAATGTGATAAGGTGTGAATTGTGCAACTCGATTTTACTTGAAGTACCTTGAGCATGACTACAAGAAAAGGTCCTTGTTTATTTGAACCGTGTGCAATGTTGATTGGTGCAATGGGTATGTGTGATGCCACGTACTACTTGACTTGATAGTAGGGTAGAGGTAGTGAAACCCGATAATTGACGAACGCGTTCTAACGTTTGTGCTTCTTACTTCTTGTAGTAAGAATGCCACCGAGGAGAGTGACGCGTGCGTCCGGGCAATGGTGATGAGTCATCTGTCCATGAGGGCCCGGGTGCGGGGCAGTCCGTTGGAGGACATGCACCTTAGTCGGTGCAAGCGCAAGAAGGCATCCGGCCGGGAAGTCCAAGAGGCGAGGGAGGGTATCCGTCAAGAAGTCCGGGGAGGAGGTGCGCTGTGAGATGGCGGCACAACAGGTGGTGGCACCCCCACCGCCACCACCAGTGGGGGAGCTACCCCGGGAGCGCGAGGGTTCTCTCGCGTGGTATACCGATTCGTGCGAGAGGATGACGTGGTGACATGGTTCCGAAAGGAACAACCTCCACGATTTAAAGGGGAGGAGGACCCAAGTGTTAGCCGAGCAGGCTGGCCGGATCGAGCATGTGTTTTCCTTTCTCCTACCCTGGGAGGAGGATAAGGTGAGACTGGTCATTCGGCAGCTAGAGGGGAATGCTCTGGAGTGGTGGTTGAGTGTCGCGGGGAGCCGTGCGGTGCAGTTCATGCTTTGGGAGGAGTTTCTACAGCTCTTCCATGATGAGTTCTTCCTAGAATCTTTGAGATGGCAGAAGAGAGAAGAAGTTGGCAGCCTGAAGCTAGGATCAAAGACGGTGCTCGAGTATGAGCGGGAGTTCCGGAGCCTGAGTAGGTTTGCCCCCGAGACTGTGGCAAAGGAGGACCTGAAGGCCCACAAGTTCACCTTGGGTCTTAGGCCAGCTCTTAAGCAGAGGGTGGCGATTCTGCGTTTGAGGACCTATGCAGAGGTTGTTGAGACAGCACGTATAGCTGAGAGGGAGCTGGAGGATGGGAGGCAGGTCCATTAGGGTCGCCAGTTGCAAGGTGGGTCTGAACGCGATTCGGGGTCCAAGAGGCCTAAGACTGAGGAGAGAGATAGTAGTTCCTTCCGCAGCAGGGGACAAACATTGGTGAACCCGGGGAGGTCTAGCTTTGGTGGTGGCGACAGGGGAGGTCCGCGGCAGAGGTCTCCCCGGCGGTTGTCATTCTTGTGGGGAGCAAGGCCACTTTAGGAGGGAGTGTCCAAAGAAGGACTGAAAATGCCATAGTTGTGGACAAGAGGGCCATCTGAGCCGGGTTTGCTGGAGTGGCAACAAGGGAGTTGGAAGCATAACATCCAGCACAAGGAGTGATGCCAGTTTCCGTGCACCAGCAGAGAGACCAGCTCGTCAGTGGCAGGCTAGTCAGGCAGGATCCAACCAGACCCGACCCCAGGGGAGGCCGGAGCGGCAACAGACTGAAGCTGGAGGCAGCCTTGGCGGGAAGCGCCCAGTGAGTGAGCCAACCAGTGGCACGGGCCAAGGGAGGGTGTTTGCGCTGGAGGCGACGTACCCGGAGGAGGCTGAGCTACCACCTCCACCAGTGGAGGGTGGGGCAGGACCATCGGTGGTTAGAAGTACCCTCTTAATCTCTCGAACGCTTGTTTCTGCACTTTTTGATACGGGTGCATCTTGTTCGTTTATCGCTGAACTTTTGATTGAGGGATTGGGGTTAGCATGTATTGAGGCAGAGAGACCCCTAGCAGTAGAGTCTCCGGTGGGAGGCATGGTTGAGGTGCGGCATGTTTGCCGTGACTGTGTGTTAACCCTAGGAGATGTGGAGCTAAGTTTTGACTTGCATGTAATGCCCTTGCGTACATTTGATCTGATCTTGGGTATGGATTGGCTTATGGCTTTCCAAGCCAAGATAGATTGTTACCGGCGGCGTGTATCCTTTGTGACACCCGCAGGGACCTCTTGCACCCTGCAGGGGGAGTGGGACTGTGAGGCGAGTCGGGCTGGGCCAGTGTTAGACCAATGGGGTGCCATTACCCACAGGTTGGCAGCCCTGACCTTTGCTGAGGAGGAGAAAGTGGAGAAGAGGGTGTGGCCAGCTGTTGTTGACCAATTTCAGGATGTCTTTCCTGACCAGTTGAGGAGTTTACCTCCTAAGAGGAGTATAGAGTTCACCATTGAGTTAGTACCGGGGACTGGTCCAATCTCCCAAGTAGCATATCGTATGGGGCCAGCCGAGCTGAGGGAGCTTCAGCGGCAGATAAAGGAGTTGGTGGACCAGGGGTATATTAGACCGAGTACCTCACCTTGGGGTGCTCCGGTGCTCTTTGCAGAGAAGGCAGATGGCACGCTACGCCTTTGCATCGACTATAGGAAGTTGAATTTGGTGACTGTGAAGAACAAGTATCCGTTGCCCCGGATCGATGACCTGTTTGACCAGTTGAGTGGAGCCCGGTGGTTTTCCAAGATAGATCTACGGTCGGGGTATCACCAGTTAAGGGTTAGGGAGGAGGACATCCCTAAGACGGCTTTTTGGTGCAGGTATGGGCACTATGAGTGGGTAGTGATGCCTTTCGGGCTCACTAATGCACCAGCAATGTTCATGCATTTGATGAACCAAGTCTTTGCCCCATACTTAGACTCGTTCGTGGTGGTGTTTATAGACGATATCTTGGTATATTCCAAGACCGAGAGGGAGCATGTGGAACATCTGGCAACAGTGTTGCAAACCTTGAGGGATCAGCGGTTGTTTGCTAAGTTTAGCAAATGCGAGTTTTGGATGTAGGAGGTCCATTTTCTTGGCCACGTAGTGTCAGCTGAAGGGGTTAGAGTGGACCCAGCCAAGATTTAGGCGGTGTCATCATGGGAGAGGCCAACCAATGTCTTCGAGATTCACAGTTTCCTTGGCTTGTCAGGGTACTACCGTCGTTTCGTGGAGGGATTCTCCCATTTGGCAGCTCCTATGACAGCGTTGACTCGGAAGGGAGTGAAGTTTGAGTGGACTGACAAGTGTCAGCAGGCGTCTGAGGCTCTCAAAACCCGTTTGACCACTGCACCGGTGTTGAGGTTACCTCGGGAGGATATCCCATATGAGGTATATTGTGATGCGTCCGAGTTGGTTTGGGTGTGTGCTTATGCAGGAGCACAGTGTGGTAGCCTATGGGTCGAGGCAGCTGAAGCCTCATGAGCAGAATTACCCTACCCATGATCTTGAGTTGGCGGCTGTCATCTTTGCCTTGAAGAGTTGGCAACATTACCTTTTGGGGGAAAAGTTTGTAATGTTTTCTGATCACAAGAGCCTTCAGTACATCTTCACTCAGAAGGACATGAATTTGAGGCAGAGGAGATGGGTTGAGTATTTCCAGACCATTGACTTTACTCTCGCCTATACCCCGGACAAGGGTAATGTTGTAGCTGACGCGTTGAGCAGGAAAGGGAAAGCCGAGGTGGCCATGAGAGAGTGGAAGCCGATGGAGCAGTTGGCGACGTTGCGGCTGCGGCTTGTTGTTCGTGATGGTGGGACAGTCCCGAGTCCTTTGGTGGTTGTGCTGTGTTGTACCAGCACGTCCGGGAGGGACAGATTGGGTGACATTGAGTGTGAAGTTCTTCGTGCCCGTATTGAGGCCGGTGAGCTATCCTGGGGGACTGGACAGAGGGTCCTGAGCATGAGTTGTCTTTTCAGGGGCGGTTAGTAGTAGCTTCTTCTCTTAGGGATGAGGTGATGCGGGAGTTTCACCGGTCAAGAGTTCCTGTGCATCCAGGGGGGTACGAAGATGTACCATGCACTTCGGGGACATTTTTGGTGGCCTGGGATGAAACGCGATGTGATCGCCTTTGTTTCGCGGTGCCTCACGTGTTAGCGGTGAAGGCGAGAACATCGGCGGCCGGCGGGCATGTTACGACCATTGCCCATAGCGGAGTGGAAGTGGGACCACATAGCAATGGATTTCGTGGATCGGTCTTCCACCCACCACGGGGAGGAAAGATATGATTTGGGTGATTGTGGATCGACTCACAAAGTCGGCCCATTTCCTTGCTGTTCGCGAGCGAGACTCCATTGGGACCTTGAGTCAGCTATACATGAACGAAATTGTGAGACTGCATGGCATACCATCATCGGTTGTCTCTGACCGAGATTCGAGGTTCACTTCCCGTTTTTGGGCAGGTTTGCAGGAGGCTATGGGGACCAAGCTTCACTTAAGTACAGCCTTTCACCCTGAGACTGACGGTCAGACTGAGAGGACGAATCAGACCATGGAGGACATGTTGAGGGCTTGTGTGCTAGATTTCGGGAGTTCGTGGGCAACTCACCTTCCTTTGGTGGAGTTTGCCTACAATAACAGTTATCAGGCATCCATTGGAATGGCCCCTTTTGAAGCATTGTATGGGAGGCCGTGCCGCTCACCCTTGTGTTGGACTGAGGTAGGAGAGGCAGCTCTCTTGGGACCACAGTTGGTTCAAGAGGCTACTAAGAAGGTCAAGTTGATTCGTCAGCGCTTGTTATCAGCCCAGAGTCGACAGAAATCTTATGTAGATCAATGGCGGCGACCTTTGGAGTTTTCTGTGGGCGATCATGTGTTTCTCCGTGTCTCTCCACGACGTGGACATCGGCACTTTGGGAGAGGTTCCAAACTCTCTCCCTGGTTCATTGGTCCATTTGAGGTTATAGCTCGTATGGGGCTTGTAGCTTACTGGTTAGCATTGCCCCCGCGATTGAGTCGGGTGCACAATGTGTCCCATGTGTCCCAGTTGAGGAAGTATCATCCTGATCCCACTCATGTGATCGATTGGGGGACATTGGACATTGAGGATGACATGTCCATTGTTGAGGCCCCTATCCGTATCGTTGATCGGCGGGAGAAGCTTTTGCGTGGTCGTGCTATTCCTTTGGTTCGCGTACTGTGGCAGCACCGTGACATTGAGGAGGAGACATGGGAACGTGAGTCCGTGATGCGTGAGCAGCACCCAGAGTTGTTCGAGGACGAACAATCTTAAGGGTGGGAGGTGGCTGTAGTGATGTGTTTTCTGTTGTAGTGATGGGTTTTCTTGTGGGTCATGATTTGGTGTATTTGTATTTCTACTTGTAAACTGGTATTTTTATTGAGATGTGTTTTGCGATTACAAAATGTGTTTGAGATCTCCTGTTATGTTGTGTGACCCATTTGGGTGTTGTGGCTCGCCGTATGGCAAATGGGTAGCTTGTGTTTGTTTTCCTTGTATGTTGTTTCTTTTCGAGGACGAAAAGTCTTAAGGGGGAGAGGATGTAATGACCCGTGTTTGTGGTATGTACGAAGTTAACCACAGATGCCTTGTGAGTGGGAATTGTTGGGTTTTAGGGAGTTTCCTTCCCACACACTTTAGCTAAAACACCTTGGATGTAAGGAACCGTGTTTTGAGTTAGTCAGTCTTGCCTTCTGAATAGGAACTTTCTAGATTTTGACCTAGTAGATGGGCTCAGATGAATTGGCGTGCAGACCAAAAGATTCTTAGAATGATGTCTTCTATCTACCATAGAAGTTTCAGGCCAAATGGACGTGCACGCGAATTGAACCCATTTGGCGTGCATGGTTTTTATTACATGGATGTCTTTTACATGGTGCAAGGAGGCTTGGGGTAAAGTTTAAGTGCATTTGGAGCTGCATGCCAATTGGGGAATTGGCGTTCAAATTGGCGTGCAAACATATTTTTGCATGGTTACCTTGGTTTTGTCATTCTAATGATTTTTCCCCAAAGGACCATGTTGGAATTGTGGATATTTTGGTGTGTATGGATGCGGGAAGGTTGTAGCTTGTTCCATCAAAACTACGTCGTTTTGATGCTGGATTTCACTTAATCAAAACTACGTCGTTTTGATAGTGGGAGGTCTATATAAGGATGAGGAGCCCTCTTGTTTTAGGTTTGGGGTTCTCTTCTTCAGCCACCGCAGCCGTCGCAGAGAGAGGGAGAGAGAGAGCAGAGTTTTGGCCATCTCTGCTGTGGTGTTCCTCGAGGGCGGACGACGTTCGGCGTGGGAGCAGGATCGTTGCTGTGGTGATACATTTTCTTACAGGTAGGGGTTCTGTCTTTCCTGGTCTATTCTGGGGTTAGGCCCTGAGTGGATGTTTTGTAAGGTTTCTATTGTTAATGCTATAATATTTATATGTAAATTCATATAGGTGTGATCTCCTATATGAATGTTGGCCTTCAATGGCATTTTGGGTGTGATCATGATGTTGGGTGGGCAGTGCATGTTAAGTGTTCAATAAAATGCTTGTGTGAATATGTCTGTGTGAATATGCCCAGTATGTGTTTGATAATATGCCAGTAAGGCTAGAATTGTGGGTTGGTAAAGGTGTGCATGCCAAGTGTTTGTTTTTATGCCTGAGTGGCTGGGTTTGTACATTTGTGAATGCGTACCTACTAAGTGTTTGGTTTTAAGCCTGAGTGGTTATGTGTACTATTCTTGGAACCCGGTGGCTGTGGAAGCCCGGGACTGTTCTTGGAACCCGGTGGCTGTGGACGCCCGAGAATGTTTATGTATCAGCCTGTGTATGATTGTATTTCTTGCTATGGCCCGTTATTATATCCGGTGAAATAATTGTATCACGACACGGCACTTGTACACATGGCATGTAGATATTAGGAGCATGGGATGGGTTGGGGAGACATGATCCCTACCGAAGTCGTGGTTGCTCACCCCTCCTACCATGTTGTTTTCTTTATAGGAACCTACAGGCGTTAGGTGGGAACACCAAGGTGGAAGTCCTGCTTGTGGCTTGTTTATTATTATTTAAGTTATGCTGTTTTTGTGCAAGCTTTGTAACCCCAATGGGGAGATATTGTAATGTGAAGTTTAATGTAATAAAAGCATGTTTTGGACACATTTGTTATGTTTGGACTCAATAAATATAAGATTTGGTCTCTGAATATAAAGTGTGAAGTGTATGTTGTATTCTAACCCCTTTATCCAACTTGGGTAAAGGGAGGGTCACGTTCCGGTCTCCTCGGGTTGGAAATCCGGGGCGTGACAGGAGGTGAATGGTCAGTCATGAAGTAGAAGAGACCTTTTTCCTTCTTCTCCTCATCTGACGATTCTTCTTCCTCCTCAGTTTCACTGTTAAACTTGTTAGTGACAAGAGCCTTCTTCCTCTTGTTATCCTTTTGATAACTTGCATTTTATGGGGTTATTCTAGTGTTTATTTAGGATGTTTAAGAGCATGATTAGAGCCTTATTGCTTCATATATCATATATATTTGCTCTAACCTCTAGGAAGATGCTATTTGCAAATACATGCGTTTTTAAGTTGTTTTGACAGATTTTGGAGCTCACTTTTGATATAGTAGATGGCCTCAAACAATTGGCGTGCAAGAACAAAAGTTGCTTAGAATGATGTCCTCTACCTACCACAGAAATTTCAAAGCATTTGGAGCTGCACGTGAATTCACCCATTTCACGTGCAAGCATATTTTTGCTTCTCAGGCCTCTACAGGATGCAAGGAAGCTTGGGGAGAAGTTTGAGCTGATTTGGAGCTGTACTTGAATTCACCATATCACGTGCAAAATGACGTGCATAGATATTTTTGGACCAATCCTATCGTTTTTCCATGCTGATCATTTGTTCCTGAAGGCCCATGTCTAAATTGTGGATGGAAGATAGAGATTTTAAAGTGTGGAGTGTCACTTATCAAAACTACGTCATTTTGATAGATGGGCTAGGGTACACACCTTTAGGCCCATCCAACCTCTATAAATAGAGGCTCCACGCCCCATGCTATGTAACTTAGACCCCCCTACATGTTTTTAGAGGGAGAGAGAGGCTTCACGACTTGGAGGCTGCTCCTTGACATAGGAGAGTAGCCGTCGCAGTCACCCGTCGCGGATTTTGGAGCCTGGATTTGAAGCCTTGTTGCGCGTGTGGATTAGAAGAAGATGTTTAGCTTTACTGCTATGGTTTTGCATGAGTAGTTCTTATAATCTAGGGGAGCAATGTAGCCCCCTTGTTGCTTTGCTGTGTTTATGAATATTGGGTTTGGATGATTGAGTTTTGCATGTTTTATAAATCTGTTCTTAATTTCTATCTTTGGATGTACACCTTGGTATTCTTAGCCCTAGTCTGGGGCGGATTGAGATTCATAACTTATTTGTAATTGGTGTGATCATTATCCTTCTGCAAGTATGATTTATTGGCTTTGCATGTTTGTGTGTTTAGATGACCATTCTGGCATACAACTCTTAAAAGGACCTCAATGACCATTTGTTGTCCTTGGCTTATGTTTAGCATGTTTTCAATTAGACAACCTTAATACCATGAACCAGTAGAGATAACATAGGGAGGTGAAATTGTGACCCTAGATGCCTTAATCCTTGATTCTAAATCCAACGTTTTTAGTTATTTCAATTGCAATTTTGTTTTCAGTAAAGTAATTTTAAAACACAATTTTGTTTCGTCGAGACATTGTTTTAAGCAAGATTAATTTGGTGATTTGAGTTAAAGCTAGATAACTTGGTAATCTCTGTGGGATCGACCCCTTTCTTGTCGCTATTCTATTTAGCATTAGTTAAGGGAATTAATATTTTGAGAAGGGATTTAAACGACAGTAGCTTAACCCTCACTTGGGTTTCGCTCACGAAATACCCGTTCGTCAAATTGGCGCCGTTGTCGGGGATACAACGGTTGACTAGCTTTAGAAATCATGTTTATTTTTCTTTGGGTTTTTATTTATTTATTTTCTTTTGTTCAGAGCTGCTGGGTGTGTTCTTGTTTGTTTTACAGGAACATCACAACTCATTTGTGGAACTTCTTAGTCGTGCATGCCAAGAGGGGAACCTATACCATTCAATCGAGAACCGGAGCGATTGTTCAAAGCAGGCCGCAGAGCAGCTAGGGAAGCAGCACGAGAGGCTAATGAAGCCGCACGTGAGGCTGAAGAAGCACTTCAAGGCTCGGAGCAATCCGTAGGCGACCTGATAGCAGATTTAAGGCCTGATGGTGGTGCACCGCAAGGAGGGGCCAATTACAATGGCCAATATCCAGAGGAAGAGAGTAATAGGTTTATGCTCAGAACCTTCTTAGACTATGCGAGGCCAATGATGTCAGACCATTATTCTGGGATTCGGCAGACAAGAGTCCAAGCAAATAGCTTCGAGCTGAAGCCGGCATTGATCAACATGGTGAGCAACAACACGTTTGGAGGAACAGCCGTGGATGATCCACACCAGCATTTGATGAGGTTCTACCAGATGTGCGACACCATAAAGATCAACAATGTATCGGAGGAGGCAATAAAGCTAAGGCTTTTCCCTTTCTCTTTAAGGGATAGAGCTCTTGGCTGGTTCAACACTGCCAAAGAGGTTCAATCAACACTTGGGAGGAGATGCAGACCAAGTTCATGTCAAAGTACTTCCCTCCTTCCAAGGTGATCCAGCTCAGAGGGGAGATTAGCAGCTTCAGGCAAGTTGAGATGGAGACTCTTCATGAAGCTTGGGAGCGTTTCAAAGACTTAGTGAGAAGATGCCTTGATCATGGAAAACTCTAGTGGATTCAAATTGAATCTTTCTGCACAGGTCTTCAGTCCCACTCACAAGACAAGGTGAATGCAGCTACTGGAGGATGCTTGATGAATCTAGAGCCTGACGCAGCAGCAGAGCTCTTGGAGAGGCTGTCATTAGCTAATTGGCAGTGGTCTAATGTGCGTACTTCAAAGCCAAGGGAGAATATAACTTCAATTGATAATTCTTCCAATGATATGCAAGCATAGATTCAAGCTTTAGTGAAAGGCATGGAAGTATTGGCTCTTAAAGTTGAAGGATCACAATAAGCTTTACCAGTAGCTGAGCAGGGTTGGAGTGGAGCTGAAGAAGCAAATTATGTTGGAGGAAAGGGCTTGTATCAGAAGCAACAATTTTATCCTTAACAACAACAACAAGGGTACAACCAGAACCAGCAGCAATCTCAGCCATTTTAGAAAAAACAGAACCGAGGGGGAGATATCTCATTTCAGTACAAATATGTGCCCCCAGGGATGAAGCAGAATCCGTATGCTACGGATAATTATTTACACCCACCTCCAGGATTCGAGCAGAAACAGCCTCAGCCTCAACAGCAAAGAGGAAGGGTATATCAGAATGTGGATGAGCCAACCAAAAGAGAGGATAATTTGGAGGAAAGGGTAGTCACCATGGAATCTTCAATGAAGAATATAGAAAAGCTGCTTGTGAGTTTGGCCTAGAATGTAAATCAAGGAGTCTCAGCTAAATCTTTTCCAAGTGATACTGAGGTGAACCCCAAGGAGAGCTACAAGGCTATTACTCTAAGAACCGGGAAGGCACTGAAAGAAGCTGAAGAGCCTAAGAAGAAGGCAATTCCAGAAGAACAGAGCAGACCCTTGGAAGCTGATGACCAAGGAAAATCAGATAAAGCTGAAGAAAGAGTGCAAGAAAAGAAGGACCAGCAGCTGAGTCAAGACAGAATAGCTGAAGAACAGAGGCAAGAGCTCAGGCCTACTATGCCATTTCCTCAGAGGCTGAGGAACCAGAGGGTTGAAGAAGAGCATGAGTGCTTTCTGAGTTTGTTCAAGAGGCTTGAAATTAACATTCCATTTGTGGAAATCTTGGAGTAGATGCCTAGGTACAGAAAGTACATCAAAGATTTTGTGAAGAAGAAGAGGAAGGTATGGGGATCATGAGACGGTGGCTGTCACTAATGAGGTGAGCAGTGTTGTTCAACAGAGTTTGCCCATCAAGCATAAAGATCTGGGCAGTTTTAATCTCCCTTGTGTGATTGGCAATGCACCGCAGCAGCAGGCCCTATGTGATTTATGGGCCAGCATCAATTTGATCTCCTTTGCTTTGTACAAGCAGCTTGGGCTTAAGGGCATGAAGCCTACTTCCATATCATTGCAGTTTGCTGACCGGTCTACTGGAAGGCCTGAAGGGATAATTGAAGATGTGCTAGTTAAAGTGGGCTCCTTTATATTTCCAGTGGACTTTGTAGTTGACGGGGTGGAGAGTGTGTGTTGACTATAGAAAGCTGAACAAGGCTACTAGGAAGGATCATTTTCCTCTTCCTTTCATTGACCAAATGTTGGATAGGTTAGCTGGCTATAGTCACTACTGCTTTTTAGATGGCTATTCCGGGTATAATCAGATCATGGTTAAGCCCGAGGACCAAGAAAAGACCACCTTCATGTGCCCTTTTGGCACTTTTGCATTTAGGAGAATGCCATTTGGGCTTTGTAATGCCCCTGCCACCTTTCAAAGGTGGATGATGGCCATTTTTCAGGGTTTAGTTGAGGAGATCATGGAGGTCTTCATGGATGACTTTTCGGTGTTTGGTTCCTCCTACCAACAGTGCTTGAAAAATCTAGATGTGGTCTTAGAGAGATGTGGGGAGAAGGAACTAGTCCTAAATTGGGAGAAATGTCATTTCATGGTAATTGAGGGGATAGTTCTAGGGCACAAGGTGTCTGCACATGGTTTGGAGGTAGACAAGGCAAAAATCTCCACTATTGAGACTCTGCCACCTCCAACCAATGAAAAAGGAGTGAGAAGTTTCCTTGGCCATGCTGGCTTTTATAGGAGATTCATTAAGGACTTCTCAAAAATTGCAAAACCCATGAGTAGGGTTAGAAAAAGACACAAGCTTTGAGTTTAATGCAGATTGCTTAGAAGCTTTCAACATCCTCAAGGGTAAGTTAGTCATTGCACTTGTTATAGTCACACCTGACTGGGCTCAGCCTTTTGAGCTAATGTGTGATGCGAGTGATTATGCTGTGGGGGTAGTCTTAGGGCAAAGGCGAGAAAAGGTGTTTAGGGTCATTTACTATGCTAGTAAGACCTTAGATGATGCTCAATAAAACTATACCACCACTGAGAAAGAGTTGCTAGCCGTGGTTTATGGCTGCAACAAGTTTAGACCCTACCTTTTTGGGTCTAAAGTCATTGTTTATACTGATCATGCTGCATTGAAATATTTGTGTGCTAAAAAAGAAGCTAAGCCACGCTTGATTAGGTGGGTTCTCCTCTTATAGGAATTTGACCTTGAAATTAGAGACACAAAGGGAGCCCTAAATTCTGTGGCTGATCACCTCTCCCGTGTGGAGAATGCACCTATGTCTCTACCCATTGTAGATGACTTTCCTGATGAGAAGTTGTTTGAGGTGCATCATCTTCCTTGGTTTGCTGACATGCAAATTATTTAGCCACTGGGTTCATACCCAAGCAGTTAGACTACCACCAGAGAAAGAAATTGTTAGTGGATGCTAAGAAATTCATTTGGGAAGACCCAATTCTTTATAGGAGGTGTTCTGACCAAATCATTAGAAAGTGTGTCCTTGAGGAGGAGGTAGATGACATAATACATCATTGTCATGCATCACATTATTGGGGCCACTTTGGGGTGCAAAGAACTGTGGCTAAAATCATGCAGTGTGGCTTTTATTGGCCTCACATGGTGAATGACACCTATATCCACATCAAAAAGTGTGATAGATGTCAAAGGGTAGGTGGTCTGTCTAGGAAAAATGAGATGCCCTTAACTGGAATCCTTCCAGTTGAAATTTTTGACATTTGGGGCATTGACTTCATGGTGCCATTCCCCAATTCTGATGGGTATTCATACATTTTGCTTGCTGTGAATTATGTGTCTAAGTGGGTAGAAGCTATTCCTACTAGAGTGAATGATGCTAGGGTTGTGACTCACTTCCTTACTAGGAACATCTTTAGCCATTTTGGGACCCCAAGGGTTATAATCAGTGATGAGGGTAGTCATTTCTGCAACAAATTGTTTGACAAATTATTGAACAAGTATGGTGTCACTCATAGGAAGTCTTTAGCCTACCACCCGCAAGCTAATGGACAAGCAAAAGTGTCTAACAGAGAGATTAAGGCCATTTTAGAGAAAACTGTTGGAGCCAATAGGAAAGATTGGTCTCAAAGGCTTGATGAAGCCTTATGGGCATATAGGACAGTTTACAAAACTCCCACTGGGATGTCACCTTACCGTATTCTATATGGTAAGGCATGTCACTTGCCTGTGGAACTAGAACACAAGGCTCATTGGGCCTTAAAGAAGTTAAATTTTAACCCACAAGAGACCAAAGAGCTTAGGATGACTCAATTAATTGAGTTAGATGAGCTTAGGCTGGATGCCTATGATAGTGCTAAATTTTACAAAGAAAGAACTAAGAAATGGCACGATAAGCAACTCAACAATGAACCTTTAACCTTAGGGCAGAAAGTTCTTCTATTTAACACAAGGTTGAGGTTATTTCCTGGAAAATTAAGGTCCAAGTGGATGGGACCTTTTGTGATAGTTGATAAGAAGCCATATGGGAGCTTTGAGCTCCAAGCTGTAGATGGCAAGAAATTTTGGGTGAATGGCAACAGACTGAAACCATACTTTGATTCAACTCAGAGGGAGATAGTTGATTCCCTCTCTTTCACCATTGCATGATCATAACTGAAAGTCTAGCTACAGACTTTAAATAAAGCGCTGGTTGGGAGGCAACCCAATGTTTATTGCTATGTTTTATTTTATGTTATTTTCTTTTATTTATTTTATTCAATAAATTTGTTTGCGAGCTAACCATTGTGCAGGAGACTTTGCTTCTTTCTTAACTAACCATTTGTAGGATGAGCAAATTATTGGGTCCTGAACTTGTGGAATTATTTTTAAAGTCAAAGTCAAGGAGCAAGGAGCAAGTGAAGCCCAGAAGTGCTTGAAGATGGGCTCAAACAACTCACGTGCAAGACTTAAAGATGGTCCATAATGCACAAGCAACTAAGTGGAGAAATTTGGGCCAGTTTGGGCCTGAACGTGAATTTGCACGTGAATTGCCCAATTCACGTGCACCTCCTTTTGAGCTGTAACTTTCTGGAATGGTAGATGAAGACCATGTGAATCACGTTTACTCTTGTACGTGAATTTCTAGCTGTCATATGGAGGCTCAAAAATGCAAACTACCGGTTTTAGCCCTCCTAGAAGCGTCAAACAATTCACGTGCAGAAGGGACTATTGCTTGCCAGCTCAAGGGGGACCCACGACCAAAGTTTGGGACGATTCTGACCTGCATGCCAATTCAACCAATTCACATGCAAGGGCTATTTTGGTCAGAACACTCTGAAAATTTAGGGGCACGTGTATCACACAAATTGGAGCATCTTTCCTTCTGCACGCTATATAAAGAGAGGCCATCTTCAAAGGCTTCCACACTAAAATCACTCCAGATCTGAGTATTAGAGAAACTCTGCTCTTTTGCTCTCTTGCTCTTCAGTTTTCTGCTCTTTGCTCTTTATTCTCATTCCAAAGATGGTGCGCACAAGGAGGACTGGCCAGGAGGAGGTGCACTCACCTAGTGCTGATAGCCAACCTGAGGAGGAGATACTCTTGGGGCACGCTCTTGATATGCAGGCTTTGGAGGCTTCCGAGCTGGGTTGGGTTAGAGAGGTGGCTCTTAAAATTCAAAATCTGGGATTACAAAGGTTAGTATCTGCCTAGCCAGCTATTTCCTACTCTGCCCTACAAGAATTTTATGCATCTATCTATGTGAGTGAGGATGAACTGATAGGGGTTGTGCAAGGGGTTTACGTCAGAATTACCCCTGAAATTATTAGACATTGCTTTAACCTCCCTGCACCCAGTGATAGCTTCCCTCAGCTAAGCCTAGGAGAATTTGGTACTGCATGCAACTATGCTAGAAAATTTCAAAGTCGACGGCAGTATACCAAGAATGGTTTTGTTGGAAAATTTAGATACCTAGCATACCTGGTAGGGAAATGCTTGTTGATTCAGACCAGTGGGATAGATAGTGTGCCTAAGCCACACCTGGAGTTCATGTATAGCATTGATCATATGCTAAATGTGGATTGGGCCACTACCATTTTTAAATGGTGGAAGAAAAACTCATCAAAGCAGATAAATGGCAGACTTTTGTGTTTGATATTTCAAAGCATGCCTGCTTTGCATTTTTCCTCCATAGATAGCATCACTTTTCCTTCTCACTGGGTGTTAAGAGTATTGCATGCTGAAGGGGGTTTGGGGATCAGTACCAGAGGTCATTGGGCAACCAATGTTCCTCCTCCATCACAACCCGCTAGGCACAGTGTTCATGTGGAGCGATCCACTGACTTTACAAGGGAGACCTCTCCTCATTTGGATCAAAGGAAGCAGACTCTATACAGACTCACTGCCATGTACATGCAGTTCAATGTACACAAAGAAGATATTTTCAATTTCTTTCAAGGCATTCGTGGGCAGGTGGTGAGCGAAGTGGAGGTCATCAATTGGGCAGTGACTAATGGGCACATCACTAGTGCCCAATTTGAAGAAGTTATGCCCTCATCTCTGGAGACCAACAAGCTACTTCACGACCTAGAACTAAAGCATGGGAGGCCCCAGACGTAGCTGCTTATGCATCTCCTAGAGCATGGGAAGCCCCAGAAGCTCCTCCTGTTGCATCTACCGAAGCTTGGAGGCAAGAAACACAGCAGCTCAGGGAGGCAAATGCCAGAACCCAGCGCGAGGTGGAAGCCCTGAGGAAGGACAACAAAGAAGTCAAAGGCCTCCTAGGCAAAATCTGGAAGGCCTTGAGCAAGAGAAAAGCATCAAAACGTTCTCCTATAGTGGAGATATCTGATGAAGAACCCTCTCCATCCCCTGAAGTTTCTTATCCAGCCCAGGTGGATCCACCTCAACCAGAATCTTCAGCTGGGCCATCCTAGTATCACCCAGAGGAGGCAGAGCCAGCAGAAGGGTATTCACCCTTCCAGCCTTTTACTGATCCTGCATATCCTCAGGCTCTTTTGCCTGTTATACTTCCTGTCTCTTGGGGTACATACATGCCTGCTGAACCTGAAGACCTTCTTGGCCCTCCTATCCATTTAATCATTAATCCAGCTTTATTATCCGACGAGAGCCAAGCAGCATTTGAAGAGTTCATCAATTCCACGGTTCAGAGGGCTCACTTTATACGGGATAATGATATCTTCACCCCTTTTGGCCTAAAGAGGATCTCAGAGAATGAATATCTCTACTCCGAAGAGATAGACCTCTTCTGCAGGACCATGCGCTATGTAGTAGAGGCTGAGCCTCATAACTGTCACGCCTCGGATTTCCAACCTGAGGAAACCGGTACGTGACTCCCCTTGTACCCACACGGAGGGCAAAGGGGTTAGGATGCAAACCCCGAATTTAACATTTTAAACATCCACAACACATTCAAGAAAGTAATGTTCATAAAAGCAATCCACAATCCAAACCAGTCTTTATTACAACAAAATCCTCTTTCCAAATCCATCCCCACTAGGGTTACATCAATTCCCATAAAAATAACATAAATGGAAGAGAGTAAAATAAATAAGGTCTTCCACCTTGGTGTATCCACCTAACGCCTGTAAGTCCCTGGAAAACAAGCAAACACAGTAGGAGGGGTGAGCAACCACAGCTCAGTAGGGATCAAGTCTCCCCAACCCTTCCCATGCTCCTAGCGGCTACATGCATGTGCACAGGTGTAGTGACGTGACAGTATTAGCAAAAAGAAAATAAAACATTCCACACAAGCGGGCGTAACCCCAGCCCCAGCCACACTGGCTAACAAACCACATCTCAAGCAAGTAATTTAACCGCCTCTTCAGGCCACTGATTTAACCGCCTCTCAGGCAAAGTAGTTTAATCGCCTCTTCAGGCCACTGGTTTAACCGCCTCTCAGGCAAAGTAATTTAACTGCCTCTTCAGGCCAGATACCACAGTCATGCACACAACACACACTACGGTCACTCAAGCATAAAACCAAACACTTGGTGTGCACCCGTTCACAAGTGCACAAACCCAACCATTCAGGCAATAGAACAAACACCCAGCATGCATACATACACCAAATCACAAGTCCAGCCACACAGACATATTACCAAACATGTAATGGGCATATACATACAACTATATTCACACAGGCATTTCATCGAACATATAGCATGCAACAACAGAATCACACCAAAATGCCACTAAATTCCAACATCCATATAGGAGATCACACCTATATGGATTACATATATATATATATATAAATAGATATAATCCATAATCTGCCCTAGAACCCTAGAACAGAGGAGGATTTAGGAAGAACAGAACCCCAACACAGTAAAACGCAACAACACGCCGTCCGCCCACGAGACACCGATCACCCACGCAAGGCGCCCGGAAGCAACCAGGAGCTCTCCTTCCCTCTCTCTCACTCTGCGACGGCTGGTGGAGCAACAAACCCTAAACCTAAAACAGAGGGGCTTCTCCTCCTTATATAGACAACACAATATCAAAACGACGTAGTTTTGATTAAGTGAACCCCAGCATCAAAACGACGTAGTTTTGATGGAACAAGCTATGACCTTCCCACATCTATACACACCAAAATATTCACAATTCTAACATGGTCCTTTGGGAAAAGATGATTAGAATGACAAAACCAAGGTAACCATGCAAAAACATGCTTGCACGCCAATTTGAACGCCAATTCCCCAATTGGCGTGTAGCTCCAAATGCACTAAAACTTCACCCCAAGCCTCCTTGCATCCTGTAGAGGTCTGAGAAGCAAAAATATGCTTGCACGTGAAATGGGTGAATTCACGTGCAGCTCCAAATGCTTTGAAATTTCTGTGGTAGATAGAGGACCTCATTCTAAGCAACTTTTGTTCTTGCACGCCAATTGTTTGAGGCCATCTACTATACCAAAAGTGAGCTCCAAAATCTTCTAAAACAGCTTAAAACCGCATGTATATGCATAGCATCTTCCTAGGGCATAAATGTACGTTATCACTTGTCACATACACCTCCCAAAAGTCCCCTCTTGGGCTCATCTCTTACCTCAAACTTGTGCACCAACATCCAAGGTGTTTGTGGTTAACTTCTTACACACGGGTTACACACGGGTCATTACAATAACTACCCCTTAGCTCAGTTCACTTCGATCATGTTGTGCGAGATATTCAATCAACCCTTGTCCGAAGAGGTGTGGCGCCAACGCATCAATGGTGAGAATGAAGGGCACCGCCCTTGGCACGGTATGCATGAGGTGCTGATTCCGGTGCACATTGACCGCCACTATGTATTGGTCCGTTTAAATCTAGATAAAGGACATGCCGTGCTATATGATCCAAGCCAAGGCGAAGGGTTTGCCAGACGGAAAAGACAGTTAGTGCATGGGTTCATCAAACGAATCAAAGTGGCGATGATCAAAGAAGGCTTATTGGCGGACAAGCTCCCTCTTATTCACTACAACGAAATGCAAATTCCCCAACAAACCCTGACCAATTCAGCTGTGGGATCTTTGCTTGCTACTACATGATGGCTATTCTGCAAGGGAAGGAAACTTGGGAAGTGCGCGGCGAGACGTCGGTTGACTTTGTGGCTCAGGTGCGACGAATGGTGGCCAATGTCATCTACTATTACAGTGTGCCAAACCAGGGGTAAGTGTTTTTCCTACTCCCCATTTTATGCCATGAGGACATAGCATATTTTAAGTGTGGTGTATAGGGAGTGACTCGAGCCACTTGCTTGTCTTTTATGTTGTGATTGCATGTTTTATTTATAATTTTATCTTAGATAGTTTATTAGTCATTTATTTAAAAAAAACTGTTTTTAGTTGTATGATTGTTTGAGTTGTTTGCTTGAATAATTTGCTTGTGGAGGCATGGATATTAAGTATGCAATTTTGGCTTAAATTTGTTTTTTATGCCACATTAGTATCATGTTGTGATAAGGATTTTTAAGTAGTTAAAATGTGCTCTAATTTAGTTTGATCATGTTTTTATCTTTTGAATGATATCACCATGTTTTTGGAGCTGAGTTTTAAATATTAGTTAAACATGAAATGCTATGATAGACCTAAGTAACCCTTAAAGTTAAGTGAAAAAGAAATGAAAAATGAGAACAACTTCTTTTAGCCTTTGAGTGCCATTTTAGGGTATGGGTAATAATTGCTACTCTTCTTGCATTCAACATTGGTTATTTAATGGTAGGAGTCAAGTAAGCATGTGATTACTTATTAGTGCTCAGTGTTTGGTGTGTGGAGTTAGGGTGCAAGACCTCTAAGTCACTGTGACTGTCTTTGCATCCTTTTCTTTATTTTGTGATATTATTGGAAAAGGCTGTGATGCACATTGTGGAAAAAGCCCATCACATTTTGAAAAGGGTATGCATTAGAAACTCCAGCTGTCCTATGTATTTGTTTTTGCTAAATAAAAAAAAGAAAGAAAGAAAGAAAGATTCAGAATAAAAGCCACACTGGCTTGATGCTTTGTGTGATTATTTAGTTGTGAAGCCACATTGGCTGAATTGTGTTTTGTTTTAAGAATGTTGAGCTCAATTCTTTGGCTCATGTTTTGTTTATTCAGTTAATAGACTAGAGTGTGAGTTCAAATAAGGTAGAATAGAGGGTGTGTTTTCTTTGATGAGCACAATAGGGAACTCTCATGATTGCTTGGCAAGTACTTAATCAATAGCTGATGGCGAGTGTAGAGATAGAGTTTTCCATCCATTGTTCATTGATAGGTATTGGGCTTGAGAATTATTATATTTGAGTGAGGCTGCTTATCCTTGGTAAGAACTTAAAGGGAAACTAGGTGCTATTTTATCATGGATTGCTTGCTCATATCTGAAATTTAAGTGGTGATATTGCATGGTTGTTGGACTAGGGATATATGTTGGGATAGTGCTATATAAAGCAATGTGTAATCCTAATAATGTAAAGACTATTTCTGATTAATTGAAGTATTTTTTGTTTAAATATTTATTAGATTGCATTATTCTGCTTTCTTATGTGGTTGAGCATCATAACATCTCATTGCTTATCAAAGTCTATTACTGGGTATGTGTGAGACACATACAATAGATCCACTAATTAGACTAAGTATAAAATTAGTTCACAATCGGTGAATAGAGTTTGGGATGCTCTATTCTGATAAGATTGTGGTGCGGACTATTTCCATAGTGGGAGTGATCTAATCTAGGATTATTGTAAAGAGTTTACAAATAGTAGTGCCAGTATGTAATCATACATATTGAATAAGACCATGATAGAATAAGTTCTTCAACTAATATCCGTTGCATTGTATGAAGAATTTTATATTTTATCGCTAGATGACTGATTTATGGATTAATCTTAATCTAAACCGTTTGATAACTTATGTCTATAATTTATGTCTTTTGACTTATTAATGAGTGAGAGGCTTAGTGCTTCAAATACCTCGATATCTTGGAGATATAATATTATAGATAGTGGGAGCGTCAAGTCAGGTGCATGGAATCCACTGCTTTGTTATACGAAGAGTAATGATATTCCCATGTTGTTTAATTCGGGATTCTTGGGTGAATCAAGCGCTTGTAATTATATTAGATATAATTTATTATAAATCCTAATTCATGATTGGATCATGAATAGGTCGCCCATTAGAGAATTAATGGTAACACATGGATAAAGATATAATTAGAGAGGTTGAACGGAATCTATTAATACCTGTCTCTAATTATGAATATCATAGTGGAGGATCATATCACATGGTAATCAGTTATATCGATGGACAAATCATTTATTATGGATTCTTGTAATCATATCTGCTTGATCTTAGAGTGCAGTTTTAGTCCCTGATCGTGGCTCGGACTAAAACTAATAAATAATGATTTAATTGATTAATGAGATTAATTAATTAAATATTATTTATTGGAGCTTCGATTAAGTGGGTCCATTTGGTCCCTCTTGCTAGGACCGTTTATTCTTGTATGGAGTACTGGATCGTTGTGAGTTAATTCTTTGGCTGTGCTTAAGAGCTAATTAATTAACGTGTGTTAATATATATTTAAGAGTTAAATATATATCACATGGTTATTTATTTAATTAGATTAAATAAATAAAAATAAATATTTTTATCCATTTAATGTGATTAAATGAATAATTATATTATTTATTTATTTGATGAATAAATAATATTGGATATTTATTTAATTAGCTTTGTTGCGTAATAATTATATTATTTAAAGAGTTTAAATAATATGTATTATTATTATTTAACTAAAGGGGCGTATGCGTAATAGCACAGGGGTAACCCTAAGTCTATAAATAGATGCATAGCCTCCTAGGTTAAAGGTGTGCGTGTGCAATCATTGACAGCCAAGAGAGAGAGAGACAGGTGACGGCCAACCCTAGCAGAGGTGGTGTTCCTGTTCTTTGATCCAAGGGTGCCACAGCCCTATACTCCTTGAGAAGGTGAATAGCAGAGAAGGCTATTTGGTGGTTGAATCCAGGAGACTGCGAGGACGATCAAAGGCAGATCGTGAGTTCGTTCTTGGAGGGAAAAGAAGAGGGTTTTAGCTTTACCGTTCTTCAGGTTGGTTTCTTCTTTTCTCTCTTTGTAAAATTAAACGAATTGATTCATGTTTAGATACTGCTATTTGTTTGCTCGAATAAAATTTTTAAAATTCGTTTCCGCTGCGGTTAATCGTTAACTCCATTCCAATATTCCAACAATATGGACATGAATGAACTAAGCTATGACTCATTTTGATGCTTAAATTCCCATTTTATCATGATAGAGTTGCATGCTTAGGAAACCATGATTCTCCTTGATTGTTATTTTATTTTTCTTCCGTTTGACTGCGTGTTTATTTTATTTTTGCATGCTTTATGTTTTTGCTTGAGGACAAGCAGTGGTTCAAGTGTGGTGTATTTGATAACGTGCATTTTATGCCGTTATTCTAGTGTTTATTTAGGATGTTTAAGAGCATGATTAGAGCCTTATTGCTTCATATATCATATATATTTGCTCTAACCCCTAGGAAGATGCTATTTGCAAATACATGCGTTTTTAAGCTGTTTTGGCAGATTTTGGAGCTCACTTTTGATATAGTAGATGGCCTCAAACAATTCGCGTGCAAGAACAAAAGTTGCTTAGAATAATGTTGTCACGCCACGGATTTCCGACCCGGGAAAACCGATACGTGACTCCCCGTTCACCCACACGGAGGGTAAAGGGGTTGGATTACTGGATGCCACACAAGCAAAACTAACAATTTCAATAAACAAACAAGCCACATCTTTATTTAATTTTAAACATCAAAGGGGTCACAAACCAACCATGTTCCATACTACAATTCAATCCCTTATTACATCCCCCCCCCCTTGGGGTTACATAAATTTTAAAATTACATTACTGAACTGAATAATAAAATGAAGATGGTCTTCCACCTTAGTGTATCCACCTAACGCCTGTAAGTCCCTGGAAAACAAGCAAACACAGTAAGAGGGGTGAGCAACAACAACTCAGTAGGGATCAAGTCTCCCCAACCCTTCCCATGTTCCTAGCGGCTACATGCATGTGCACAGGTGTAGTGACATGGCAGTATTAGGAAAAAGAAAATAAAACATTCCACACAAGCGGGCGTAACTCCAGCCCCAGCCACACTGGCTAACAAACCACACCTCAAGCAAGTAATTTAACCGCCTCTTCAGGCCACTGATTTAACCGCCTCTCAGGCAAAGTAGTTTAACCGCCTCTTCAGGCCACTGGTTTAACCGCCTCTCAGGCAAACTAATTTAACCGCCTCTTCAGGCCAGATACCACAGTCATGCACACAACTCACACTACGGTCACTTAAGCATAAAACCAAACACTTGGTGTGCACCCGTTCACAAGTGCACAAACCCAGCCATTCAGGCAATAGAACAAACACTCAGCATGCATACATACACCAAATCACAAGTCCAGCCACACAAGCATATTACCAAACATGTAATAGGCATATATACACAGCTATATTCACACAGGCATTTCATCGAACATATAGCATGTAACAACAGAATCACACCAAAATGCCATTGAAGGCCGACATCCATATAGGAGATCACACCTATATGGATTTATATATATATAATAGCAGGTATAGCCCGAATTCTACCTAAGAACCCTAGGATAGAGAGGGATTAGCAGAAACCGAACCCCTACCTTGTATGTTCTCCTGCTCCCACTTCCACGCAAAACTCCGACCACCCACGCAAGACTCTCCGGCAGCCACCAGAAGCTCTCCTTCCCTCTCTCTCTCTCTCTCTCTCTGTGACGGCTGGTGGAACAACAAACCCTAAAACCTAAAACAGAGGGCTCCTCATCCTTATATAGACAACACAACATCAAAACGACGTAGTTTTCATTAAGTGAATCCCAGCATCAAAACGACGTAGTTTTGATGGAACAAGCTATGACCTTCCGACATCCATACACACCAAAATATTCACAATTCCAACATGGTCCTTTGGGAAAAGATGGTTAAAATGACAAAACCAAGGTAACCATGCAAAAACATGCTTGCACGCCTATTTGAACGCCAATTCCCCAATTGGCGTGCAGCTCCAAATGCACTCAAACTTTACCCCAAGCCTCCTTGCATCATGTAAAAGACATCCATGCAATAAAAACCTTGCACGCCAAATGGGTCCAATTCACGTGCACGTCCGTTTGTCCTGAAACTTCTGTGGTAGATAGAAGACATCATTCTAAGAATCTTTTGTTCTGCACGCCAATTCATCCGAGCTCATCTACTAGGTCAAAATAACTCTCCAAAACCTGACAAAACAGTCTAAAAGCGCCTGTATATGCATAGCATCTTCCTAGGGCATAAATGCACGTTATCACTTGTCACATGCACCTCCCAAAAGTCCCCTCTTGGGCTCATCTCTTACCTCAAACTTGTGCACCAACATCCAAGGTGTTTGTGGTTAACTCCTTACACACGGGTCATTACATCCTCTCCCCCTTAAGACTTTTCGTCCTCGAAAAGAAACGACATGCAAGGAAAACAAATACATGCAGCCCATTTGGAAGACAGCGAGCCACAACACCCAGATGGATCACACAACACAATAGGACATCTCAAACACATTGCAATCTCAAAACACATCTCAATAAAAATACCAGTTTACAAGTAGTAATACAAATACACCAAATTATGAGCCACAAGAAAACATATCACTACAGCCACCTCCCACCCTTAAGATTGTTCGTCCTCGAACAACTCTGGGTGCTGCTCACGCATCACGGACTCACGTTCCCATGTCTCCTCCTCAATGCCACGGTGCTGCCATAGCACGCGAACCAATGGAATAGTACGACCACGCAAAAGCTTCTCCCGCCGATCTAGGATACTGATAGGGGCCTCAACAACGGACATGTCATCCTCAATGTCCAATGTCCCCCAATCGATCACATGAGTGGGGTCAGGATGAAACTTCCTCAACTGGGACACATGAAACACGTTGTGCACTCGACTCAGCCGCAGTGGTAATGCTAACCGGTAGGCCACAGGCCCCACACGATCCAGAATCTCAAAAGGACCAATAAACCGCGGAGATAGCTTGGAACCTCGCCCAAACCGTCGATGTCCACGACGTGGAGAAACACGAAGAAACACATGATCACCAATAGAAAACTCCAAAGGTCGCCGCCGCTGATCCACAAAAGATTTCTGCCGACTCTGAGCTGATAACAAACGCTGACGAATCAACTTAACCTTCTCGGTAGCCTCTTGAACCAACTGTGGTCCCAAGAGAGCTGTCTCCCCCACCTCGGTCCAACACAAAGGTGATCGACACGGCCGCCCATACAACGCCTCAAAAGGAGCCATCCCAATGGATGCCTGATAACTGTTGTTATAGGCAAACTCCACCAAAGCAAGGTGACTCGCCCACGAACCCCCAAAATCTAACACACAGGCCCGTAACATGTCCTCCAAAGTCTGATTTGTCCTCTCTGTCTGGCCGTCAGTCTCAGGGTGAAAGGCTGTACTCAAGTGAAGTTTGGTCCCCATAGCCGCCTGCAAACCTGCCCAAAAACGGGAGGTGAACCTCGAATCCCGGTCAGAGACAACCGATGATGGCACTCCATGTAGTCTCACAATCTCGTTCATGTATAGATGACTCAAGGTCCCAATAGAGTCCCGCTCGTGAACAGCTAGGAAATGGGCCGACTTTGTGAGTCGATCCACAATCACCCAATTCATATCTTTCCTCCCTGTGGTGGGCGGGAGACCAATCACAAAATCCATCGCTATGTGGTCCCACTTCCACTCCACTATGGCCAAGGGCTGTAACATGCCCGCCGGCTGTTGATGCTCAGCCTTCACCTGCTGACACGTGAGGCACCGCGAAACAAAAACAGCCACATCGCGTTTCATCCCAGGCCACCAAAAATGTCCTCGAAGCGCATGGTACATCTTCGTACCCCCTGGATGCACAGCAACTCTAGACTGGTGAAACTCCCTCATCACCTCATCCCTGAGAGAAGAAGCCACTACCAACCGCCCCTGAAAAGACAACTCATGCTCAGGACCCTCTGTCCAGTCCTCAGATAGCTCCCCAGCCTCAATACGGGCACGAAGAACCTCACACTCAATGTCACCCAACTGTCCCTCCCGGATGTGCTGGTACAACTCAGGCACAACCACCAAAGGACTCAGGACTGTCCCACCATCACGAACAACAGGCTGCAGCTGCAACATCGCCAACTGCTCCATCAGCTTCCACTCTCTCACGGCCACCTCAGCTTTCCCTTTTCTGCTCAATGCGTCAGCCACAACATTACCCTTGCCCGGGGTATAAGCAAGAGTAAAGTCAAAGGTCTGTAAATACTCCACCCATCTCCTCTGCCTCAAATTCAAGTCCTTCTGAGTAAAGATGTACTGAAGGCTCTTGTTATCGGAGAACACCACGAACTTCTCCCCCAAAAGGTAGTGTTGCCAACTCTTCAGGGCGAAGATGACAGCCGCCAACTCAAGATCATGGGTAGGGTAATTCTGCTCATGAGGCTTCAGCTGCCTTGACCCATAAGCTACTACACTGTGCTCCTACATAAGCACACACCCCAAACCAACCCTGGACGCATCGGAAAATACCTCATACGGAATATCCTCCCTAGGCAACCTCAACACAGGTGTAGTGGTCAAATGAGTTTTGAGAGTCTCAAACGCCTGCTGGCACTTGTCCGTCCACTCAAACTTCACTCCTTTCCTAGTCAACGCCGTCATAGGGGCCGCCAAACGGGAGAACCCCTCGACAAAACGACGATAGTACCCCGCCAAGCCAAGAAAGCTACGGATCTCAAAAACGTGGGTTGGCCTCGCCCACGATGCCACGGCCTCAATCTTGGCAGGGTCCACCCTAACTCCCTCTGCTAACACCACATGGCCAAGAAAGTGAACCTCCTGTGACCCAAAACTCACACTTGCTAAACTTAGCAAACAGCTGCTGGTCCCTCAAGGTTTGCAACACTGTTGCCAAATGCTTCACATGCTCCCTCTCGGTCTTGCAATACACCAAGATATCATCAATAAAAACCACCACAAACGAATCCAAGTATGGAGCAAAGACCTAGTTCATCAAATGCATGAACACCGCTGGCGCATTAGTGAGCCTGAAAGGCATCACTACCCACTCATAATGCCCATACCTGCACCGAAAAGCCGTCTTAGGGATGTCCTCCTCCCTAACCCTGAGCTGGTGATACCCCAACCGTAAATCTATCTTGGAAAACCACTGAGCCCCACTCAATTGGTCAAACAGGTCATCTATCCGAGGCAATGGGTTCTTGTTCTTCACAGTCACTGAATTCAGCTTCCTGTAGTCGATGCAGAGACGAAGCGTGCCATCAGCCTTCTTAGCAAAGAGCACCGGAGCTCCCCAAGGTGAGGTACTCGGTCTAATATACCCCTGGCCCACCAACTCCTCAACTTGCCTCTAAAGCTCTCTCAACTCGGCTGGCCCCATACGATACACTACTTGGGAAATCGGACCTGTCCCCGGCACCAACTCAATGGTGAACTCCACACTCCTCTTAGGTGGCAAACTCCTCAACTCTTCAGGAAAAACATCCTGAAATTGGTCCACAACAGCGGGCCACACCCTCTTTTCCACCTTCCCCTCCTCAGCAAAGGTCAGGGCTGCCAACCTGTGGGTAATGCCACCCCACTGGTCCAACACTGGCCCGGCTCGACTGGCCTCACAATTCCACTCCCCTTGCAGGGTACAAGAGATTCCTGCGGGTGACACGAAGGATACACGCCGCCAGTAATGACCTATCTTGGCTTGTAAAGCCATAAGCTAATCCATACCCAAGATCAGGTCAAAAGTACGCAAAGGCATCACATGCAAGTCGAAACTCAGTTCCACATCACCCGTGGTTAACACACAATCGCGGCAAACATGTCGCACCTCAATCATACCTCCCACCAGAGACTCTACAACTAAGGGCCTCTCCGCCTCAACACACGTTAACCCCAAGCCCTCAACTATAAGCTTAGCAATAAAAGAACGCGATGCACCCGTATCGAAAAGAACAGAAGCAAGCATGCGGGAGATCAAAAGAGTACCTCTAACCACCGATGGTCCTGCTCCCTCCTCTGCCGGTGAAGGTGGTAGCTCAGCCTCCTCCTGGGGTGTCGCATTCAGTGCAAACACCCTCCCTTGGCCCGTGCCACTGGTTGGCTCACTCACTGGGCGGCTCCCGCCCTGATTGCCTCTAGCATCAGCCTGCTGTCGCTCTGGCCTCCCCTGAGGTCAGGTCTGACTGGATCCTGCCTGGGCTGGCCTGCCACTGACGAGCTGGTCTCTCAGTTGGTGCACGGAAGCTAGCATCACTCCTCCCGCTAGATGCCACGCCCCCCGCTCCCCTGTTGCCACTCCTGCAAACCCAGCGCAAATGGCCCTCTCGTCCACAGTTGTTGCAGCGCCAGTCCTTCTTGGGGCACTCCCCCTTGAAGTGACCCTGCTCTCCACAGCAGTGACAACTACTAGGTAGACCCCCAGATGGACCACCCTGTCTTCCGCTGCTAAAGGGGAACCTCCCAGGGATCACAGATGTCTGGCCCCGACTGCGAAAAGAACTGCTATCCCTCTCCTCCGTCTTGAGCCTCTTGGGCCCTGCATCTCGATCAGGCCCACTCTGCAACTGGCGACCCTGATGGGCCTGCCTCCCATCATCTAGCTCTCTCTCGGCTATACGGGCCGTCTCCACAACCTCAGCATAGGTCCTCAAGCGTAGAATTGCCACCCTCTGCCTAAGGGCTGGCCTATGGCCCAAAGTGAACTTGTGGGCCTTCAGGTCCTCCCTCGCCACAGTCTCAGGAGCAAACCTACTCAAGCTCCGGAACTCCCGCTCATACTCAGGTACCGTCCTGGATCCCTGCTTCAGGCTGCCGAATTCTTCCCTCTTCTGCCATCTCACTGATTCCGGGAAGAACTCTTCATGGAATAGTTGCAAGAACTCCTCCCAAAGCATGAGTTGCACTGCATGGCTCCCCGCGACACTCGTCCACCACTCCAAAGCATCCCCCTCCAGCTGCCGAATGGCCAGTCGCACCTTATCCTCTTCCCGGGGCAGGAGAAAGGAGAACACATGCTCGATCTGCCTCAACCACTGCTCAGCTACCACGGGATCACCTCCCCCGTTGAATCGCAGAGGTTATTCCTTTCGGAACCGTGTCACCACGTCATCCTCTGCACGAGTCGGTACGCCACCCAGGGAACTCTCACGCTCACGAGGCAGCTCCCCTACTGGTGGTGGTGGTGGCACCACCTGCTGTGCTGCCATCTCACGGCGCACCTCCTCCCGAACCTCCTGCCGGAGTCCCTCCCGTAGCTCTTGTACCTCTAGCCGAATGCCATCTCATAGCTATGCCAGTAACAACACATGCCCTCCAACGGACGGTCCCGCACCCGAACCCTCATGGGCAGATGACTCATCAGCCACTGCCCCGGACGCACGTGTCTCTCTCCTCGGCGGCATTCTTACTACACGAAGTAAGAAGCACAAACGTCAAAACGAATTTATAATCTATCACGTCACTACCTCTACCCCACTGATCAATTCCACTATCACATGGCATTACACACATACATTGTATCAATCACATTTCACAGTTCGGTACGCATTGCCAAACAAATCAGAGTTGCACATTTCACTTAATCATATTATCTTATCCACAATTTCCACAGTTTAGCACACATTCATAGCAAATGCAACTAGTGCCCTAATGCCAATGCATGCAAATCCTACCATAAGACTGGACTACCCTAAGTACACCTTGGAGGCTCAAAGAGGACCATGTTGATCAGGCATGTCCCTCCAGGCTCCTCCAAAGGACTTAGGATAACCAGGTCCGCCCACTACCCTAGGCCAACTAGACCATGCTCTGATACCATACTGTCACGCCCCGGATTTCCGACTCGGGGAAACCGGTACGTGACTCGCCATTCACCCACACGGAGGGTAAAGGGGTTGGATTACTGGATGCCACACAAGCAAAACTAACAATTTCAATAAACAAACAAGCCACATCTTTATTTAATTTCAAACATCAAAGGGGTCACAAACCAACCATGTTCCATACTACAGTTCAATCCCTTATTACATTCCCCCCCCCCCCCTCGGGGTTACATAAATTTTAAAATTACATTACTGAAAAGCGTGCAGGTATGCACATAGGCACTTGGGAGGATGAGCCGGGTAGAACCTCATAGAAGTCTTCTTGTTCTTTCTTGTTGTTGCTGGTACTCGGTTCTTCCTGCTCCTGGTCTCTTGTTGCTCCTTCCTCTGGGACACGACTTGCTTCAACTTCCTCAACAGGAACTGGAGCTTGCTCGGGAGCTGGAGCTGCACTGCTGGAATCCATGTCAGCTAGCAGGGATCTCTACAGAGTAGTAAAACTTGCTCTAATACCAATTGTAGGTCCCAAAGTGCGTCTAGAGGGGGGGGGGTGAATAGACTTTCTTCGTTTGCGGAAGCTAGACTGTTAGCTGGTTCTGGATTAGTCTACAGATGATTATGATGGAAGTATTTATGTAGAAGATGACAACAGAGTATGAGTGATAGCGTGAATGATGATGAACTATCGAAAAAAACCGAGATGAAGATAAAAGTTCTTTTCTTAACGGATCTCAGTTGTGAAAGTGACGGTTTAGGATAGATTGACGTATGGAAGATAACACAGAGATTAGACTTTTTGAAAGTGCTGGATCTTTGATGAACAAGAGGTTCTTAATGATCAGAGAGATTAATCTCGTTCTTGGTTCAACACGGCGCACAACACTTCTCCAGTTTTTCTTTCAGAGTCACTCTCTCTGTTGTTGGAACTCGCTCTCTTTTGATAGGTTCTGTAAAGGATTGTTTATATCAAGTGTGTCAGAGCCATTTTCTTGTGTACTGTGTGTTTCCTTCTTTTGAGAGAGATATTAAACTCACAATTTTGTTGTTAAGTGCGTGAGAGATATATCTTTAAGATTAAAGTTCTCATGCGCTAAGATGTCCATCCCGACAGACTGACTTCCCGCCACTGAAAATGTGGAGTGTCAGGGGATGGGTTGATCTGCTTTGATTTGCAGATCAGATGCCCATACTGCGTATTTGGCATGCAGTCGATCTTGGCCGTTCATCCGTGGATGGTAGTTGGCAGCAATTAATGTGTCATCAATGCGCTCAACTGCTCGGGACGGCGCAGACTTACTATACAAACCCTAGCTGACAATATTGCTAAGTGGTTGTGTTTAGGGTTGTAAGTTTGCCTCGGAGGTAGATGCCTCGTAGGTTCGGTGACTCGAAGATTTCAGTTAGCACCTGTAGAAAGTTGCGAAGTTTTGCTTCAGGCTTTATAGTGTTTATGTGAGTCTACGACTCACATCTTCGAGTCTTCGAGGCTAGAGGTCACGTTGGATTAGCCTTTTATGTCACTCTGTTAACTAAAGTCTACAACTCTGCGTGTCTACGACTTTACGAGTCTGCGACTCTTCAAATAACGCTTAGAGTGACTTCTTCGAGTTCAGCTAATCTGTAGGTTATTGGAGCTACGAATCTATGACTCTAGCTCTACGGGTCTACAACCTTCGGGTCTCTCAGTTTACTATATTTGACTGGGTGGTCTGAAAATCTTCGACTCTACGAGTCTTCAACTTCACTTTTCTTCCTTGGTCTTTCATAGAGGTGCATAAACTGAGTTCCTTTATAGCTGCGACCCTTTAGCTCCAACTCTCCGCCGTTGATCTCCGAGTCTGGAAGTATGGCAATTTCTCTATACTGACTGTGTCCCTTGAGTCTACGAGTCTACGACTCTACGACTCTTGAGTTACAGTTTCATTTGCTTGCCAGTCTTTACAGCGTCGATTCTTCGACCTTCAACCTACGAGTCTACAAGTCCAGTTTCCTTAACAGTGTTCGAAGGTTTCAACCCTACGACTCTACGAGTCTACGAGTCATTTAGCGTTGGTTACTGTTCTTAACACTGCTTCGGCTCTACGAGTCTCCGAACTTCAATGACGCTTACAGGAACACTTTCTTTTCCGTACCATGACTCTACGACCTTCGACCCTGGATCTACGAGTCGCAATGTTCTGTCACTATTTCGCTTTGAGTCTTCGGACTCTACGAGTCTACGAGTCTCTTGCCAATACGTCCTATGACAGTTTCACTTCTACGAACTTCGACTCTCCGACCCTACGACTGTCAGTTCTTTGAGTCTCCGGACTTAGACTATTTGTAGCAGCTTCATCAAATCCTATATTTCCAACAATCTCCCCCTATTTAATGTAAGCTGACGACATGTATTTGTGTGAAGTCTGAGACTACAAGTTTTATGGGCAGATTTAGATTAATCAGAAGATGTCTTTGCCTATAAAGAATTTGAAGGAGTGTGCAAGGGGTTAGCGAGAAATGAATACTCCCTCGTAGGCCGGAAAGCTGCATTTGCTGGCTCCTGACAAAGAGAAAATTCCCCCTACGAGCTGGCTCCCCCTGAGATGAATACTCTCCCTTTCTGGGGTGAGGAACAAGCACCAGAACATAAACTGAGGGGAGCAAAGGAATAAGTTACAGAATAGCAGACAGCAGAGCAAAGACATATAGAAAAGATAACTGACAAAACAAGAAGTACACAGACAAGTGAAAAGCAAGCGATACAGTGTACATGTAATTAGAGTACAGGACAGTTAGGGGTTAAATTCAGAGTACAAGACACTCTGTGTAAAGAGAAAAATAGCAGCTTGCACGCGTAGGAGTTGAGCAGGAGTCAAGTGTAACGAGGCCGCTCGACTGCTCACACGATCAAATTCAGGCACGAGAGCTCGAAACCCGTTGGTAGTTAGGATGTGAATGTAATGGCAAACATAAAAGCCACAGCTATTGAGCATCATCCTGACCAGGAACGCCTTGCTTGACTCGCGTGATGTCCATCGGTTTGGTGAGAGGATAGCCACCACACCCATGTGAAGAACCCTGCATGACACGGGTGAGAGTGCGATTGAACTCACGAAGTTGTTCACGCCGATGGATGAGTAAGGTACTGGGTTTGGAGTTAAAGATGACGATCCTTTGGTTCTTGAAGTCGATGTCGAGAAGAAACCAGTGGGGGGATGTTGACAAGTACGGAATGAGCACATGGTCCACCTCATCCCAGGGAAGGAAGGAGTTCTCATATCTGCGACCTTGGATAATCTCGAGCATAGCTGCATCATCGATCAGCTGAGCCTGCATGATCGGTAAACAGAGTTCCATCTTGGTATCACGGCGAATGTGAGGAGGTAGCTTCGCGAGAAAGGACTTCTAGGCGAAGATGAACTGAGTCATCTCCAGGTTATCCATTTCTTCACCGTCATGAAGTAGGCGACACAGGTTAGGTCCGGTGAAGAAGGCTTCATAGCCACATGTCCTTGCAGTAGTATCCCCAGCAACATAAGTGTTGAATGCAGCCAGTTCAACTGAGGTGCCTCCAGTAGTCACAATGCGAGGTGGGGCTAGAGGTTATTCAGTGGTGGTAGCGGATGGCTTGACAGGTGGGGCTAGGATGTGATGTTGAAAGACCTGGCTGTGTGGAAGAGGATGGTTGGCAGGGAGCAGCAGACTGCTTTTTCATGCGGGTGGCAATTGGAACATCATCATCATCATCAGAGTCTGAGATGACCGTAGTTCTGTGTACGCGTTTTCGCCCTCGTGTGTAAGTAGCAGTAGACTGAGGTTGTGAGTGACTTGGAGGAGGTGCGGTTGGCTGTGGAGTGTCAACTGGTTCAGGTGCAGGCCGATCTGATGGTTGTGGGAGAGTGCTTTTGACAGTGAGGGATATCTCACCACTGGCAAGACGATGACATTCTGATAGAATAGCTCCCAGAGTTATACTGAGTCCTTTGTATTGTCTCTGGTAAGCTCCCTTGAGGTCTTCACAGTGCTCTTCCATATGTCTAAATCCATCAGTGGTTGCACTTGTGAGGGATGTCATTTCTTGCTGCACCTTGTCAAGGGTATGATCTGATGATTCAACTTCCGTTCGTACCTCTTCCATGCTAGACTCCATAGTACCCAGACGTTCCTCAAAGGCCTGAAAGACTGAAGCTTTGAAGATGCCAAAAGACATCAGTTTCTCGATGACCTTGCTGGCCAGAATATCTACTTCTTTAGCCGACATAGAACGTGAGTGAGATGCAGCTGGTACTGGAATAGCCATAGTGATATTGGCTGCGAACTCCTCACTTACCTGAGTGGCCACCTGATGAACGGTATGCACAGATGGTGTGGCCATCCCAGTCCCTTCCACAGTCTCAAGAACCTGTGGGACAGCTCCTGCCTCGGAGTCACTAGTTGCAGCATCAAGATTTTCTTTTTCATCTGCTTCTTCATCCACTGCAGTTGGTGCCAGCTCATCCTCATGGCCTGCTGTGGTATGTGAGTCCACCATGATGGGAGATGGGGCAACCATGGATACTACTTCCACTGTGTCTCGTCTTACCAGACCCTGATCAACCAACCAACTAATCAGATGGTCTCTATCTACCATCTGCTTTCCAAAGGCGATCCATGCCTTTTCGCAAATCAACTGGAGTTATATGAGTCTTGGCATACTCCATATAATATTCTTCCAGCTCAGACTCTCCAAGAGTGCTCAACAGTACAGGTGTAGTACCCCTATCCTCTAGGGTTTCCTGTGCTGGAGTCTGCCCTCCAACTGCAGGTTTTCTTACTTCTGCAGTATCCTTGGGCAGTTCGACAGTAGGATTTTCCTTAGGTGTAGAATCTGTGGGGAGATGAGTTCTAGCAATATTCTCCACCACTTCAGTTATATGCACTATTGCGGCAGATGCAGAGGAGTCCCTGGAAGTCGGTGAGACATGAACCGGTTGTCGTGGTATTCGAGATGGTGCTCGTACAGAGCTGGCTGTGTCTTCTGCACGACTTCTTGCACCTGACTCAGTCCTTCTCATTGACTTGATCTCCAGCCGACCATCCTCATAAATACTTTTAAATATGTATTTGGTCGGCAGTGGCACTGAGGGCCTGTTGCAGAATACTTCAGGATGCAAAAACCTAAGGACTTTGGTAAGAATAAGTCCAAAGTGTCCTTTCTTGGTCTTGATCATGGAGTGTATTTGTGTTCCCCAGTCTACTCGTCTGCTTTGTAGAACACTACACATGATCTTCATCTGCTCATGACTTGCAGAGTCATGAGCCGTCTTCTTGCACAGTAGGCACTGTCCAGTGACGATCAGAGTCGCCAGTGCCTGACCGGAGAAACCCATCTTCAGGGCTCCCCGACCTTGCTTTCCGGGATCGGAGTATCCAAGGAAAGACTTACATTCTTTTCTAGAGAAATTGGGGAGAGGATCAAAGTTACCTTTTGGGAGAGGGAGTGCATCTCGAATTGTTTCGGCAGAGATACGAATCTCCACTCCACGTACAGTTCCCACCAAGTCGTCTTCAGCGAGTGCCATGGTCTCGTACAATTATGAGACATCGTCTATCAGTAAGTCTTGCATCCCTGAGCAGACGGATGCAATACCGGTTTCATCGAGGCGATTTCTGAATTCGTCCAGCCGGTGACTCGGCGTCACCTATGGCTTCCCAGTCTATAATGAATCCCGGGACGATGTTGTGTAGGTTGTCTGCCATCGATGAGCTTGGTTCTACCATTGAGCTTGTAAAGAGAGAAAGAGATACTCGTAGAGAGTGATTGTAAGCTTCGAAGGTGGTCAAAAGGGAGAGGAAGGGAGAAAGAGACAGAGTCGAAAAGAGAGAGAGAGAGACCTAGGGTTAGGGTTCAAGTGTGAAAACGATGAATATACCTTTGGGCTCCATCTCCATCATTGACTTATATATGGGGTGAGAAGCGTACCGTAGAAGTCCTAGACTTTGTCGGTTAGTCTTCAGGTCCGTGTTCTTTCCTCCCGACCCGTCTCTTTAACTTCCGGATCCACCCGTTGGGAGATTCAAGCGATATGTACACGTCACCCCTTATGTCGGTGTGTAGGTTCCCTTTTAAGTGCACAGTGACGCGCTAACATGTCTACGAGGCTTGAATAGTAAGTGACAGACTCTGTCTCGCTACGAACTTTGAACTGCAATACTACAAGGCTGGATACTTCGAGGCTACGACCCTCAAAGCTTCGAGGCAGCAGTTTTCAATCCCGTAGTTCTTCGATGTAGATGCTTTGAGGTCGACTGCGAATGCAGCGAGCGGTGGATTTCTCTGGACTTTTCAACACTTAACAACACACATGAGATGCATATGGCAATTCACATGACATTATTCATGATGAACAGTGTTGCGAGTGGAATTGAAATTACATATCCAGAGCTTGGTTTACTTCAACCGTAATGTCTGATTTACATGTATGGCAACTGTATCACTACCATTGAAGTCTCCATTTACCTTAGAAATGATTAAGTATATCAACATACATCATCATGTGTCAGAAGGTGATCACTATGTTAACATAGCATCCAGTAAACCATGATTTATCTATTTTAACAACCATGTCATAAAACCTGAGTCTTCTCACTTTTCAGCAAAACTCACTCAGTGGAGACCTCACCCTCTCACTCTCGGATCAGCATGTGAGCTTGATTCAGGAACTATCATTACACTGTGTAAGTAAGCTCATGGTCAACCGAATCTTACCACAACCCTGATCCAGCAATGATTTTCAGTTCAGCATAGATGACTTGAGAGACAGGATGGCCCTATTGAGAATCAGAACACACACTCTATCATTGTAAGATTTACAACACAACAAGGTACAGGTAGAGTTTGGAGTTTGTTCATTCAGCTGGTCTGTGTGAGTTGTCTCTTTTCTTTTGTGTAGCACAATTTTTTGGTGCTTATACATGAGTCTTTTTACAAGGACAGAGCTCAACACAGTATCTTTTTGAATCACATGATCATACATTTCGATCTCTAACTATTACTCTAACAGAGACACAATCTAGGAATAGTGAGGACTCCCCCTAAGATAGGTAATCATCTATTGTCTATTATCACTTTGCCTTTTTCACCTTGCCTTTTTCAGTAAAAGGTAGTGGCTCTTCTTGAGTAATAGGCTTTTTATGATTCTCAAATACTACAGTCTCAGTCATCCTTTGAGCATTAAATCATTGAGGATCCTTTCCTTGCAGCCAACAACACCATGAGATACACCAGTTCGCTAGTTAATGAATGCAATGCCACACAGATGATATTCTCTCAGAATAAATTGACAGTTAATGAGAATATCTTCTGATGAAAAATAAGGGAGATTGCACTCATTTTACTCACGACTTGAGGGTTTATGATAGGTTGTACAAAAGAGTTGAATCAGGTTCAGAGGTAGCAAGTTTCATCCATGTGATTTCTCACTTTCTAGCAGCAGATATGCATGAATCACACATAATCATTTCTAATTTTCATGAAGACATCATCAGTTATTAACAGTGTCATACTTATGTTTATCGCACAAATAATTAGGTTGAGATGAAACACAAGACATGCAGTGAGTCTTATGAATTTAAATCTAACATGCCAAGTTTTGTCAGAAGTTCACTAAACCTTGTTTCTTGCAGAGATTTGGTGAATATGTCGGCAAGCTGGTCATCAGTGGATATATACTCCAAGGAAATGTCTTTCTTGAGCACATGATCACGTATAAAGTGATGTCTTACTTCAATGTGCTTGGTTTTGGGATGCATGACAGGATTGTTTGAAATTGCAATGGCACTTGTATTGTCACAATACAGTTGAACGGCCTTCAGATCAAAACCATAATCTGATAGTTGACTGGCCATCCAGAGCAATTGAGCACAACAGCTTCCTGCAGCAATATATTCAGCTTCAGCTGTGGAGGTTGAAACTGAATTCTGTTTCTTGCTAAACCAGGATACAAGTCTATTGCCTAAGAGTTGGCATGTTCCACTTATGCTCTTTCTATCAATCCTGCATCCGGCAAAGTCTTGCATCCGAATATCCTCTCGGTTTAAAGTCGACTCTTTTGGATACCATAGTCCCAAATTCTCGGTTCCCTTCGAGATACCGCATGATCCTCTTGACATGAGACAAGTGGGATTCCTTGGGATTAGCTTGGTATCTGGAACAGATGCATGTTGCAAACATTATGTCAGGTCTGCTGGCTGTCAGATACAGCAAGGATCCAATCATGCTTCTGTATTCTGAAATATCCAACTCCTTGCCTGCTTCATCCATATCCAGTTTGGCGTTTGTAGGAATGGGAGTTCTCATGTGTGTCACATCAGTCATCTTAAACTTCTTCAGAATTTCCTTCGTGTATTTGGTTTGACTAATAAAGATCCCATCCTCTAACTGCTTGACCTCCAATCCAAGGAAGAATGAGAGTTCTCCCATCATACTCATTTCATATTCACTTTTCATCAGATGAGAGAAATCTTCACATTGCTTCTTGTCCCTTGATCCGAATATGATGTCATCCACATAGATTTGGACTATCAAGGGTGATCCTTTTCCTTCCTTGAGAAACAGTGTGGGGTCAATCTTACCTTTTCTGAACTTATTTTTAATCAGAAATTCTGACAGTGTTTCATACCACGCTCTGGGAGCTTGTTTTAGTCCATAAAGAGCCTTTTTCAGTTTGTATACCTTGTGCTCTTGGTTTGGCTCTAGAAATCCGGGTGGTTGTTCAACATAGATTTCTTCTTGGAGGTCTCCATTCAAGAAAGCACTCTTGACATCCATCTGATAAACTTTGAAGTCCTTGAATGCTGCATATGCTAAGAACATGCGAATGGCCTCCAGTCTAGCAACTGGTGCAAAGGTTTCATCATAGTCGATTCCTTCTTCTTGTCTGTATCCTTTTGCAACTAGTCTGGCCTTGTTTCTGATTACAACACCATCAGTATCAAGTTTGTTTCTGAAAATCCATTTCACGCCAATGACTTGCTGTGATCTGGCCCTGTTAACCAACTCCCATACTTTCTATCTTTTGAACTGATTTAATTCTTCTTGCATTGCATAAATCCAGTGGTGATCCAGAACTGCGTCATTTACTGATTTTGGCTCCACTTGTGAGAGGAAACACATATATAGGTTTTCATGAAGTGTGGCAGCCCTTGTTTTAACTCGTGCAGCAGGATCTCCAATTATCAGTTCAGAAGGATGGTCCTTTAACTTTCTTCTTGCCTTTGGAAGGTCTTCTCTTTCTTCATGATGAATGCCCAATTGCTCAATGTCAGGTTCTTGGGCTGGTAGAAGTGGCAGAGTCTGCACAGGTTGAATGTTAGAGTCATGATTTTCTGTTGATTTTTGACTTGGTTCCGCAGCAACCGGTTCAACTCTTTGCTCATCAGGTTCAGGTACATCTTCCATAGTTTCTGTTGTTGTGGGCTTATCTGTGTCCTAATCTTCTACAATGACAATGTCCTACACTTCATGTACATTTGGATCTCCTTTTTGCATTCCATGGTTAGTCTCATCAAAAGAAACATTTAGATGGGCCGTACGCTATAACAGGCCCAAAATAAAAGAAAAATAGTCTTCAAAATCAAGAAGGATCTGCACAGCTGAGCTGGAATCCAACCGTGCAAATAAAAATGCCATGTCAGCAGCTTCTGGACTCCATAATTCATCATTTGGCTGAACAAATCTGGGGAAGGTGTGAAATGTGCAGCTAATTTAAACCTCAAATAAAGAATAAATGCTCATCTGGATCAACAAAGAACATAACAAAGAAGAACCATACTAAGAAAACATGGGCTGCCTCCCATGAAGCACTTCTTTAGGGTCAATAGCTTGACCATCTCAATTCATCACGATTCAATCAACACAAGGTGCTCCACCACCTTGATTTCAGCTTCTCCATAATAAGGTTTAACTCGCTGACTCGTTACTTTGAACGTATCCCCTGACTTTGTTTGCAACTCTAAAGCACCATAAGGAAAAACCTGAGTCACTTTGTACGGACCAACCCATTTAGATCTCAACTTACCAGGGAATAACTTCAACCGTGAATTGAATAATAGAACTAATTGCCCTGGCTGAACATGCGCTGGAGAAATTTTCCTATCATGCCACTGTTTAGATTTTTCTTTATATAACTTTGAGCTTTCATATGAATTCAGCCGAAACTCATCAAGTTCATTCAACTGTAGTAAACGGAGTTTCGTACTAGCCTTTGGATCAAGATTAAATTTTCTCACATCCCAATAAGATTTGTGTTCCAATTCTACTGGAAGATGACATGCCTTACCATACACCAACCGATAAGGTGATATTCCAATAGGTGTCTTGAATGCTGTTCTGTAAGCCCAGAGTGCTTCATCCACTTTATCAGACCAATCCTTTCGGCTTCCTCCAACAGTCTTCTCTAAAATTTGTTTAATCTCTCGGTTAGAGACTTCTGCTTGACCATTAGCCTGGGGATGATAAGCTAAGGCTCTTCTATGTTGGACACCATACTTCTTTAAAAATTTGGCAAATAGTTGATTACAGAAATGGCTTCCCTCATCACTGATAATAGCACGTGGAGTTCCAAATCGAGTAAAAATATTTCTTCTAAGAAACTTAACAACCACCCGTGCATCATTTGTTCTGGTGGGTACAGCTTCTACCCATTTCGACATGTAATCAACTGCAAGAAGTATATAAGAAAACCCATTAGATGGAGGAAATGGTCCCATAAAATCAATCCCCCATAAATCAAACATCTCCAGAGGAAGAACACCGGTCTGAGGCATTTCTTGGCGCCTACTAATTCCTCCCATTCTTTGGCATTGATCACAAACTTTCACAAACTCAAAAGTGTCTTTAAACATTGTTGGCCAATAAAAGCCACTTTGTAATACTTTAGACACTGTCTTTTGTACTCCGAAATGTCCTGCATAATTTGATGAATGACAATGGTGCAGAATACTTGACACTTATTCTTTCGGCACACATCGCCGGATTATCTGATCAGCACACTGTTTATAGAGATATGGATCATCCCAAATATACCTCCGAACTTCAATCAGAAATTTTTTATTTTGCTGATATGTAAAATCTTGTGGAATATAAGAACAGGCCAAATAATTTATAATATCAGCAAACCATGGCAGCTTAACTTCGCAAGATAAGATAGCCTCATCAGGAAAAGACTCCAAAATATCTAACTCATCTTTCACTGCTTCTCCTTGTTCAAGCCTTGATAAATGATCAGCTACAGTGTTTGATGACCCTTTTGTATCCCTAATCTCTATATCAAATTCTTGAAGGAGTAATACCCAGCGAATTAACCTGGGCTTTGCATCCTTCTTGCTAAATAAATACCGAATGACAGCATGATCAGTGTAAACAATTACTTTGGTCCCCAGTAGATATGGCCTGAATTTATCACAAGCATAAACTACTACTAATAATTCTTTCTCTGTAGTTGTATAATTCTGCTGAGCTGCCCCAAGAGTTTTGCTAGCATAATAGATTGCCCTAAAACTCTTCTCTTTCCTTTGACCCAGAACTGCTCCAACAGCATAGTCACTAGCGTCACACATCAACTCAAAAGGCTGAGTCCAATCAGGAGCAACTATCACCGGTGTTGAAACTAACTTGGCTTTCAAAACTTCAAATGCCTTCAAACAATCCTCAGTAAACTCAAATGGAGTATCTTTCTCCAATAAGCAACACAAAGGCTTCACAACCTTGGAAAAATCTTTAATAAACCTGCGATAAAACCCAGCATGGCCTAGAAAACTTCTTACTCCTTTTACACTTGTTGGTGGAGGTAAATTTTGAATAATTGAGATCTTTGCCCTATCAACCTCCAAACCTGCTGCAGATACTTTATGGCCGAGCACAATACCTTCTCGAACCATAAAATGACATTTTTCCAAGTTCAAAACTAGATCTTTTTCCTCACACGAATGAGGACTGTCTCCAAATTTTTCAAACAACATTCAAAGGATGACCCAAATACTGAAAAATCATCCATGAAGACTTCCATAATTTCTTCAACCAGGCCTTGAAAAATTGCCATCATACATCTTTGAAACGTGCCTGGAGCATTGCAGAGACCAAAAGGCATCCGTCGAAAAGCAAACGTACCGAAAGGGCACGTAAATGTAGTTTTCTCTTGGTCCTCTGGAGCAATAGCAATTTGATTGTACCCTGAATAACCATCAAGGAAACAATAATAAGAGTAACCCACTAATCTGTCCAACATCTGGTCAATAAAAGGTAAGGGGAAATGATCCTTGCGAGTGGCCATGTTAAGTTTTCGATAATCAATACAGACTCGCCATCCAGTTACAGTCCGAGTAGGTATCAACTCATTCTTCTCAGTTCGGACCACAGTCATTCCGCCCTTTTTAGGTACCACCTGGACTGGACTAACCCAATTACTGTCAGAAATAGCATAAATGATTCTATCCTTCCGCCATTTCAATAATTCCTTTCTCACAACTTCTTTCATGGCTGCGTTCAGTCTACGCTGCCTTTCCACTGAAGGTGCATGCGAATCTTCCATAAGAATCTTATGCATACAAGTCGCTGGACTGATGCCTTTAATATCATCAATTGTCCAGGCTAAAGCCTTTTTATGCTTTTGCAAAACCTCCACTAATTGAGCACTCTCCTCAGTAGAAAGACATGCCGCTACTATCACAGGATACCTGCTTGAAGAGTCAAGAAATTCATATTTCAAATGCTCTGGTAATTCTTTTGACTCAGGCAATTCCTCTACTGCTTCTTCCTGCTTTTCCTCAAGTTCAACTAAAAGCTCATTTTCTCCCCTTGGACTGGTCTCAGCACTATCCACCTGCTGCAATGCTAAGTCCAACTCACTCGATATAATATTTTCTCTAAAATAATCATCAACTAAAGTTGCTATATCATCAATCCAATAGCAACTTGAGTATTCCTCAGGAATTTTCATAGCTTTATGCATATTGAAAACAATAGCTTCCTCATCAATACGCAGAGTTAATTCCCCTGAGCTCACATCAATCAACGCACGGCCTGCGCGCAAGAATGGTCTTCCAAGGATCAACTGGACTCCTCGATCTTCTTCCATTTCCAACACAACAAAATCTCTTTGGAAAGATAAAATGGTTAACTTTTACTAACACATCTTCAATTATCCCCTCAGGCTTCCCAGTTGATCTATCAGCAAACTGAAGTGATATTGAAGTTGGTTTCATTCCTGTCAACCCTAACTTCCAATAAATTGACATTGGCGTAAGGTTGATACTCGCTCCCAGATCACAAAGGGCCTGCTCAGACTCTGACCCTCCAATGATACACGGTTGATGGTCCCTTGGAGCCTAAAGGGGGGGGGGGGTGAATAGGCTCTTATCGAAACTCTTTTATTCTCTTAAGGCACTGCACTAATCTAGTTAAGTGAAGGAATCACTGCGGAAGATAACCAAATAGTGGAAGTATTTTGTTTTATTATCAAGAGATAATTACAACAAAATAGAAGCAACTCTCTTACACTCTGTTTTACAAAAAGGATTCACACACTAGCCTAGTTTGTATCTTTGAGCTCTTGTACATGCGCAGAATTAATTCAGGCTTATTCACGCTGCTTTTCACACATATACAAGTATGGATATTTATACAAACATTCCTAAGAGACAACCTCAGAACTTGTAGTTCCGGAATGCGTTCAGCACTAACTGTTCCTTGGTAATCTCTCTGTCTTGACTGCTGCGGCTTGTGGAGCTCAGGATCTTGGGTTTGAAGAATATAAGTGCATTTGTGAGTTCCCAAATACAATTGAGGTTGTGTTCACATATCCGGGTGATCCACGTGTAAGATTCTTCAGGTTCTCAATAAGTTTGTCTTACATCGGGAAGCCACGAGCTGATAACTTTAAATACGGTGAATTGAAGTAGTATCTTCTTGGTCCGGTGTAATTTTCCTTACTCCGTTTCTAATGAAGCTCGGAACCTTACTCCGTGTCAGTAGTTGCTTACTCCGTATCTATTTAGTGCTGGAATCCTTAGTCCGTGTCAGCGCTTTCTTACTCCGCATGTAAGTTCCTTACTCCGTATGTAAGTTCCTTACTCCGTATGTAAGTTCCTTACACCGGGCGAATCTTGAAAAGTCGGATGACTTATTCTGTGTCAGTGCTTCCTTACTCCGCATGTAAGTTCCTTACTCCGTATGTAAGTTCCTTACTCCGTATGTAAGTTCCTTACTCCGGGCGAGTAAGATATCCGGATTCCTTACTCCGCATCTAGTTTCCTTACTCCGTGCGAGTAAAGACTCGGATCCTTATTCCGCATCAATACTTCCTTACTCAGCATGTATGAAACACTCGGATGCCTTACTCCGTGTCTTCTTCACTAGCGTCCGCTTGAGGGGAAGACTTAATTATTTAACTCCGTTTCAAACCTTTTGCTTCGTGCGACCTCGTTGACCAAGACTCTTACTCCGCATTAGTTTGACTTACTCCGTTTGAGGTACTTAGGAACATATTCAGCAATCCGTAGCCTTTAAGTTCTTAGTCCGCACGAATGTTCCTTATTCCGTATGTATTTGTGACTTGGTTATTTACCAAGTGTATGACGACACTCACTCTTGTTCGGATCAGGATTATGTATCCTGTCCTTAGCTTTGCTCTCACGAGTGCATCTCCGGATTAGTAACACATCTTCTGCAATGATCAAATAAACACAAAAGATCTCAGATCAAATTACATAAGGCTTTATCAGCATTATCCAAATTCTGGGTTTGATCCAACAATCTCCCCCAATTATGGATATGCCCAAACCCTTTGTAATCTGATCTGGTAAGCAATGCAAAAGAATAACATACAGAATACGCAACACAACCAATTTCATTAGTCAACAACTAAGTACAATTCAGCGTTAATACAAGATTTTCACTAAGGTACATAAGGCTTACTATACTTGAAGATCATAGTTGCTGCCTTCTCTCTAAGCTCCATTGTCTACTTCATCGTATAAGTAGTGTGTTGGCTCCACGATTTGTCCACAGTCAAAAATGACTTGATGAAGTAACAGACAAAAGCCCCGCAGCTATCTCCATCCGGCTGTTGTGGCACTTGCTTCTTGCCCCGGAATGTCGCCTTCAGCTTCTCAGTTGGGCCCAAGGGTGTGATGCCCAATTCTTCATATAAACGGGCTTTCTTCACAGCTTCAGTCAGCCTGATACATAGTGGTTCCCATTGATTCTTTCTTATAAAGTGCTCCATTATCTGATGAGAATCAATGAGGATCATTTGCTTGGACTGAATCATAAAGACAGCCATCATGAAGTGTGGCGACATGATCCGGTACGGAATGAGGATAGTTGAGAGAGTTTTCCATGGCTTGCTATCCTCAGCAGTTCCGTCGATGAAGGACTGAATTAGATCCACACTGGGAAGATAGCCTTCATTCCAACACGGCAAGACATCAAACAAATGCGCATCCTTGTAAAGAGATGGAAACATCCTCATCTCTAACTTGGCAGCCCTTGAGAAGTTGTCAATATCTTCTGTTGTAAAGAGTCCTTTCTCCGAACAAAGAGTCTGAATGTCGTCCGGGGAGAAAGGATACATTTCAGAAAGACATCTTCTCTCAGCAGAAGACGTAGCAAAGGATTTCATTGCATTGCGAACGCTTCCATCCGCATCAGAGGGGTCAAACTCCGCATATGATGGGAGGAAGGTGTTGGTTGCGGATGAGGTGGATAGAGGAGGAGCTGGAGCTGCGGTAGAGGAGCTTGGCTGAGAAAAGCGGCTTCGTTTGGGAATTTGAACTCCCTGAAGCACTGAAGAGGCACGCCGCTTCTCAGTCCGAGTAGATGGTTGTGGTGCAGAAGGAGCAGGATCAGATGACACGTTCTCCCCCGGTTTGGCAGATCGACGGGAAGCAACGGGAGGGCGAGCCATCGTATGCGCCAGGTCCGCAAAAGAGGTAGACAATGAATAGACGGACGAGGCGACTAGATCCATTTTCTGCTCCATGGAGGTAGAGGAGTCAGTGAGAGCGGAGAGGAGTTGAGTGCCAAGTGCATCAACCTTGGCGGCGATGGCAGAAATTTGGGCGCTGTGAGCCTGGGCGTGGCGGTCCAGCTGGGCGGAAAGCACAGCGTCGGACTAGACTGTGCCAAAGGAGGCACGCCCAAGGACTAACTCCGAAGCTTTGGAGGACTCCCCCGCATGAACAGGAGCAGGAGTGCGCTGGGCAGAGGAGTCCGCAGGAGTATCAGCAGCAGCAGCAGCAGAAGGAGCATCCGGAGCATCGGAGGCATCTGGAGCAGCTGACCCGCTTTGACCAGATAGGTCAACCACTGGAATGGCGGGGGCAGGAGAAGATGGACCAGCTTTAGCCGGGGAAGGACATCGGGTAGAATGGACTGGGCTGGTGGGAGTGGTGAACGCTACATCTGGAATGGAGGCCGGCGTAAGAAAGCCGTGATCCAAGTTCCAGATGATCATCGTCTCCGGGGATTGTGTATGGCGGGTGTAAAACACCCGGAGATCGTTGTCTGGAAGGGAGGCGGTGTGAGCAAGGCTAAAACGGAGCCAGAGGTCCGTTAAGGTGTCGGCGGAAAGATGGGCTAGGTAGTCTCGGGGTTGAGGTAGGGGAGGCAACGGAGCTTCCGGAGAAGAGGCCGGGACATCAACAGTTGCGGCAGCAACAGCGGAGGTGGAGGGAGTGGGGACATCCGCAGCAGAAGGGGCTGAAGAAACAGCCTTTGGGGCACGGTGCTGAGATGGCCCCGCAACCTCGGACGGATCGGCACGAACGCTGTGCTGGGAGGCCCGAGAGTGGGAAGGTGCAGCAATAGACCGAATCCGGGAGTATCGGGGTGCAGAACTGACCTCATGGGCTTGGCTGTCAGAGGGGTCACCAACAGAGCTGCCTTGTTATTCCGAGGCAGGGAAAATGCGGAGAGCTACAGTGGGTCGGCGGGCAGTCATGTTCCCATCCGGCGTAAGGTAACGGAGGTAATAAGCCGAGGGAAACGAGACAGCATCATATCGGGCGAAATGGTCCGGATTTAGATGCCGGAAGACAATGCTGAGGATGCGCCCGAAGGAATGGTTTTTGGGACCATTCTGCAGCAATCGAAATAAGAACATCCCCCAATCCATCGGAAGACCTTCAAAAACGCCGTACATGGCCAGGAGAAGGTCGTACGGAACTGAGTCCAGGGCGGATGTCCGAGCCAATAGGCATCGACTTAGAATGGTCGCCATACATCGATAGCGGCCCTGGAAGGATTTCACCTTATATTCCTTCCCCTTGTGTGTGCAACCCATAGAAGCCGCCATTGGATCGGCATCCGGGCGCTGTGATTCACCGGGGGGTAGGTGGAGAGCAGCGCGGAGAACGACGGGAGTGATGATGATGGATTCTCCGCGGACATAGGAGATGATGGAGTCGGTGGTGTAGCGAATCCATTGGTAATACTCAATGATGTCGTCGATAAGGAGATCGACAGGATTGGAGACCAGATTGAGTATATGTGAGGCTTCAAGGAGAGGGCGAAGTTGGAAAAACCAATCCGGAGGATTGGAGACAGCTGCCCAATCAACCAGGATGGCCAGGATTAACGCCGGAAAGGGAGATTCTGGGTGCCATTACAGATGAAATTTGAAGAGCAAGAGGAAAGGTGAGGTCTTGATGATGGAAGTAGCAACGAGAGGTTTAGGGATTTGAAATGAGCAATACTCGTGCTTCGCAGGAATGACCAGAATATATATAAGACCGAGTCCGTAAATGCCAGTGGGTCTAGGAATGGGCGAGTGAAACAGGGACCCGCTTGATAGGCTGATGTCATTAGTCTGGATATCGAGGCGCCTCCGAATGAAACGATGTCGTGGAGACAGCATGACCAAGTAAGGATAACAGCTGGTTGCCATCCAGAGAAGTGTATGTGTATCCCGAGAGTTGCATTTAATGAATCATCATGATTCCTCCTCAAAAGCATGCGACATATGAGTATACATGGATTGTCGCAATTGAACAGTGTCAGGAGTCCGAAGGAATGAGCCGACAATCATCCGGAGTAAACAATAGTCGAGGAAGAGTATCCAAATGAAAAATAGACCGTGTCCGTAGTAAACAGAGTTCGGTGAGAGAGTAAAGTAGATTCCTTTGCAGTCAATAAGTCGAAGAGAAGAGAAGTACCACAACACTTCAAATCCAAGACTATGGACTACATTTATCGATACGGTTGCAAAGAAAATCTGAACCTGTAGCTAAACAAAGATAAACTGAAAATACAAAAGCTTAACAGGCAAGGATTAGTACGGATTAGAGAAGATAATCAGTGAAAAACAACATAATCCGAGCTAATGAGAAACAGAACTTATGCATTAAAAAGAATGTAGTAGACGTATGCATACGTGAAAATGATCAAGATTACTGAATCAGGGCATATGTCAAATAGCAATACACAAGTTCATATAGGTCAACATAGCGAAACCGTCTTGCTGAACAACGTAGCTAAGATTAATTAAAGAGCATATGATTTGGCCAATTTAGGATTCATGAGTGAAAAATGATAAAGTGAACACATGTCAAAAGTAAGCAGATGATTAGCCGATTAAAATGCATGGTTGAAGAAGGAAAATACATCCAAGCATGCCACTTTTCTGATTCAAAACAGCATGTCCAGTCAGATCCGGAAGTAAAAGTTTAGAGGAAGGAGAATCCGAGACATATTAGGGGTTTATTGTTGCTCCCCCGTAGATCATTTAATCCTCTCAATGAAAAGCTCCCCCTCAAATAGACAGCCAGGAAAGAGGTCATAAGACATATACAAGGGGTATTACTGAATAATATATAAAGCATTGTCTCCCCTGTAGATTGTGCAATCCTCTCGGTTGACCTTTCCGGTTTATAGAAGTTCAGCACTGTCTATCTTATTAGAAAACTATACTTCAGAAGCTGATCAAACTGCGATTGAGTATACATCCACCAGGCATTCCAAGCTAACCCATTTCACTTCTTCAACTATACATGTTAATAGAGTAATCTAAATGAACATGCTTTTGTCATGGGGTGATTAATGGAAATTAAGATCATGAAACCAGAAGAGGTAAATCATATAAACTTTAGTCATGTTAGCTTAAACGACTTCAGTCGGGAAACGCAAGCATCCTCCCAATATGAAGTTGAGATTAATATCAGAAGCATGAAGCCGTTAAACAGTAAGTATGATCAGCAAAACAGTCAGCAAATCGCTACTACTTTTAGTAAACGAACAATGCATGTTCTGAGAGTAAATATACTATTGGGTAATTTAATTGTGAAGCTATGCAGAGAAGTCAAGCATACCTAATCGAAAGAGTAGTTCAGAGAACCTCGCATCAGGTAGGGGCTTTGTAAGTATGTCTGCTAATTGATCTTCAGTAGCAACATGTTCTAATGAAATATGCTTTTTGAGAACATGATCGCGTATGAAGTGATATCTGACCTCAATGTGCTTCGTCTTAGGATGCATGACAGGATTGTTGCTGATGGCAATTGCACTAGTGTTGTCACAGTAGAGTGGAATAGATGACATGTTGAAACCGTAGTCAGTAAGTTGACTTTGCATCCAAAGTAGCTGAGCGTAGCAACTTCCGGCAGCTATATATTCCGCCTCAGCAGTAGAGGTTGATACGGAATTTTGCTTCTTATTGAACCATGAGATCAATCTATTTCCTAGAAACTGACACGTACCACTTGTGCTTTTTCCCGTCGATGTGACATCCAGAAGTTGGCATCAGAGTATCCAGATAAGGTGAAGTTGGACTCCTTTGGGTACCAGAGTCCCAAACTCATCGTTCCCTTTAGATACCTTAATATCCGTTTTACATGAAGCATATGTGACTCCTTGGGATTCGCCTGATATCGTGCACAGATGCAAGTTGCAAACATAATGTCTGGCGACTTGCTGTAAGATACAGCAAGGATCCTATCATCCCTCTGTAGTCAGTCACATTTACTGAAATGCCGTCCACATCAGGATCTAACTTGGCACTGACAGACATGGGAGTTTTGACGAGAGATGAACCTTCCATACCAAACTTCTTAATAAGATCGCGAGTGTACTTGGCTTGATTAATGAAGATTTCTTTCTTTAACTGTTTAACTTCTATTCCAAGGAAGTAGGACAGTTCTCCCATCATGCTCATCTCAAACTTGCCTGTCATCAACTTAGCAAACTCTTCACAAAGCTTCGGATTCATTGATCCGAAAATGATATCATCTACGTATATCTATACGATTAGAGTGTGTCCTTTCTCTTTTCGTAGAAATAAGGTGGTGTCAATCTTCCCCTTTTGGAAGTTGTGTGCAAGTAGGAATTCTGACAGTGTGTCGTACCAGGCTCTTGGAGCTTGCTTCAAACCATATAAAGCTTTCCGAAGTTTGTAAACTAGATGTCCAACTTTAGGTTCAATGAAACCGGGAGGTTGTTCTACGTAAACCTCCTCTTGAAGATCTCCATTCAGAAATGCGCTCTTGATGTCCATTTGATAAACTATGAAGTTTTCATATGAAGCATACGCCAGAAACATTCGAATTGCCTCAAGTCTTGCTACTGGAGCAAAGGTCTCATCATAGTCTATGCCTTCTTCTTGACGATATCCTTTCGCTTACGGCCTGGCTTTTTTCCGGATTCCTATTCCATCCGTATCAAGCTTGTTCCGGAACACCCATTTAACTCCAATGACTTGCTGAGACTTAGGCCTGGGTACTAATGTCCACACATTGTTTCTCTTAAATTGATTCAGCTCTTCTTGCATGGCTTCTATCCAATTTGAATCCTGAAGAGCTTCATCTACCACCTTTGGTTCTATTTGAGATAGAAAACACGAGTGAAGACTCATGTTAGAGGTGGCTGCTCTTGTTCTTACACCAACAATAGGATCACCAATCACTTGATCTGAAGGATGGTTTCGAGTCCATCTATAATTCTGTGCATGTGATGGATAATCTTGAGCAATTTGAAGCTCTTCCAGATTAGGTGGTTCAGAAATATCCGCTGGTTGAGCTTCGCCCGGACTAGTTGTTTCCGTATTTGAAGGTACGGTTGAACTAGATGGTTCTTCAACACTGTTTCTTTCAGTGTTAACTGGTCCGGACGGACTTGAAGGTGCTCCGGAATTTTGGGTATCCGTAGGAGTATGTCCGGAGCTAAATGGTAGTCCGGAGTCCGAGTCATCCGTAGCATCATCCATATAATTTCTTTGTGTCTCGCTGATGCCACGTGATTGGTCAAGATGTGTAACAGGGACATTCATAAACTTCGAATAATCGACGTTGCCGTCTATAACCTACACATTAGTACTTGAAGAACCGACTTTTGACCAATCAAGATTAGCTTCATCAAAAGTCACATGGATAGATTCTTCAACTTTAAAAAGTTTTCTATTGAAGACCCGATAAGCCTTGCTATGTAGTGAGTACCCGACAAAAATCCCATCATCAGATTTTGGTTCAAATTTATTCCGGGTCTCTTTGCCATTTATCAGTATATAGCAAGTACACCCAAAAGCTCTGAAATGTGAAATTGAAGGTTTTCGTCCTCTCCACATCTCATAGGGTGTTTTCATGGTAGATTTATTTATTAGAGTTCTGTTCTGAACATAACAGGCAGTGGACACAGCTTCAGCCCATAGACTGAGAGGAAGCGTTGCCCCTACTAACATGGATCTACCAGCTTCAACTAAAGTACGATTCTTGCGCTCAGCTACCCCATTTTGTTGTGGGGTTCTGGGAGCAGAGAAGTCATGCTGTATGCCCTATTCAGAACAATATGATCTCATTTCTGAAAAATCAAATTCTGTACCATGATCACTCCTGATGCATTTAATGCTCAGTCCTTGTGAGTTGCTTATCCAGTTGAAGAGATCTACTAGATGCTCAAAAGTTTGATCCTTTGATTTCAGGAACATCACCCATATGTATCTGGTGAAATCATCGATAACCACAAGGGTATATCTCGCACCAGCTAGTGATGGAACAGATATAGGACCACAGAGGTCCATATGAAGAAGTTGTAGAGGAGCAGTTATTGAGTTAACTGATTTGCTCTTAAAGCTATGTTTGGTCTGTTTGCCAAGTTGGCATTCTCGACAGAGAGTGTCTCTGGAGAACTTGAGTTTAGGCAGACCAGTGACAAGATCAAGTGACACTAACTTAGACAAAGTCTTAAAGTTCAAATGCGCGCATCGCTTGTGCCATAACCAACTATCTTCATCTGAAGCTTTAGTGAGGAAGCATATAGGGTCAGAAGAATTATTTCTTAATACCACTGAGTATATGTCCCCATCTCTTGATCCGGATAACTTAATATCTCTGGATAAGTTTTCTCTTATTGTACAGGAGTTGGACATAAAGGAAACAGTAAATCCTTTGTCACATAGATTACTGACACTTAGCAAATTATGCTTCAAACCTTTGACTAGTGCAACTTTAGTGATTGATACACAGCCGTTAGTTAAAGTGCCATACCCGACAGTCTTACCTTTGCTGTTGTCACCATATGAAACGGATGGACCTCATTTTTCATTAACTTTTACGAGCAGAGTCAGATCACCCGTCATATGTCCGGAGCATCCACTATCGAGGATCCACTTGCTTTGATTGATCTTTAACTTCAAGTGATCCGGCAATGCATTCCAGAGATGCTCCTGAAAGACAACAGTTTACACTTTTGGTGCCCAAACTTGTTTCAGGCGGTTAGAGAAAGCGAGATATTGTCAACAGTTCCGGATTTGATTTTGCTAGGACTTTTAGCTTTCCAAGTTGACATTAACTTGTTAGTTTCAACTGCTTCTTTTATTTGGGTTTTCTTGGGAGAGACACTCCTTTTAGATTTAGATTTTGTTTTGCTCGAAGAACCCCTTTTATAAAACTGATCTTTATTGGATTGAAATTGATTACAAAGCCAGCTATCAGATAAACTCCAACATTCATAGTGATAATGACCCATTTCCCTACAGATGGAACAAACACTATAATGTGAAGTACAAACAGGGGATACAGGTCTCTTAGATTTTACAGACTTTCTACTCTGTTCCCTGTGGCCTAATCCATTACGTTTGGGTGACGCGCTCTTGGCCCTAGATGCGTCAGCCTTAGCCTTTCCTTTCTTTTTGGGTGCTACAGTTTTGGCTTTAACTGCAGCAGCCTTCCCTTCATCATTAGTTACGGGTGCTACTGCTTCGGGAGGCTAGATAACACCTCAACTCCACAATCATAAACTATGGTGCCACCTAAAATTAAACCATCCAACGGTTTAGATGTACTAACAGGATATAAGTTGGTTAGTTTTGGAGTGAAATCTGGAGGACACTCAGTAGCTTGAGTATTGGAGTTTGGTGATTCGGAGCCTAGACCAGGTTTGACTCGAATGTTATCTGGATCAGTCCTAAATGTAGAGGCTATTTCCCCAGATTTAAGCCACTTACGATTTATTTCCCTTTCCTGCTCAAGTTCATTTTCGAGTCTTTTTACTATAACTTTTAGGCCAGAAAGATTGGTATTTAACAGATGATTTTCAACTCTTAGATCGTGATACCAAGCTTCTTTACCCCTGAAGTCAGCGATGTCCTTTTCTAGTCTAGTAATAGTAAATTCAAGACGTTTGTTCTGACTTTCCATATCTTTGTACATTTGAGTAATTATTAGTCTCTCATTCTTTTCATGATCGCATGTAGTAGTAAGAGATTCTAATTTACTCATGAGCTCAGAGATAGAAGATACCTCAGTATTTGCCTTGAGGCAGACGTTCGGCTTAGGAGTTGGCTCATCATCCGAGGATTCCTCCTCTTCTTCCGAGCCACTGATGTACTTTGTCACGAACGCCTTCCTCTTGTTCTTGCTGTTGTCTGAGGTGGAACATCGGGGCATAACCTTGTCACTTTCCTCTGCCGTCTTAGATTTAGATCTGCATTCCTTGGCCCAGTGACCGGTTTTCCCACAGTTAAAGCATTCTTGGGAGCTTGACTCCGATCATTCCTTCCTTCTGGATGATGAGGAGCCTCTTCTGAATCCTTTTCTACTTTTCTGAAGGAATCGTTCGAAGGATTTGACAAGAAGAGCTATTTCCTCTTCCACGTCTGAGTCAAAATTTTCTGACTCATCCGTATCATCCTCCAGATGATTACTGGTGCATTCTGTAGCTTTGAGAGCTACTCCCTTTTCTTTCCGAGCTATCTTCTCATCATGGGCAGAGTATTTGAATCTGACCTCATGAGTCCGAAGCTCTCCATAGATTTCCTCAAGGGCAGTGAATGGCCAGTTTTTGTCAGCTTGCATCTGGAGCTGCTTGGAGTAGTAGCGATCCGGCAAGGATCGAAAGAACTTGTCATTGATTTGAGACTGAGTATAGTGCTCATTGACAGTTTTTAGCTCTAGAATGAGCTTGCCGAATCTCCGATAGATGCTTTCCAGGGATTCGCCAGGTTTGTGATTGAAACTCTCAAAATTCTGTCTAAGAGCACATATAACATTTTGCATTTGGGACTGACTCCCCTCATAGAGGATTATTAGTTTATCCCAAACAGCTTTTGCTGACGTGCAGCCCTGGACGTCCGTGAAAGCCTCGGAATCCAAAGACGATGTAACATAAGCTAGAGCCTTTTCACTAGCGCATTGCCAGGCTCTTTCATCGTTGGTAAGTTTGGCATCCGTCTTTGGCCTCCTAACTCCATGTTCTCCGATAGTCATCGGAATTGGGATCTCCTGATGAAGACATGGCCACATGAGATGATCATAGCATACCATAAACATCTTCATGCGAGCTTTCCACTGGGAGAAAAGTTCAGGTGTGAATTTGGGCGGTTTCATCAGAGTAAAACCAGAACTCCGTGGTTGAGGAGCGGCGGCAGCAGCAGGTTGAGGTGGGTCGACGTTTTCACTGCTGCTTCGATTTGGGATGGGCTCTTGTGCACTTCCGGAGTTAAGGCGAGTGTTGAATAGCATACTGCTTTCTTCGGCCATTGCTTAGAGTAAAAGAGTGGGATCTCTACTTTTGAACAAATAGACTGCTCTGATACCACTTGATGGTCCCTTGGAGCCTAAAAGGGGGGGGGGGTGAATAGGCTCTTATCGAAACTCTTTTATTCTCTTAAGGCACTGCACTAATCTAGTTAAGTGAAGGAATCACTGCGGAAGATAACCAGATAGTGGAAGTATTTTGTTTTATTATCAAGAGATAATTACAACAAAATAGAAACAACTCTCTTACACTCTGTTTTACAAAAAGGATTCACACACTAGCCTAGTTTGTATCTTCGAGCTCTTGTACATGCGCAGAATTAATTTAGGCTTATTCACACTGCTTTTCACACATATACAAGTATGGATATTTATACAAACATTCCTAAGAGACAACCTCGGAACTTGTAGTTCCAGAATGCGTTCAGCACTAACTATTCCTCGGTAATCTCTCTGTCTTGACTGCTGCGGCTTGTGGAGCTCAAGATCTTGGGTTTGAAGAATATAAGTGCATTTGTGAGTTCCCAAATACAATTGAGGTTGTGTCCACATATCCGGGTGATCCACGTGTAAGATTCTTCAGGTTCTCAATAAGTTTGTCTTATATCGGCAAGCCACGAGCTGATAACTTTAAATGCGGTGAGTTGAAGTAGTATCTTCTTGGTCCGGTGTAATTTTCCTTACTCCGTTTCTAATGAAGCTCGGAACCTTACTCCGTGTCAGTAGTTGCTTACTCCGTATCTATTTAGTGCTGGAATTCTTAGTCCGTGTCGGCGCTTTCTTACTCCGCATGTAAGTTCCTTACTCCGTATGTAAGTTCCTTACACCGGGCGAGTCTTGAAAAGTCGGATGACTTATTCTGCGTCAGCGCTTCCTTACTCCGCATGTAAGTTCCTTACTCCGTATGTAAGTTCCTTACTCCGTATGTAAGTTCCTTACTCCGGGCGAGTAAGATATCCGGATTCCTTACTCCGCATCTAGTTTCCTTACTCCGTGCGAGTAAAGACTCGGATCCTTATTCCACATCAATACTTCCTTACTCAGCATGTATGAAAGACTCGGATGCCTTACTCCGTGTCTTCTTCACTAGCGTTCGCTTGAGGGGAAGACTTAATTATTTAACTCCGTTTCAAACCTTTTGCTTCGTGCGACCTCGTTGACCAAGACTCTTACTCCGCATTAGTTTGACTTACTCCGTTTGAGGTACTTAGGAACATATTCAGCAATCCGTAGCCTTTAAGTTCTTAGTCCGCACGAATGTTCCTTATTCCGTATGTATTTGTGACTTGGTTATTTACCAAGTGTATGACGACACTCACTCTTGTCCGGATCAGGATTATGTATCCTGTCCTTAACTTTGCTCTCACGAGTGCATCTCCGGATTAGTAACACATCTTCTGCAACGATCAAATAAACACAAAAGATCTCAGATCAAATTACATAAGGCTTTATCAGCATTATCCAAATTCTGGGTTTGATCCAACAATGGTAAAGTGAAACTACCAGGATCCTTCAACTTTGGTGGTAGTTTCTGGTGCACCATTGCACTAATTTCATTTGTAAGAGCTACAATCTCATAATCTTCATATCTTCGCTTTTTGGCCACTAGCTCTTTCAAAAACTTAAGATAATTCGGCATGTGTGACAATGCTTCAATCAAAGGTATGTTCACTTCCAACCTTTTGAATATTTCTAAAAATTTGGCAAATTGAGCATCCAATTTCTGCTTACATAACCTTTGAGGATAAGGAAGAGGAGGCCTATAAGCCAGTGGTCTCCCTACCGCTTTCGTGTTAGGCTGACTAGTCTCAGCTTCTTCACTTGCCCTCTCTGATTCTTCCACTTTCTCTTTCCCTTTTGCATTCTGGTTCTCCTCTCTCTCACTTGAAAAACCAGCATTGGTGGGCTCTTGAAGCACTGGTTCCTCTAACTGTTTACCATTTCTTAACATTATAGCTGTTGGACCCCATTTTGTCCGGGTTGGACATACTAACCCCATTTGATATACCTTTCTGCCCATGCCATATGCCTTGTTGAACAGGTCCACAATGATCCCATACTTCCAAGGAATGGTCTACCCCAATCTGCACGAGATGTATACAATTAACACGGATGGGGGAGTTCAAAATTAATGACTTTTGCTACAAGTCCTTGAAGCACCCCAAGACCGACACCAGGTGATGGAGGATGAAAATTGAAGACCAACGCACTTGACCGAGCTCAAATCGGACTTAAAATGAAGAAGTTATGGCCAAAACAACTTTCGTTGGAAAAGTCAAAATGTGCCAAAAGACGGTCAATGCCCCTGGTCAAACTGCCCGTAAAAGTGATCATGCGAAACTCTTCAAAATGCCTATGTAGGCGAATATGGATCTCCCCAAACAATCCCTGGAAGGTCATCCATTTTTGCATTTTTGGTGGGGGTAAAAAGGTAATTAAAAGTTAAAAAAAAAAACTTCGGGGTTGACCGTTGACCGTTGACCTGCCGACACTGCGACCCGTTGACCTTCGAAGCCTCGAAGCCTCGAAGCCCGAAGCCCCGAAGCCTCGAAGCCTCGAAGCCTCGAAGCCTCGAAGCCTCGAAGCCCCGAAGCCCGAAGCTCGAAGCCCCGAAGCCTCGAAGCCCCGAAGCCCCGAAGCCTCGAAGCCTCGAAGCTCCGACCCTGCCGACACTCCGACCTTCGAACCTATACCAGCAAGTTTTCGGCCCATTGACCGTTGACCTTCGACCTGCCGACACTTCGACCCGTTGACCGTTGACTTTTGCCCCACTGAAATTCGACCCACCAAAGCTTCGACCCTACCGACACTTCGACCTGCCGACACTCCGACCTGCTGACACTTCGAGTCTCTGACCCCTTGACCTTCGCTGGCTTCCTCGCTGGCTATTTTCCTCTCGCTGGTCGTTCACGGGACTTTGTTTTTCTGCGCTGGCCACCTAACAAAGAATAATTCAACGACCTGTCAGTCACATGTGCTACTAAACTACAAATCCAAAAAGGCAAATCACGAGCTGCCCTGTTTTCCCGCATACACTGTCCACCAGACAAAATACAAAACCTGCAATTAAAAATGCTGCCTTCATAATAGAGCATTAAATGCAGAAATTATGAGAGTCCAGCCAAAGACATTCTGCAGCACTTTAAGAGGCATTTGACAGTCCCTGCGAAGAGAGGATGCTTTTTGAGGGAAAAATTCGTGAAAAGAAAAAAGAGAAGTGTGGGTCTTCGTTGGAGAGAGAGTTCTGAAAAAAAAAAAAAGAAACAAACCTGCATCAAAAAACTTGCCCGTCCCTGCATTAAAGAGAGAATTCTGAGAGAGCAAAGAAAAGAGAAAAGGAGGGGATTATACGTGAGACTCCCACGCACAAAAAGTTTTTCCACCCCAGCCTCGTCCCAGCGCAAAGAGAGAGAAAACAGGAAAAGAGAGTTCAAACCCAGAAAAGAGAAGAAAAACAGAGTTCAGCAGAGGGAAGAGCCAGAATTCAGCAGAAAAAAAAGCATCAAACCCAGCTGCCAACGTTTCATCCAACACGCTCCCTATCCCAAAATCAAAATCACCCATCCTCTCCAACTCCTCATTCCCTCTTTCTCGTTACAGCTCCCTCCCTTCCAGCAAAAGAAAAACAAAAAAAACAATCCCAATTTCAGCCCCTTTTTCTGCGTATTCAGCAAGCAAAAATACAACAGGCACCAATCCTTTTCCAGTCCCCTTTCTCCCACGCCCACTTCAGCCCTCCTATCTCCAAATACCAAAAAAAACCCCCTTTACAAACCTCGTCAAATCTTGCTGGATCCAAGCAGGTGGTGACCATCAGCATCAGTGGGAGCTCAAGCAGAAGATTCAAAGTCGGTTCAGCCCTTATTTCTTCATTACTTTTCAGCTCATTTATTTTGATATTTGATGTAACTCTTAATATTTCCTTGTATTTCCTTTTTTTCTTTTATTGTTTGCATTGTGTTTTCCTTGTATTTCCCTTTCCTTTGTATATGTGTACCTTGTAATATGTAAAGTATAGCACAAAAAAAAACAAAGAAAGAAACAACAAACAAAGAAAAAGAGAGAGAGCAAAGGGAAAGGATGGAAAAAAAGAAAAAGAAAAAAAGAGAGTGATTTTATTTTTGTGGATGTCACACTCACACACTCCACATCTATTTTGATACATGCATTTTCAATTTCAAAAAAAAAATACAAAAAAAAGCAAACATGTTTTTTTCAAAACATTTTCAATAAATAACCACAAAATGCATTTCCAAAACCAAAAAAAAGGGGCAAAAAACACAAAAAAACAAAAAAAAACAAAAAAACAAAAAGACCAAAATGTTTTTTTTTACAAAATATAGAAAACAAAAATGTATGTTCTCTAACCAAAAAAAAAACAAAACAAAAAAAACAAAAAAAACAAAAAAACAACAAAAAAACAAAAAAAACAAAAAAAACAAAAAAAAACAAAAAAACAAAACAAAACAAAACAAAAACAAAAAAAAGGAAAGATAAAAATCATTTTCTAGGACTTTAATTTCTCCAAAGCAAAACCAAAAACCCAAAACCAACCCATAGGATCTCATTCCCCACTTCAAACAAAAACCAAAAAACTTATAGAATTCCCTTTAGAAATCTAGGGTAAATCAATCTTAACCATAACTTCGACAAATAACTTAGTCAAATAAAAATCATAGACTTTTTAGGAAATTTAACCCAATCACAGCAGTACAAATAAAATAAAACCTCCTCCTCCTAAATTAGATACCGAAAGGGCGCTGTAGGGGTGCTAATCCTTCCCTACACGTAACCAACTCCCGAACCCATCTCTGATAACGCAGACCACACACTTAAGACTACTCAAAGTAGAGGGTATCCAACTGTACCCCAAAAACTAGTTGGTGGCGACTCTAAATTTTCTCACCATTGGTTTAGTTTGAGCTCACCCCAAAAGGGCCCGGACGAAATCCAGTGATGACAATAGCCTTACAATGTTCCTTTGGATTGGTCTCAGTATTACTTGGAAAGGAACTTGATTGCCTAGCATATAAAGCATTGGCCAACTGGCCGATTTGCTGCTCCATATTCTTCATAGCAGATCCAAAATCTTGCATGGTAGAGGTAAGAGCATCAATTTTAACCTCACCACGACTGATTCGCTCATTTGATTGCTGAGCAAACTGATAAAAGAAATTCCTCATTTCATCCTCTTTATCTTTGTCTTTATCTTTTGCCTGTGGCATCCGATTATCAGAGGAAGTACTAGCTTGTTGAGCTGGCTGAGGATTCAAACAATGTTGATTCCCATAAGATAAATTATTATTAATTCTCTGCCTCTGGGGGAACATACTTGTATGAGTTTGGCTTCGGAAATGTTGGAACCGATTCTGGTTTCTTTGTGTTTGGCTTTGGTAAAAACCTCTATTACCAACATACTTGGCATCTTCTTGCATCACTGAGCCCGACGAATTGTCACTTGCATTAGAACTCACCTGACTCCCTTCCAGTTTCATTGCTAATGTAACAACCTGTTGCGTCAAAGCCTCCACTTGTGCCGACAAGTTGTTATGTTGGTCACTATTACTCACTACTGCCACATTCTCAGCTTTAGAAGACTGCCTTTCATTTGACCAATAACATTTGGACATAGCCATCTTCTCCAGTAACTCCATTGCAGCAGTGGGTTCCAACATCATGAATGAACCACCAGCAGCAGCATCAACCATATCTCGAACATGAGACTGCAAACCCAAGAAAAATGATTCCACCTGAAGCCACTCAGGTCTTCCATGTTGTGGGCATCTTCTCACCAAATCCTTAAAACGCTCCCATGCCTCATATAAGGATTTCTGATCTTTCTGACGAAATTGGCTAATTTCGCTGCGCAGTTGTATCACTCTTGATGGGGGAAAGAATTTAGCCAGGAAAACTTTCTGCCATCTGATCCCAAGTAGTTATGTTGTTGATAGCAGGCCCGAAACCAACCCAACGCCTTATCCCGAAGAGAGAATGGGAAAAGCTTGAGTTTAATTGCATTTAGAGAAACTCCATTCATCTTTGTTGTCCCACATATTTGTACAAACCTCATGAGATGATTATGAGGATCTTCAAGAGCTGACCCTCTATAGGCATCTTGGTCGACCATCCTATGACAACGTTGGCTTAATCTCAAAATTATTCGCTTCAACTGGAATATCTCTAATACCCGGATCGATGTTCAGAGTGCACCGGCCTAGAGAAATCCAGCCAAAGTCCTCGGCCCATGAATCCCTCCTTCACTTGCTGTCCAAAATTTTGATTATTAACGGTCGATCGTCTGCCATGATGATACTCTCACAGAGGTCTTCTAATTCGTTGAGAGCTTGCTCGCCTTGGTGTAAAGTGAGAATAGTTTGTTCTGCCTTTTCCTTGTCTCTGTTTGCTCTCCTCCGCTCAAGTAAGGTTCTCTCAATCTCTGGATCAAATGGAGCCAACTGCTTACCAGATGATCGTGGCATAAACAACACAATCCACCAAAAACTTCACCAGTCCCTCATATGTTCCTGCAAATACACGAACAACAAGAATACCCGATAACTCCGCACAAACAATTGTTCAGAACAGAATAATTAAAAGCAACACAAAATATTCACAATAACAATTAATAAAATAAAGTCCAGATCACAACCTTTCCTCTTAAACCCAATGTTATCTAATAATTTTCAACACCGTTTAACAAACAAAATTCCCCAGCAACGGCGCCAATTTGAATGTCTCTCATTTTTATGACAGTTTAATCTCATAGAATAGCGGAGTAATTGAGACTCCGGTGTGTCGAACCTCGGGCAATTTTTTTTAATCAGTGTCAAATAGATAAGCACCAAGCAGGCAAGTGCTAGTTATGCCTAGACAAATGATTCTGGTCTGAAAACTCTTCAATAGCTAGCACTGATTTGTTTTTTTTTTCAATTTTCTGTTGTTTACTTTAAATCAAAACTGATATGAAATTTCAATAGTGGAGGTTCCTAGGGTAGTAACTTCACCTCCCATGCATTGTAGTCTGATTTGATATATGGTTTTGACATTCCATTTGTTGATTCTTAATAATGTTGATTAACACCCATTTTCTTACATTTGGTCCATGCTAAGAAAATTAAAGATACCCAAAACCACTTGGTCCCTGAGAATTGGGCTAATCAAAGGTATCAATCCTTCAATTGTCTAAACATTTGGTCCATGCTTAAGCCAATTGACTCAAATAATTTCATGTTTCCACCCCAGACTAGGGCTAAGGTATTCTGATCATGCATGAATCAAAAAGCATTGCATTATGAAATTAATTTAAACATCAAAGAATTGTTCCATCACATAACCATGTCAAAATCATCCTACAACACAATGGGGGCTACATTGCTCCCCTAAGAAAAAAAGATTACCCCAGAATCATGTCCAGAGCCATCAATTCAAAATGAGAAAAACAACCTTGCAGACATACAGAAGAGAGAGATAGAAATCTTCAAAAGTCTCCTGGAATTTTCCTCAAAAAAATCTCCAGCCCTCTGGTGTGTTCCTGTCTCTGGATCCCCCTCCTCAGCCGTCTCTCCTCTCCTCCAGAAACCCTACTCCATCTTTGAGTTTTTTTTTCTCTAGGCAATTGACAGAACTACCCTTCTGCAATTGGCTAGTTTGTTCTACTGGCCCAACAACTAAAGCCTTGGAGGAAGCCCAAGGCAAGAGTGATATGGCTGCCCATACCTTGTCTCCATGGCCCAAGTAAATTAAACCTGCAAAAGAAATTAAACAAAACAAAAACAAAAACACACTCTACCAAAAAGAAAATAAAATACCTAAACAGATAAATACACTCAACAAGAGTAACAAAAAGAGATAAAATATGTATAAATAAAGGCCACAATATACCATAAATGTCTATATAAAATTCACTCATCACCTCCAGCGCAAACACCCTTGATAACGTGCATTTATACCGTTATTCTATTGCCTATTTAGGGGTGTTTAAGAGCATGATTAGAGCCTTATTGTATCATATTTCATTTATATTTGCTCTAACCCCTAGGAAGATGCTATTTGCATATACATGCGCTTTTAGGCTGTTTTGTCAGGTTTTGGAGATTACTTTTGACCAAGTAGATGGCCTCAAATCAATTAGCGTGCAGAACTAAAGTTTCTCAGAATAATGTCCTCTACGTTCCACAAAAGTTTCAGAGCCAAAGGCCTTGAACGCCAATTGGATCAATTGACATGCAAGCATATTACTGCATACCAGCCTTCTACATGATGCAAGGAAGCTTAGGGAAGAATTTCACTTAATTTGGAGCTGCATGCCAATTGGGCATATGACGTTCAAATTGACGTGCAGCCATATTTTTGCACCGATTCAGTCGTTTTGTTATACTGATCATTCTTTCCTAAAGGACCTTGTTCATATTGTGCTTAGATTGAGAGATTTTAATGTTGGAAGTGTCACTTATCAAAACTACGTCATTTTGATAAGTTGTGACAGATGGGCTAGGGCACACTTTATAATACAGCATTCAGGCCTATCCAGCAGCTATAAAAGGAGGACTACACGTCCTTGGAAGGGGGAACACAACACGTTGAGGGTTTTCACGTTTTTAGAGAGAGAAAGAGAAGGCTCACGTTCTTGGAGCTTCCGACCCTAGGAGTTTGACGGCTGGAGAAAATCCAGAGTTGAAGTTCTGCTGCTCTTGGTTCTAAGATGATGTTCTTTATTTGTTTATGCTTTGTCAAGAACATGTGTGAGTAGTTTCCTTTATCTAGGGGAGCAATGTAGCCCCCTAAGTTGTTAAACTGATTATTTGAATATTGGGTTTGTTTAATTGAGATTGCATGTTTTATGAAACTGATTATTTGTGATTGGTGTGACCATTATCCTATCATGAGTATTATAATTATGCTTTGTATGTTGCTGTTATGATGACCATTCAGGCAGACAGCACTTAGAAGGTTTTCAATGACCATTTGTAGAACCTTGGCTTAGTTATGGCATGTTATCAATTAAATAATCTCAAGAACCTTATAATCAGTAGAAGCAGCGTAGGGAGGTGAAGTTGTGACCCTAGATACTTTTAATCCTTGAATCTTAATCCTAAAATCAACTTGTTTTCTTTATTTATTCAGAAAACCAAATAAAAATTAGATCTTTAGTTATAAAAGGAATTCGTTTCTGCCAAGACATTTTATAGGGCAAGAGTAATTGAGTGGTTTGATTTAAAAAAACTAGAGAACTAGGCTAATCCCTGTGGGTTCGACCCCTTGCTTGCTGCTATTCTTTTAGTGCAAACTTAGGGAATTTATCATCTTGAAGAGAGATTTAACGACATTAGCTAGCTCTTTTAGAGAGGCTAAAAATTTGTCTGTCAAATTGGCGCCGTTGCCGGGGATTCAACGGTTGACTAGCTTTAGAAAATCAACATTGAATGAAATTGTCTGAATTCTGATCTTGGTGCTTATTTTTCTTTTGTTTTTATTTATTTTTGAATTGTTCGGAGCTGCTGGGTGTGTTCTTGTTTTCTTACAGGAACATTGACAGCGTATTTGCGAGAATTCCTAGTTGTGCATGCAAAGAGAGGAGGTTATACAATTTAATTGGGAACCTGAAAGGTTGTTCAGAGCTCATCGCAGGGCAGCTAGGGAAGCAACATGAGAGGCTGAAGAAGCACTGCAAGGCTTAAAGCATTCAGTAGGAGAATTGATGGCAGATTTAAGGCCTGACAGTGGTGCACCACAAGGAGGGGCCAATTACAATGGTCAATATCCAGAAGAAGAGGATAATAGGTTTATGCCCAGAACCTTCTTAGACTATGCGAGACCGATGATGTCAGACCATTATTCTGGGATAAGGCAAACAAGAGTTCAAGCAAATAGTTTTGAGCTGAAGCCGGCATTAATTAATATGGTGAGCAACAATGCTTTTGGAGGAACAGCAGTGGATGATCCACACCAGCATTTGATGAGGTTCTACCAGATGTGTGACACCATAAAGATCAATAATGTGTCGGAGGAGGCAATAAAGCTAAGGCTTTTCCCTTTCTCCTTAAGGGATAGAGCTCTTGGGTGGTTTAACAGTTTACCAGCAGGTTCAATAAATACTTGGGAGGAGATGCAGACTAAATTCATGTCTAAATACTTTCCTCCTTCCAAGGTGATCCAACTCAGAGGGAAAATCAGCAGATTCAAGCAAGATGAGATGGAGACTCTTCATGAGGCTTGGGAGCGCTTTAAAGATATGATAAGAAGATGCCTTGACCATGGAAGACCCCAATCGATTCAAATTGAATCTTTTTACACTGGTCTTCAGTCTTACTCACAAGATAAGGTGAATGCAGCTGCTGGAGGATGTTTAATGAATCTAGAGCCTGATGCTGCAGCTGAACTCTTGGAGAGACTGTCTTTGGCTGATTGGCAATGGTCGAATGTACGGACTTCAAGGCCAAGGGGGAAAATAGCTTCTGTTGACAATTCTTCCAACGATATGCAAGACCAGATCCAGGCTTTAGTGAAAAGCATGGAAGTGTTGGCTCTTAAAGTTGGAGGATCAAAACAAGCCTCACCAGTAGTTGAGCAAGGATGGAGTGGAGCTGAAGAAGCAAATTATGTTGGAGGGAAAGGCTTGTACCAGAAGCAGCAATATTATCCTCAACAACAAGGCCAAGGGTACAATCACAACTAACAACAATCTCAGGCATATCAGAAGAACCAGAACCGAGGGGGAGATACATTAGTTTAGTATAAATATGTGCCCCCAGGGATGAAGCAAAATCCGTATGCTACTGATAATTATTTACATCCACCTCTAGGATTCGAAGCGACAACGACCTCGGCCTCAACAACAAAGAGGAAGAACATATCTGAATGAGGATGAGACAGCTAAAAGAAAGATGGGTGATTTGGAGGAAAGGGTAGGCAGCATGGAATCTTCAATGAAGAATATGGAAAAGTTGCTCGTAAGTATGGCACAGAATGCAAATCAAGGAGTTTCAGCTAAATCTTTTCCAAGTGACACTGAAGTGAACCCCAAGGAGAGTTGCAAGGCTATCACTTTAAGGAGTGGGAAAGCATTGAAGGAAACTGAAGAGCCTAAGAAGACGGCCATATCAGACGAACAAAGCAGACCCTTGGAAGCTGATGACCAAGGAAAATTTGATAAAGAAGAAGAAAAGGTGCAAGAAAAGAAGGACCAACAGTTGACTAAAGGCAGACCAGCTGAAGAACAAGGGCTGGAAGAGTTAAGGCCTACCATGCCATTTCCTCAGCGGTTAAGAAATCAAAGGGTTGAGGAAGAGTATGAGCGCTTCCTGAGTTTATTCAAGCGGCTTGAAATTAATATCCCATTTGTGGATGTTTTGGAGCAGATACCCAGGTATAGAAAATACATTAAAGATTTTGTGAAGAAGAATAGAAGGTATGAGGACCATGAGACGGTAGCTGTCACAAACAAGGTAAGCAGTGTTGTCCAAAGGAATTTGCCCATCAAGCATAAAGATTCGGGCAGTTTTAACCTCCCTTGTGTGATTGGAAATACACCGTAGTAGCAGGCCCTTTGTGATTTAGGGGCTAGTATCAACTTGATCTCCTTTTCTCTATACAAGCAGCTTGGGCTCACAGGAATGAAGCCAACTTCCATCTCATTGCAGTTTGCAGACCGGTCCATTGGAAGACCTAAAGGAATCATTGAAGATGTGCTAGTTAAGGTGGGCTCCTTCATATTTCTAGCAAACTTTGTAGTTTTGGAAATGGAAGAAGATAGAGGAGTTCAGCTCCTCCTTGGAAGACCGTTTCTCAGAACAGGGTGTGCACTGATAGATGTGGCTCAAGGGCAACTGACTCTGAGAATTAATGAAGAGACCTTAGTCTTCCATATGGGGAAGGCTTTACAAGGTCATGCGGAGGAGGACTGTGTAATGACCCGTGTTTTGGGTAGAACAAGCTGGAACGAAGATGAACAATACCTTGGGCGAATGCTTGGGTCGAAAGGTGGAAGACCCGAAGATTTGAGTCGTAGGGTCGAAGACCGATGGTCGAAGTTCGAAGGTTTGAGGGTCGAAAGTTAGATCTTCGAGATAGATCTTCGAGGCCGCGTTTCCAGCTAATCTTCGAAGGAGTGTTTCTACGAGTCTTCGTGGCTTGGTTGTTAGAGAGTGTAATGAGCTCAAGTGGGAGCGTGTAGAGGCTGCGTGTGACAATGACCATGTTCGGATTGTGGGTATTTTGTCTTGTGTGGAAGCGGAGTGGTTAGTTCATGTTTTATTTATCAAAACTACGTCGTTTTGATGGTGTGTTTCATTTATCAAAACTACGTCGTTTTGATGGTATGTTTTATTTATCAAAACTACGTCGTTTTGATGGTGTGTTTCATTTATCAAAACTACGTCGTTTTGATGGTTGGATTTCATTTATCAAAACTACGTCATTTTGATGGTGGGATTTCATTTATCAAAACTACGTCGTTTTGATAAGTGAGGTCTATATAAAGAGGAGCTCTCTTTATTTTAGGTTTAGGGTTTTTTGTTGTCAGCCGCCGCGGCCGTCGTCACAGAGAGAGAGGGAGGGAGATTGAGAGAGAGGGCTCCAGTTCGTGGTTGTCGTTGTCATTCCCGTGGTTGGACGGCATTAAGCGTGGAGGCAAGAGCGTGGAGGATCTTTGAGGTAGGGGTTCTGTCTTTCCTGGTATATTCCGGGGTTAGGCCCTGTGGATATTTTGTAAAGTTTCCATTATTATTGCTATAATACTTATATCTAAATTCATATAGGTGTGATCTCCTATATGAATGTTGGCCTTCAATGGCGATTTTGGTGTGTTTCTAGTGTTCATGTGATGCATGAAAAGTGTTCGATAAAATGCCTATGTGACATGCCTGCTACATGTTTGAGAAAATGCCTGTGCGGCTGGGTTTATGAGTCTGTGAATTTATCCACACGAATTGCTTGGTTTTATACCTGTGAGGCTTTGCATGCTAAGTGTTCGATGTTATGTCTGTGTGACTAAGTGTGGCTATGTGTGCTGTGTTCTTGGAACCCGGTGGCTGTGGAAGCCCGGGACTGTTCTTGGAACCCGGTGGGCGTGGAAGCCTCGGACTGTTCTTGGAACCCGGTGGCCGTGGAAGCCCGGGAGTGTTTATGTACCAGCCCGTGTATGATTGTATTTCTTGTTATAGCCAGGTAATTATATCTGGTAGAATAATTGTAGCACGACACAGCACTTGTACACAAGGCATGTAGATATTAGGTGCATGGGATGGGTTGGGGAGACATGATCCCTACTGAGCTGTGGTTGCTCACCCCTCCTACCATGTTGTTTTCTTTACAGGAACCTACAGGCGTTAGGTGGGAACACCAAGGTGGAAGTCCTCCTTGTGGCTTGCTCATCATTATTTTGGGTTGTGCTACTTTTCTTTTTGTAACTTTGTAACCCCAGTGGGGAGATTGTAATGTGGAGTTCAATGTAATAAAAGTGTGTTTTGAACGTATTTGCTATGTTTGGACTCAATAAATATAAGGTTGTTCTCTGAATATAAAATGTGAGGTGTATGTTGTATTCTAACCCCTCTATCCAACTTGGGTAAAGGGAGGGTCACGTTCCGGTCTCCTCGGGTTGGAAATCCGGGGCGTGACAGACTGCCTATGGGTTGAAGATTTTGAGGAGTTGGTGGAAGACTTTTTGGCAGAAGAAATTACCACAACAAATGGAGTACTCCAGCTTATAGAAGCTCAACAAGATGACGAAGTGGACTTCACAGCTGAGGAGGATGAGCAAACATCAAATTCTCTGGAGCAAGCAAAGGAGGAGAAGGAAGAGGACATACCTCCAGCTCCAGAACTGAAGGAACTGCCTGGACACTTAAGGTACGAATTTCTGATGAGAACATTTTATATATATATTTTCCCCTTCTTTTATCCATTTTTATAGCAAATTCTAATATAATTAGATGTCATTTGTATAAATATATGTTGTTTTATTTCCCTTTTTGTGTGTTTGGTGTGTATTGGTGTGTTTTTATAGGTTTGCATCAGTTCTGGCCCAAACAGAGATGAAAAAGGGCGAAACGGGCATCAAATAATGTTGGACAGCTAAAAAGCATTTTACATAGGCCATGGCGACGCAGTGCCTGACCATGGCAGGCGTCTTTTACTGTTCACAATGAAGTTCTCGCCGTGGCTGCAAAATTAATGGCTACCGACCTTCATAAATATCCAATGTACTGTCGCCATGGCCACGGTTTTTAGTGGCCATGGCCTGTGTCGACGACATTTCTCTTTTTTCTTTTTATTTTATTTATTTATTTTAATTATTTTAATGTAATAATTGGGGACTATATAAGGGCCATGTTTATGTTAGAGTTAGGGATTCTGAACCATTGGGGAGCCGTCCTTGGCGGCCCAAGAACCATAGCTTTGATTTTAGATTTCTCTTTTGATTTTGGAGAATTTTATGTGATTTTGGATAAAGAACACATTGATTTTGGGTGAGGATCATTTGTATGCCTTCGTGACAGGTTGGTTCATCTTCTTTTCTCCCATTGTAATCCCAATTTTATGATTTTATATATAGATATGTTTATTCAAATTCTCATGGGATAATCCGTTCTTCCTAGGGATTGGGGGTAGCCTAATCCCAATTTCTTGATTGTATGTGTTTTTATTTAATTATTTTTTTATCCTTTTCATAAACGATTTCATTTTATTAATTGAATCCGTGTTTGGGCGTCGCGAACCTATTACATGTCTTGGATAATTGGGGGAAGGACCGAAAGGTGAACCTCGATTATCGGAACTATAGAATGTGTTGGGTCTCTAACGTCCCATAGATCAATCCCACATCGGTTAGGGTGAACATTGAGGTCGTCCTAATGAGGAGGCTGATGTGCACCTTGTCACAACGCGTTTTAACGGGTCGCGGCCCGTTAGAAACAAAACCGTGCGGGCTGCGGCCCATGGGTGGGTGCGTGAGTGCCAAAGCGGACAATATTGTGATAGTGAGTGCCCTGGCCGAGGTCCAACAAGTGGTATCAGAGCCGGGTCCTCTAGACCGATGGTGGGATTGGGGGGGAGACTGTTGGGTCTCTAACGTCCCATAGATCAATCCCACATCGGTTAGGGCGAACATTGAGGTCGTCCTAATGAGGAGGCTCATGTGCACCTTGTCACAACGCGTTTTAACGGGTTGCGGCCCGTTAGAAACAAATCCGTGCGGGCTGCGGCCCATGGGTGGGTGCGTAAGTGCCAAAGCGGACAATATTGTGATAGTGAGTGCCCTGGCCGAGGTCCAATAGAATGAGACCTAGGACTTGCGTTTCACGAAAGTAGTCCGTGATCCTAGGAGGAATCATGGTTGATCACCTATTAATGGGTTTGATCCTATTTCAGCGGGTCATAAAAGTAGGCCGTTGCTGGGGTTAGGCACGCTGCTATTTGCGCGAAAGCGGTTGGCAGTTACATTAGGATTGGCCACCTTCACATGTTAGAGAATTAATATGAATAATTAATTAAACCATACAATTAAGGATTGGAAATTGTGGTGAACCTCAGCCCCTAGACCTTTATTCCCTTATTTTCCCTTTTCTCTACGATTGTTTTATTTTATTTATTTTAATTTATTTAATTTCTTTATTTAATTTCTCTACCATTATTTGCATAGACAATAAGAGCGCAATTAAGTTATAGATTTCCAACCGTGTCTCTGTGGGATCGACCCTGACTTACCCTTCTACAGGTTAGTTAGGTTTATAAATATTATTTTGAGAGCGTTAGTGCGACAGAAATGCGTTATCAAATTGGCGCCGTTGCCAAGGATGACGGTTTTATTTAGGAAACTTAGGATTCAAACCATAGCCAATTGGACTAGGCACGTTTGTTTGTTTGTCTATTTATTCATTTATTTTATTTTATTTTGATTGTATAGATTTATTTATTTATTTATTATATAAAATTTTCGTTTTTTTATTATCTTATTTATTTGCTTTTATTTATTTATTTGTTCTTCAAAATCGTTGGTACTGTGCTTGGGTTTTGTTTGTTTTTGATCTGTGCAGATTAGTTGTTGACCCGTTCGGGGGATGATAATCTTGTTGCCTACGATTCTGAAATCGAACGAACTCTAAGGAGATTAAGGCAAATGCGCAGGGAAGAACCCATTGAACCCATTCTTGTTCCCTTGGACAACACTTCCCTCGAAGAAGTTCCAAGTACTTCGCCACTACAAATATCCACGTCTCCCTCAAGACCGGGAAGAATGGCTGACGATCGAGCGGTGAAGGATTATTCTAGACCCACGGCAGCAGGCATGGCTACCGGGATAACAAGACCCGCGATCGCTGCCAACAATTTTGAATTAAAACCGGCAATGATTTCCTTGGTGAGCCAGTCCCAGTTTGTTGGTTCATCAACGGAGGACCCCCAAATGTATCTCCGAGACTTCATCGATAAATGTGCAACGTTTCAATATAATGGGGTTACTGAAGATGCGAAATTGATGCGGCTTTTTCCTTTTTCATTGGCTGGGAAGGCAAAGGTTTGGCTCCATGCTCTACCGCCTACCATTACCACATGGGATCAGCTTTCGCAAGCCTTTCTTGCCAAATATTATCCGCCGGGGAAGACTGTAGGAATCAGAAATCAGCTCACAATGTTTTTTCAGCTAGAAGATGAACCATTATATGATGCTTGGGAACGCTTCAAGGACTTATTGATATCATGTCCTCATCATGGTTTGGAAAAATGGCTTCTAATTCAATCCTTTTATCAAGGTTTGAATTATTCAGCAAGAGGCATGGTGGATACAGCAGCCAATGGGGCATTGGTGGAAAAACCCGTTGATGAAGCGTGGGATTTAATTGACAAAATAGCCGTGAACACACAGCAGTGGTCTAGCGTACGAGCCTTGCCCAAAAATGGAGCTACAGAACCGAAAAAGCATGAGGTTAATACCTTAGACCTCTTGGCTGCCCGGGTAGAAACTCTTACAAAGAAGATTGATCAGATGGGCAACACAGCGCTAGAACAAGTTTTAGCCTATGGCGTTTGCGGTGCTGCAGACCATACGACAGAAACTTGCTATATTATTGGAGCTACTCCGAAGGAGACGGTACAGTATGCTGGCACAAACCAGCAAGGTCAGAATTTCTATAATCCTAATTGGAGGAACCATCCAAACCTCTCCTACCGAAGCCAAAATGTGTTAAATCCTACCCACACAGCAGCTCGCCCACCGGGTTTTGCCCAACCATCATATCAGCAACCCAATTTCCGTCCATCAAACCCACAGCAGCCTCAGCACTTTGGGTAGCAACCACAACAGCAGTCGGAATCCTCATCCCAGCTATCTAAGCTGGAGAGCCTTGTGACCACTTTTGTTGCAGCGCAGGTGACGCAAAATCAGGCCATGACAGAATCATTCAAACAAGTGAACTCATCCATTGAGACATTGGCTACGCAAAACAAATTGATAGAAAATCAAGTGGCTCAATTGGCTCAGCAGGTGAATAAATTGACGACTACTTCTTCGAATGATATGCCGGGACAGCCACTTAACCCAAGAGAACACTGCAACATAATTACCTTAAGGAATGGGAAACAAGTCGAGAGTCCCGCAAATGCTGCAGAAAGAGAAGGAACAGAACAGCCCACCCAGCCACCACAATTGGCAGCATCCGAGGACATTAGTGAGAAGCAGAAAGAGGCTGAACCGATTCCTACCTCATCTTCCTATCAACCCCCAGTCCCATTTCCACAAAGGTTGGTGAATGTAAAGCAGGATCAGCAGTTTAAGCGGTTTCTAGGGATGTTGAAACAGCTCTACCTCAATATTCCTTTCCTCGAGGCCTTGGAGAATATGCCCTCGTATAATAAATTCATTAAGGAAATTGTTCATTGGAAAAAGGAAATACGAGGAGCATGAGATTTTGACCCTAACCGAGGGATGCAGTGCAGTGCTTACAAATCCATCCCCTCAAAAGCTTAAGGATCCAGGCTGCTTTTCTATTCCGTGCATGGTGGGTGAGCAGCGCTTCCGTAAAGCCTTATGCGATTTGGGGGCCAGCGTCAGTTTAATGCCACTTTCGGTTTATGAGCAGCTTGGCCTTGGGCAACTTGCTCCAACCTCCGTTACTTTGCGCTGGCCGATCGTTCGGTAAAGTATCCGGTTGGCATAGTGGAAGATGTTCCACTACGAGTGGGAAAGTTTTATATACGCATAGATTTTGTGATCTTAGAGATAGAGGAAGATGCTCGGATTCCTTTAATCCTAGGCAGACCCTTCCTTGCCACGGCCGGGGTCGTTATCGATTGTCGAAAGGGTGAACTCACCTTAAATATCGGTGATGAGAAGATCGAGTTCAACCTTTCGAAGCTATGAGGAAACCGTCCTACAGGAAGAGTGTTACCACCTCGGTCTTTTGGAGAACTTATTGGAGGAAGAACGAATCGCATTACACTTCGAGGACCCGTTGCTAGAGTGCCTGATTTTTGACTAGAGTCCTAACTCCTCCAATGGAGCAATTCTGTGAGTGGCTAAAGAACTTGAGGACAATCCACCATTGCCACAACGCAAAATTCATGTTCATGCTCTCCAGGATAAACCATTGGAAATGGCAGCTAATAGAGGCAAAGATTTGGAGCTTAAGCCACTTCCACCACATTTGAGGTATGAATTTCTTGGTTCTGAAAACTCATGTCCTGTGATTGTGAGTAATTATTTGACTTTGCATGAAAATGAAAAATTATTGTCTGTGCTTAAACAACATCATAAAATCATAAGTTATTCCATTGATGATTTGAAAGGAATTAATCCTGGCTTTTGCATGCACAGAATTCACCTGCAGGATGATGTTAAGACATCAAGGGAACCTCAAAGGAGGTTGAACCCTAAAATGAAAGAAGTAGTGGAGAAAGAAATATTGAAATTACTAGCATCCGGTGTCATCTACCCAATTTCTGATAGTGAATGGGTCAGTCCCGTTCAAGTAGTACCCAAAAAGGGTGGGATGACAGCTGTGCAAAATGACAAGGGTGAGTCAATCTCCACTAGGACTATCACAGGGTGGCGCATGTGTATAGATTATAGAAAACTAAACAATGCCACCCGAAAAGACCATTTTCCATTACCATTTATTGACCAGATGCTAGAAAGGCTATCTATGCATACTCATTTTTGTTTTCTGGATGGTTATTCTGGATTCTTTCAAATTCCTATTCATCTCGATGACCAACAGAAAACCATATTCACCTGTCCTCACGGCACATATGCATATAGGCGCATGCCCTTTGGGTTATGCAATGCACCGGCTACTTTTCAGCGGTGTATGATGGCTATATTTTCTGGATTCACTGAACGCATTATGGAGGTCTTTATGGACGATTTTTCTATATATGGTGATTCCTTTGATAATTGTCTGCACAACCTTTCTAGTGTTTTGCAAAGATGTGAACAGGTACATTTGGTTCTCAATTGGGAAAAGTGCCATTTTATGGTACGCGAAGGAATAGTACTTGGACACCTTATCTCAGAGAAAGGCATACAGGTAGACAAAGCCAAGGTTGACATTATTGAGAAGTTACAGCCTCCCAAGTCAGTAGCGGGCATTCGCAGTTTCTTGGGACATGCGGGATTTTATCGACGGTTTATTCACAATTTTTCCGGCATAGCCCGACCACTTACAGCCCTTTTGGCCAAGGATAAATTATTCCATTTTGATGACGCATGCATGGAATCATTTGAGAAGCTCAAGAAGGCGCTTATGTCAGCCCCAATTCTCCAGCCCCCTGACTGGGAAGTTCCATTTGAAGTCATGTGTGACGCTAGCGACTATGCTGTCGGAGCTGTTTTGGGTCAACGCAAAGACAAGAAGACACATGTGATTTATTATGCTGGAAAAATACTTGATGCGGCTCAAGCCAATTACACTACCACGGAGAAAGAATTTTTAGCGGTGATATTCGCGATGGACAAATTTCGATCTTACTTGGTTGGCTCCAAGGTCATTGTCTATACTGACCACGCCGCCATTCGTTATTTGATGGCGAAAAAGGATGCCAAACCTCGACTAATCTGCTGGGTTCTGCTTCTTCAGGAATTTGATTTAGAAATTCGGGATAGGAAGGGCTCTGAAAATTCTGTGGCTGATCACCTTTCTAGGCTCATTCTTGAGCCTCAAGATGAAACTAGCCACAACATTATTGATGATTCCCTCCCTGGCGAACAGCTACTCAGCATCATTTCCACCCCGTGGTACGCAGATTTTGCCAACTATATAGTTAGCAATCTTTTACCACCAGGGTTGACTTCCCAACAAAGGAAAAAAATTTTGAAGGATGTGAGGCATTATTATTGGGAGGATCCTCTTCTATTTAAGCAAGGTTCCGACGGTATTTTTCGGCGTTGTGTTCCATCGGAGGAAGTACAATCCATCCTTACTCATTGTCATTCTCTTCCAAGTAGTGGACATATGGGATCTTCAAAGACGGCTGCTAAAATTCTTCAATGCGGTTTCTATTGGCTGACTCTATTTCGTGACAGCTATGCTTTTGTTCAAGCATGTCCTCAATGCCAACGAACCGGAAATATTTCGCACCGTCAAGAGCTCCCTCAACATGGCATTTTAGAAGTTGAGATATTTGATGTGTGGGGAGTGGATTTTATGGGACCATTTCCACCTTCAAATGGCCACCGATATATCCTTGTTGGTGTGGATTACGTCTCCAAATGGGTGGACGCTATAGCATTTCCTACCAATGATGCAAAGGTCGTACGAAAATTTTTCCAACATATCATCTTCCCACAATTCGGATGCCCGCGTGTCGTCATTAGTGATGGAGGCTCCCACTTTACTTGCCATCAAACAGAGACCTTGTTTAAAAAGTACCATGTTCAACATCGGGTCTCACTTGCTTATCATCCTTAGACCAGCGGGCATGTGGAGGTCACTAACCGCCAAATTAAACTGATCTTAGAAAAGACTGTCTCCTATTCACGCAAAGATTGGTCACAGAAGCTCCACGATGCACTTTGGGCCTATCGCACCACTTACAAAACCCCCATTGGTATGTCTCCATATAGGCTCGTTTATGGCAAATCTTGCCATCTACCTGTTGAGTTGGAGCATAAGGCATTTTGGGCAGTTAAGGCCCTTAATTTTGACTTGACGGCCGCTGGTGAGAAGCGCCTTTTGCATCTCTAGGAACTCGAGGAGCTTCGTCTCGATTCGTATGAAAACGCATGGATTTATAAAGAGCGCACTAAGCACTGGCATGATCGTCACATTCAGCGTCGACAAATTCAGGTCAATGACTTGGTGCTATTATACAATTCCCGTTTGCGTTTATTTCCAGGAAAGCTTAAATCCCGATGGACTGGTCCTTATCATGTCATCTCGGTTGCTCCACATGGTGCTATAGAAATTTGGAGTGAAGCCTCTGGTTCTTTTAAGGTTAATGGGCAGCGATTGAAGACTTATTTTAATGGTTCTCCGATTGATAGTGGTGAGGTACATCATCTATCACCCCCATTCTCCACATGAAGCTACGGATGCAGACGTCGAGCTTGTGACGTTAACCAAAGCATTTTTATGGGTGATCATTCCCCATGGTATCCTTTCTTGTTTTATTTCTATGCTTTCTGTTTTTTTTGTCTTTACCGTTTTGTTTTTATTTAGTAAGGAAATGTTATGATTGGAAAACAAAAAAAACAAAAAAAACAAAAAAACAAAAAACAAAACAAAACAAAACAAAATAAATAAATAAATAAATGTTTTCCAGTGGCCATAGCCACTAAACCCGCCCGGCTATGGCAGGCGGGATGATGTTTTCGACCACACGTCATTGGGTGTTTTTATTTTCTTCCTTATTTCTTTAATTTATTTTCTTCTTCCTATCTCACAAAATACATTAAAAAAAACAAAAAACAAAAAAACAACACCTGCCTCGACCAAAAGCAAACCCTCATAATCCCTTGTCGACCCTCTTTCTCTTTCTCCTCTCTCTACCCGACGGACGGAACCGAACGCAAACTGGCGTGCGTTTCCCCCCTTGCTCTGGTTTTTCCGGCCGACTTTCGTGGCATTTATGGTTCCTCCCTTTTTCTTCCTCTTTATCTCACCTCGATTGCTCTCCCCGTTGCTGATTTCAGGTATTCTGCTCCATCTTTTTCATGTTCTTCCTTCCCTTCATCCTTTTCTCGTGTTTTGTGCCTATGTAAATCGATGGATCTCATTTCTCTCTTTGATGACATTGTGATGCTCTTCTTTTTTTCACCCAAATCTGGGCGATTCCTCCATGTGTGTTGTTGTTAACGTGGGAATTGCTGTTTGTTTTCTTGCCCCTCTGTTTTTCTTTTCGTTTGAATAGTTCTAATAAAAAAAAACCTTTGTTGTGTTGTTGTCTACTGTTGTTTATTTCTTCCTTATTTTATTTATCTTGGGATGCTTGGATGCCTTGTCATTTTCTTTGTTTCTCATGTGTGCAGGGATGGTACGTCCCAAACGTCGCAAGCACTCAAACACCCGATTCACCTCCGCTGCGGCTGAGGCAGCTTATCAGGACTTGCTTTGCCTACCTATCATTGCTGAACAGTCCTTGTAACCTGTTGATGTGGTATCTATGAGCGACCTCCTTCATGCTCTTGGATGGGATGCCTTCGCTCGCACTTCTATGGAGGCTGTTGTTCCCCTTGTTCGCGAATTCTATGCGAACAAAATTGATCAACGCATACTGCCTGACGGTTCCTTTGAAGTCATGGTCCGCGCAGTCCCCGTATTGGTCTCTATTGCTCGTATTAATCAGATTTATGGTCTTCCGATGATCTTTGAGGCCGACTTACAGGAGAGCCATGCCTCTTCCATCTCACTCACTGATATTCTTTCCTCTATTGCTGCCCCATGGGCCCAGTGGACTGTTACCTCTTCCGGAGTACCGGCACGTATCTCCCGGCATTATTTACATCACGAGAATCGGGCATGGCAGGCTTTTATCTCTACTCGCATTCTGCCCACCACCCACTTAAGTGATATGTCACTTCGGGCTACTCGGCTTCTTTATGACATTCTTCACCGGCGTCCCATCACTGTCGCCTCTTGTATCCTCAACGAGTTACAGGCTACCGATCATGCTAGTTCCTCCCTTATCTTTCCAGCCCTCATCACTCGCCTATGTTTGGACTCGGGTCTCTCTGTTGCATCTGAGGAGGAAGTCCTTTCGATACCACCACCACTCTCCGATGGTCGGATACGCCTATTTGGTGACCCTACAGATCGACCTCCTTCCGCTGGCCGATCTTCTGCTGGTCCTAGTTCTAGTTCTTGGCCAGGACGTCCTCCGGGGTTTCTGTCCAATATAGCCATTATTGAGAAGGGTTTTGCTGATCTCAAGCTTGGTCAGTAGCATCTCCAAGATGGGCAGGCCCGTTTACTATCTCACGTTGATCATTTTCCCGACGTACATGGTCCTAGCCCTCCTCGCTCTCTTCATGCCGATTACACATCTGCCCAGGATCTCACACGTTTATGTCCGCCACTCGTGCTTCTTTGGAGGGCCTTTCCCGCCAAATGCGCCAGCGTCGTCAAAATCATCGCTTTCAGCTACACACTTCCCGCTATCTTGAGTATTTTGCTCGCTTGGGAGACCTTCCTAATGGTCCTTTCCCTGCTCTTTCCCCTTCTGATGATGATAGTTCCAGCGATGATGCTCCTTCTCCCCCCATTGTTTAGCCTCTGGTTTGCATTTTCTTTCTTTATTTTTTCTTTCCCCCCCTCCCTGTCCCTGTTCTTTTCCTGTTTTTGTGCTTGTGAGGACACTGCGCTATCCTAGTGTGGGGGCAGTTGTGTATATTGTTTTGTAATTTCTTTTGTTATGTATCTTGCATGTCTCTTATGACTACCCTTGGAGAGGTTACTTGTTTTTCTTCTTTATGCATGCTTATACATTATGGGTTATTGTGTAGTATGGGTTTTGATTGGATAATCTTCAGATTTGCCCATCGTTTCCCCTTATGCATGGAATGATGTTTTTTATTTGTTTAAGCTAACACTTTGGAAATGCTATACATCGTTAAATGGTAAATGCTTTATTTTTGCTTGGAGCTGTGTGTTTAAAGAGCGATACAGTTATCCATGTTTCCTCTTTATTTGTGTGTATCCTCCTGGTTGATGAGCTTTGGAAAGTGTATTATATGTCGTACTATGGTGATTGGTATTGGTCCGCTTGGTATGGGCTAGAGTCACATTGTCACTTTGCAAGGTACTACTTCTCTGATGCTCTATTAGTTTTGTTGCTCATAATCTCGATGTCCTTATTTGTTCTAAAAAGCCATATTCTCGATTCTCGAAAAGAAAAGAAAAAGTGAGAAGTCAAACACAAGAGGAAATATCTATAAAGTAAAGATAGTGTTTTTGCCAATGGAATGGTCTGATCACCCACTCTGTTGGTTTTCCCATATTAATACCTCTCTTTTATCCTCATTCTCATTTTGTTGCAGTTATTCTCTCTAAAAAAAATCCAAATAAAGAAAGTACAATAAAAAGACAGTTGCATTCTTGTAGAAAAAGTCACAACTATCGACGGATGAGTCTTGTTTCATTAGAGAGCATCATTTTTGTTGTTACCTTTTCGAGTGGCATGTGGCAAAGGCCGATTTGGTTAGTGTTTTGTTTGGTTGAGTCACTAAAGTGAGGGACTGTGTGCACTTTCTAACGGTCTGAAGACCCTTGGTGGAATAGAGTGCTGAGGGATGTGAGATTACTTGAGTGAGGCAGCCTTGTCTTTCCCACTGTGAGGGCTCCAAGTTCTTCTTGCTTTTACCTTTTTAACTTTGGATGGTTGCTTCACTGTTTATTAGCAATGATAACATATGTTTAATTGACCTAGTGTGGGGGAAGTGTAGTTGGTAATTTGGGGCAATCTTATTTAAACTTATTTTATGCTTTCTTCCCCTTAATATATGGTGCTTGCGTAATTAAGATCAACATGTTCTCATTTGTGTTTTTGTTTTCTTATTTTACAACCATTTGTGTGTGATTGTGTGTTTATTCTAGTCCTTACCCGGGGACGAGCAAGAGGCAAGTGTGGGGGAATTTGATGAGAACATTTTATATATATATTTTCCCCTTCTTTTATCCATTTTTATAGCAAATTATAATATAATTAGATGTCATTTGTATAAATATATGTTGTTTTGTTTCCCTTTTTGTGTGTTTGGTGTGTATTGGAGTGTTTTTATAGGTTTGCATCAGTTCTGGCCCAAACAGAGTTGAAAAAGGGCGAAACGGGCATCAAATAATGTTGGATGACTAAAAAGCATTTTACACAGGCCATGGCGACGCAGTGCCTGACCATGGCAGGCGTCTTTTACTGTTCACAACGAAGTTCTCGCCGTGGCTGCAAAATTAATGGCCGCCGACCTTCATAAATATCCAGCGTACTGTCGTCATGGCCACGGTTTTTGGTGGCCATGGCCTGTGTCGACGACATTTCTCTTTTTTCTTTTTATTTTATTTATTTATTTTAATGTAATAATTGGGGGACTATATAAGGGCCATGTTTATGTTAGAGTTAGGGATTCTGAACCATTGGGGAGCCGTCCTTGGCGGCCCAAGAACCATAGCTTTGATTTTAGATTTCTCTTTTGATTTTGGAGAATTTTATGTGATTTTGGATAAAGAACACATTGATTTTGGGTGAGGATCGTTTGTATGCCTTCGTGACAGGTTGGTTCATCTTCTTTTCTCCCATTGTAATCCCAATTTCATGATTTTATATATAGATATGTTTATTCAAATTCTCATGGGATAATCCGTTCTTCCTAGGGATTGGGGGTAGCCTAATCCCAATTTCTTGATTGTATGTGTTTTTATTTAATTATTTTTTTATTTTTTTCATAAATGATTTCATTTTATTAATTGAATCCGTGTTTGGGCGTCACGAACCTATTACATGTCTTGGATAATTGGGGGAAGGACCGAAAGGTGAACCTCGATTATCGGAACTATAGAATGAGACCTAGGACTTGCGTGTCACGAAAGTAGTCCGTGATCCTAGGAGGAATCATGGTTGATCACCTATTAATGGGTTTGATCCTATTTCACGGGTCACGAGAGTAGGCCGCTGCTGGGGTTAGGCACGCTACTATTTGCGCGAAAGCGGTTGGCAGTTATATTAGGATTGGCCACCTTCACATGTTAGAGAATTAATATGAATAATTAATTAAACCATACAATTAAGGATTGGAAATTGTGGTGAACCTCAGCCCCTAGACCTTTATTCCCTTATTTTCCCTTTTCTCTAGGATTGTTTTATTTTATTTATTTTAATTTATTTAATTTCTTTATTTATTTCTCTACCATTATTTGCCTAGACAATAGGAGCGCAATTAAGTTATAGATTTCCAACCGTGTCTCTGTGGGATCGACCCTGACTTACCCTTCTACAGGTTAGTTAGGTTTATAAATATTATTTTGAGAGCGTTAGTGCGACAAAAATGCGTTATCAATTTCTAGACTCTACAAATAAATTTCCAGTTATAGTTGCTGCTAATTTAAATGATGTAGAGTGCACTCAACTGCTAGAAATCCTTAGGAAACACAAAAGGCCCTAGGGTGGACCATTGAAGACATTAGGGGTATAAGTCCAGGGATTTGTATGCACAAAATTCTAATGAATGATGACTTTAAATCCGAACTGAAAGACAAAGAAGATTAAACCCTGCCATGAAAGAAGTAGTAAGAAAAGAAATTCTAAAATGGAAAAATGTGGGTATAATTTATGCTATTTCAGATAGTGAGTGGGTGAGTCCGTTGCATGTTATGCCCAAGAAAGGGGGTATGACAGTGATTAAAAATGAAAAAAATGAATTGATCCCATCTCGGACTGTGACGGGATGGAGAGTGTGTGTTGACTATAGGAAGCTGAATAAGGCCACCAGGAAGGATCACTTTCCCCTTCCCTTCATTGACCAGATGTTGGATAGGTTAGCGGCTATAGTCACTCTTGCTTTTTAGATGGATACTCAGGGTATAATCAGATCATGGTTAAACCCGAAGACCAAGAAAAGACCACTTTCACGTGCCCCTTTGGCACCTTTGCTTTTAGGAGGATGCCATTTGGGCTATGCAATGCACCTGCCACCTTTCAAAGGTGCATGATGGCCATTTTTCAGGGCCTGGTGGAGGAGATCATGGAGGTTTTCATGGATGACTTTTCGGTGTTTGGTTCCTCTTACCAATAGTGTTTGAAAAATTTAGATGTGGTCTTAGAAAGATGTGAGAAGGAACTAGTCCTAAATTGGGAAAAATGCCATTTTATGGTAACTGAGGGGATAGTTCTAGGGCACAAGGTGTCTTCACAAGGTTTGGAGGTGGACAAGGCAAAAGTCTCCACTATTGAGACGTTGCCACCTCCAACAAATGAAAAAGGGGTGAGAAGTTTCCTTGGCCATGCTGGCTTTTATAGGAGTTTCATTAAGGACTTCTCAAAAATTGCAAAACCCATGAGTAGGTTGTTAGAAAAAGACACAAGCTTTGAGTTTAATGCAGATTGCTTAGAAGCTTTCAACATCCTCAAGGGTAAGTTAGTCACTGCACCAGTTATAGTCACACCAGACTGGGCTCAGCCTTTTGAGCTAATGTGTGACGCAAGTGATTATGCTGTGGGGGTAGTCTTAGGGTAAAGACGTGATAATGTGTTTAGGGTCATTTACTATGCTAGTAAGACCTTAGATGATGCTCAACAGAACCACACCACCACTGAAAAAGAGTTGCTGGCTGTGGTTTATGGCTGCAACAAGTTTAGACCCTACCTTTTTGGGTCTAAAGTAATTGTTTATATAGATCATGCAGCTTTGAAATATTTATTTGCTAAAAAGGAAGCTAAGCCACGCTTGATTAGTTGGGTACTCCTTTTACAGGAATTTGATCTTAAAATTAGAGACACAAAGGGAGCCTTAAATTCCGTGGCTGATCACCTCTCCCATGTGGAGAATGCACCTAAGTCTCTACCCATTGTAGATGACTTTCCTGATGAGAAGTTGTTTGAGGTGCACCAGCTTCCTTGGTTTGCTGATATAGCAAACTATTTAGCCACTGGGTTTATACCCAAGCAATTGGACTACCATCAGTGAAAGAGGTTGGTAGTGGATGCTAAGAAATACATTTGGGAAGACCCTATTCTCTATAGGAGGTGTCCAGACCAAGTAATTAGAAGGTGCGTCCTTGAGGAGGAGATAGATGACATAATATACCATTGTCATTCATCACATTATGGGGGCCACTTTGGGGTGTAGAGAACTGTGGCTAAGATTATGTAGTGTGGCTTCTATTGGCCTCACATGGTGAAAGACACCTATGTCTACATCAAAACGTGTGATAGATGTCAAAGGGTAGGTGGTCTATCTAGGAAAAATGAGATGCCTTTAACTGGAATTCTTCCAGTTGAAATTTTTGATATATGGGGCATTAATTTTATGGGGCCATTCCCTAATTCTGATGGGTATTCATATATCCTATTGGCTGTGGATTATGTGTCAAAGTGGGTAAAAGCTATACCAACCAGAGTGAATGATGCTAGAGTAGTGACTCACTTCCTTACCAGGAACATCTTTAGCAGATTTGGGACACCAAGGGCTATAATTAGTGATGAGGGTAGTCACTTCTGCAATAAATTGTTTGACAAGTTGTTGAACAAATATGGGGTAACTTATAGGAAGTCTTTAGCTTATAACCCACAAGCTAATGGACAAGCAGAGGTGTCCAACAGAGAGATTAAAGCCCTTTTAGAGAAAACTGTTGGAGCAAATAGGAAAGACTGGTCTCAAAGGCTTGATGAAGCCTTATGGGCATATAGGACAACCTATAAAACTCCCATTGGGATGTCACCTTACCATATTCTTTATGGGAAGGCTTGTCACTTACCTGTGGAATTAGAGCACAAGGCTCACTGGGCCTTGAGGAAGTTAAATTTTGATCCACTAGAGGCCAAAGAGCTTAGGATGACTCAATTAATTGAATTAGATGAGTTCAGGATGGACGCCTATGAAAGTGCTAAAATTTATAAAGAAAGAACCAAGAAATGGCATGATAGGCAATTAACCAATGAACCTTTAACCTTGGGGCAGAAAGTTCTCTTATTTAACACAAGGTTAAGGTTATTTCCTGGAAAATTAAGGTCCAAGTGGATGGGACCTTTTGTGATAGTTGATAAGAAGCCATATGGGAGCTTTGAGCTCCAAGCTGTAGATGGCAAGAAATTTTGAGTGAATGGCAACAGACTGAAACCATACTTTGATCCAACTCAGAGGGAGATTGTTGATTCCCTCTCGTTCACCACCTCATGATCTTAATTGAAAGTCTAGCTACCGACTTTAAATAAAGCGCTGGTTGGGAGGCAACCCAATGTTTTATTTTATTTATTTTTATTCAATAATTTTGTTTGCAAGCTAACCCTGGTGCAGTAGATTTTGCTTCTTTCTTGACTAACCATTTGCAGGATGAGCCAAAATTATTGGGCCTTGGACTTTTAAATTTATTTTAAGGAACAAGACCTGGAGATAGGAACAAGTGAAGCCCACAAGTACTTGAATTTAAGCCCAACGAATTGGCGTGCAAGCATAGAAGGTGGTCCATACTGCAAAAGCAACTCAGCGGAAAAGTTTGGGCCAATTTGGGCCTGCACGCCATATTGAACGCCAACTGACGAAGTGGCGTGCACCTCTTTTGCCTTTGCAAATTTTTGGGCCAGTAGATAAACATCACATGAAGCACTTTACTTCTTGCACGCCAATTTCTAGTTGTCGTCTGAAGGGATAAAAAGGCAAAATATAGATTTTAACCCTCGTAGAAGCTTCAAGAATATCACGTGCAGAAGAGACTTTTGCTTTACAGCTCATAAGGGACCCACCACCAAAATTTGGGACAATTCTAACCTGAACGCCAATTCACCCATATGACGTGCAAGGGCAAAAATGGTCCAAACACTCTAAAATTTTAGGAGCACGTGTATTATTGCAATTGGAGCACATGTCCTTCTGCACGCTATAAGTAAGGAGGCCTACATCTAGGTCTTCCACACCAAAAACGATTTCAGATCTGAAATTGGGGATACATTCTTCTTTACTCTGCTCTTTGCTTTTTGCTTTTGCTCTTGTTTTAAATATGGTGCACACAAGGAGGTCAGGCAAGGAAGAGGTGCACTCACCTAGTGCTGATAGCAGTACGGAAGAGGAGATACTCTTGGGGCATGCTCTGGATATGCGTGCTTTGGAGGAATCAGAGCTGGGTTGGGCCAGAGAGGTGGCTTTGAAGATTCAAAATCTGGGTTTACAAAGGTTAGTCTCTGCTCAATGTGCCATTTCCTACCCTGCCCTGCAAGAATTTTATGCATCTGTCTATGTGAATGAGGAAGAAGATGAATTGATAGGGACTGTGCAGGGGGTTTATGTCCGAATTACCCCTGATGTTATTAGAAATTGTTTTACCATCCCTGCACCCACTGATGGCTTCCCTCATTTAAGCTTAGGGGAATTTGGTACTGCCTGCAATTATGCTAGAAAATTTGAAAGTAGAAGGCAGTATACTAAGAATGGCTTTGTGGGAAAATTTAGATGCTTAGCACACCTTGTAGGAAAGTGCTTATTGCTTCAGACTAGTGGAAGGGATAGTATGCCTAAGACACATATGGAATTCATGTACAGTATGGATCATATGTTAAATGTGGATTGGGCCACTACCATTTTTAAGTGGTGGAAGAAGAATTCAACAAAACAGATTAATGGCAGAATTTTGTGTTTGATATTCCAAAGCCTGCCTACTTTGAATTTTTCTGCCATGAATAGCATTCCTTTCCCTCCTCGGCTGGGTTTTAAGAGTATTGCATACTGAAGGAGGTTTGGGGGTCAGTACAAGAGGTCATTGGGCAACCAGTGTTCCTCCTCCATCACAGCCATCTAGGCACAACGTTCATGTGGAGAGATCCACTGACTTTGCAAGGGACACCTCTATTTCAATGGATGACAGGAAGCAAACTCTCTTCAGACTCACTACCATGTACATGCAGTTCAATATGCGCAAGGAAGATATTTTTAACTTCTTTCAAGGTATAAGTGGGCAGGCAGTGAGTGAAGTGGAAGTTATAAATTGAGCATTCACCAATGGGCACATCACTAGTGCCCAGTTTGAAGAGTTAATGACCCTTATCACTCAAGATCAACAAGCCACTTCCAGACCTAGAACCAGAGCATGGGAAGCCCCTGAAGCTCCTACTACTGCATCTACTGAAGCATGGAGAAAAGAAACACAAGAGCTCAGGGAGGCAAATGCTAAAACCCAACACGAAGTGGAAGCATTAAGGAAGAATAACGAGGAAGTCAAGGGCCTCCTAGGCAAAATTTGGAAGGCCTTGAGCAAGAAGAAAGCATCCAAACACTCTCCTATAGTGGAGATATCTGAAGAAGACTCACCTTCAGTCCATGAAGACTCTTATCATGCCCAGGAAGACCCACTACAATTAGAAACTTCACCGGGCAAGCTTATTATCCAAGAGGAGAGCTACAAGCGGCATTCACCTTTTCAGCCCTTTATGGATCCTACCTATTCTCAGGCTATTGTGCCTATGGTGCTTCCTGTCTCATGGGGGACATACATTCCTGCTGCACCTCAAGACCTACTTGGAAAGCCTATACACTTAACCATAGATCCAGCCCTATCATCTGCTGAGAGTCGGCAGGCATTTGAGAACTTCATTAACTCACAGATGTTAAGGGCTCGTTTTGCAAGGGATATGGACCTCTTCACCTCGTTTGTCCTTCAACGGATCTTAGGTGATGAATATCTATACACGGATAAGGTGAACTTATTTTGCAGGACTATGCGTTTTGTGGTGGAGGCTGAGCCTCATAATTACCCACTGTCCCAGTATACCTCTATTATGCTGTGCGAGCTTTATGAGCAACCTTTGTCTGAAAGTGTGTGGCGCCAGCGTATAAATGGTCTGAATGAAGGGCACTGTCCTTGGCATGGTATGCACGAGGTGTTGATCCCTGTGCACATTGATCGTCACTATGTCTTAGTGTGTGTGGATTTGAGTGCAGGGCATGCAGTGCTTTATGATTCAAGTCAAGGCGAAGGGTTCACTAGAAGAAAGAGACAGCTTGTTGATGGGCTCATAAAAAGAATCAAGGATGCAATGAAAAAAGAAGGATTGTTGCAGGACAAGCTCCCTCTTATTCACCTCAACGAAATGGAACTCCCTCAATAGCCTGACCAATTCAGCTGTGAGATTTTTGTTTGCTACTATATGATGGCTATTCTGCAAATGAGGGAAAGCTGGGTAATACACGGAGAAACCTCAGCTGATTTTGTTACTCGTGCACGTCGAATGGTGGCCAATGTTATCTACTACTACAGCTTGCCACCTGAGAGGTAAATATTTTCCTACTCCCTATTTCATGCCATGAGGACATAGCATATTTTTAGTGTGGTGTATTGGGGAGTGACTTGAGCCACTTGCTTGTCTTTTATGTTGTGTGATTGCATGTTTTATTTATGGTGTAAAAAAACAAAAAAAAAATTGTTTGCCTGATTATTTGAGTTGTCTGCTTGAGTGATTTGCATGTGGAGACATGGATATTAAGTATACAACTTTGGCCTAAAAATTTTACTTTTTGTGCCACATTAGTATCATGTTGTGATAAGGGTGTTAAAGTAGTTAAAATGTGCTCTGGTTTGGTTTAATCATGTCTTTATCTTTTGAATGATATCACCATGTTTTTGGAGCTGAAGTTTGAATATTAGCTAAGCATAACATGCTAAGATAGACCTTAGTGACCCTTAAAGTTGAGTGACAAAGAAAATAAAAAGAAAACATGAGAAAAGCTTCTTTTTAGCCCTTGAGTGCCATTTTTGGGTATGGGTAATAGTTTGCTTACTCTTCTCTGCTTTCAACATTGGTTATTTAATGGTAGGAGTCAAGTAAGCATGTGATTACTTATTAGTGCTCATTGTTTGGTGTGTTGTTAGGGTGCAAGGCCTCTAAGTCACTTTGACTGTCTATGCATCCTTTTCTTTATTTTGTGGTGTTGAAAAGTAAAAGAAAGGCTGTGATGCACATTGTGAAAAGGGTATGCATTAGAAAAATCCAGCCTTCCTATGTGTTTGTAAGTATTGTTATTTCATTGCAAAAAAAAGAGTGAATAATCCATCAAGGGAGAGCATAAAATGCAACCTTGTAAGGTTATTACTTAAAAAAAAAGAGAAAAATAAAAGAGAGATTCAAAATAAAAGCCACAATGGCTTGATGTTTATATGAGTAATTAGTTAGTTTTGTAGCCACAATGGCTGAGTCTTGTTTGTTTTGAGAGTGTTGAGCTCAATTCTTAGGCTCAAGGTGTGTTTTATCAGTTATTAGAGTAGAGTGTGAGCTTCAAATAAAGTAGAATAGAGAGTGTGTTTTCTTTGATGAGCATAATAGGAAACTCTCAGGTTTGCTTGGCAAGTACTTAATTAATAACTAGTGGGAAATGTAGGAGGAGCTTTCCACCCATTGATTTTCTGTTAGGTATGGTACTTTGGCTTGTGTGGAGAGAAATGAGAGTTTATATTTGAGTGAGACAGCTTTATCCTTGGTGAGAACTTAAAGGGAAAATAGGTGCTGTTTTATCATCGTATGCTTGCTAATATCTGAATTTTCATTGATGAGATTGCATGCTTGTTGGACTTAGGAATATGGATATGAATGAACTAAGTTATGACTCATTTTGGTTGCTTAAATTCCCATTTCATCATGATAGAGTGCATGCTTAGGAAACCATGATTCTCCTTGATTGTTATTTTATTTTTCTTCCAGTTTGACTGAGTGTTTATTTTATTTCTGCATGCTTGTATGTTTTTGCTTAAGCACAAGCAATGGTTTAAGTGTGATATATTTGATAACGTGCATTTATGCTGTTATTCTATTGCCTATTTAGGGGTGTTTAAGAGCATGATTAGAGCCTTATTGTATCATATTTCATTTATATTTGCTCTAACCCCTAGGAAGATGCTATTTGCATATACATGCGCTTTTAGGCTGTTTTGTCAGGTTTTGGAGATTACTTTTGACCAAGTAGATGGCCTCAAATCAATTGGCGTGCAGAACTAAAGTTTCTCAGAATAATATCCTCTACCTTCCACAAAAGTTTCAGAGCCAAAGGCCTTGAACGCCAATTGGATCAATTGGCGTGCAAGCATATTACTGCATACCAGCCTTCTACATGATGCAAGGAAGCTTGGGGAAGAATTTCACCTAATTTGGAGCTGCACGCCAATTGGGCATATGACGTTCAAATTGACGTGCAGCCATATTTTTGCACCGATTCAGTCGTTTTGTTATACTGATTATTCTTTCCTAAAGGACCTAATACAGCATTCAGGCCTATCCAGCAGCTATAAAAGGAGGACTACACGTCCTTGGAAGGGGGAGCACAACACGTTGAGGGTTTTCACGTTTTTAGAGAGAGAAAGAGAAGGCTCACGTTCTTGGAGCTGCCGGCCCTAGGAGTTTGACAGCTGGAGAAGATCCAGAGTGGAAGTTCTGATGCTCTTGGTTCTAAGATGATGTTCTTTATTTGTTTATGCTTTGTCAAGAACATGTGTGAGTAGTTTCCTTTATCTAGGGGAGCAATGTAGCCCCCTAAGTTGTTAAATTGATTATTTGAATATTGGGTTTGTTTAATTGAGATTGCATGTTTTATGAATCTGTTTTTCATCTTTTAATATCTGGGCTGTACACCTGGGTTTTCTTGGCCTTAGTCTGAGGCTGACCTTTGGTTCATAACATATTTGTGATTGGTGTGACCATTATCCTGTCATGAGTATTATAATTATGCTTTGTATGTTGCTGCTATGATGACCATTCAGGCAGACAGTACTTAGAAGGTTTTCAATGACCATTTGTAGAATCTTGGCTTAGTTATGGCATGTTATCAATTAAATAATCTCAAGAACCTTATAATCAGTAGAAGCAGTGTAGGGAGGTGAAGTTGTGACCCTAGATACTTTTAATCCTTGAATCTTAATCCTAAAATCAACTTGCTTTCTTTGTTTATTCAGAAAACCAAATAAAAATTAGATCTTTAGTTATAAAAAGAATTCGTTTCTGCCAAGACATTTTATAGGGCAAGAGTAATTGAGTGGTTTGATTTAAAAGACTAGAGAACTAGGCTAATCCCTGTGGGTTCGACCCCTTGCTTGCTGCTATTCTTTTAGTGCAAACTTAGGGAATTTATCATCTTGAAGAGAGATTTAACGACATTAGCTAGCTCTTTTAGAGAGGCTAAAAATCTCTCTGTCAACCCTCCCTTGGCCTGTGCCACTGATCGGCTCACTCACTGGGCGCTTCCCGCCAAGACTGCCTCTAGCTTTAGTCTGTTGTCACTCTGGCCTCCCCTGAGGTCGGGTCTGGCTAAATCCTGCCTGGCTGGCCTACCACTGACGAGCTGGCCTCTCAGCTGGTGTACGGAAGCTAGCATCACTCCTCATGCTGGATGCCACGCCTCCTGCTCCCCCGTTGCCACTTCCTGCACACCCGGCTCAAGTGGCCCTCTCGCCCACAGTTGTTGCATTTCCAGTCTTTCTTTGGACACTCCCTCCTGAAGTGGCCTTGCTCCCCACAGCAATGACAACCACTGGGGAGACCTCCTGCTGGACCTCCCAGTCTGCTACCGCCAGAGCTAGACCTCCTTGGGTGTACCGATGTCTGTCCCTTCCTGTGGAAGGAACTATTGTCCCTCTCTTCGGTCTTGGGCCTCTTGGGTCCCAAATCATGTTCAGATCCGCCCTGCAACTAGCGACCCTGATGGGCCTGCCTCCCATCATCTAGCTCTCTCTCAGCGATACGAGCCGTCTCCACAACCTCAGCATAAGTCCTCAAGCGCAAGATCACCACCCTCTGCCTAGGGGCTGGCCTAAGGCCCAAAGTGAACTTGTGGGCCTTCAGGTCCCCCCTTTGCCACGTCTCGGGAGCAAACCTACTCAAGCTCTAGAACTCTCGCTCATACTCAAGTACCGTCCTTGATCCTTGTTTCAGGCTGCCAAACTCCTCCCTCTTCTGCCACCTCAAAGATTTCAGGAAGAACTCATCATGGAAGAGCTGTAGAAACTCCTCCCAAAGCATGAACTGCACCGCACAGCTCCCCGCGACACTTAACCATCACTCTAGAGCATTCCCCTCCAGCTTCCGAATGGCCAGTCTCACCTTATCCTCCTCCCGGGGTAGGAGAAAGGAAAACACATGCTCGATCTGCCTCGGCCCGGTGCTCGCCTAACACCTGGTCCTCCTCCCCTTTGAATTGCGGAGGTTGTTCCTTTCGGAACCGTGTCACCACGTCATCCTCTGCACGAGTCGGTATGCCACTCAGCGAACCCTCATGCTCCCTTGGTAACTCCCCCGCTGGTGGTGGCGGTGGTGGTGGCACCACCTGCTATGCCACCATCTCACGGCGCACCTCCTCCCGGACTTCTTGCCGGATACCCTCCCTCAACTCTTAGACTTCCAGCCGGATGCTTTCTCCCAGCTGCGCCAACAACAATGCATGTCCTCCAACGGACTGCCCCACACCCGGGCCCTCATGCGCAGATGACTCATCAGCCACTGCCCCGGACGCACGTGTCACTCTCCTCGGTGGCATTCTTACTACATGAAGTAAGAAGCACAAACGTCAGAACGCGTTCGACTACTATCAAGTTTCACTACCTCTACCCCATTATCAAGTCAAGTAGTACATGGCATCACACACATTTTACACATTGCACCAATCAACATCGCACACCGTTCAATTCACAGTGCACACAGCTCAAATAAACAAAAACCTTTCCTTATAGTCATGCTCAAGGTACTCCAAGAAAAATCAGAGTTGCACAGTTCATACCTTATCACATTATTCACATTTTTCTTTTATCACAATTACAATTTTAACAGTTATCCACACCTTCACATACAATAACTAATGCAACTAGTGCCCTAATGCCAATGCATGCAAATCCTACCTCAGGTATGGACTACCCCAAGTACACCTGATAACGTGCATTTTATGCCGTTATTCTAGTGTTTATGTAGGGTGTTTAAGAGTGATGGTCCCTTGGAGCCTAAAGGGGGGGGGGGGTGAATAGGCTCTTATTAAAACTCTTTTCTTTCTCTCAAGACACAAACACTTATCTAGTTTAAGTGATAAAATCACTGCGGATGATAACCAGATAGTGGAAGTATTTTGTTTTATTATCACAAGATGAATACAACAAAATAGAAGCAACACTCTCTTACATTCTGTTTACAGATGAACTCACACACTAGCCAAGTGCTATCTCTAAAGATGATAAAGCTCCTCTTTCTTATTCGATTACAACACTCCTTTATCCAATGTATAAGTATGAATATTTATACAAAACATTCCTAAGAGACAACCTTGGAACTTGTAGTTCCGGAACTTGTAGTTCCGGAATGCGTTCCGCACTAACTATCCCTCGGTAATCTCTCTGCCTTGACTGCTACGGATTGTGGAGCTCAAGATCTTGGATTTGAAGAGTATAAGTGTCTCTGTGAGTTCCGAGATACAATTAAGGTTGTGTCCACATATCCGGATGATCCACGTGTAAGATTCTTTAGGTTCTCAATACATTCGTCTTACATCGGGACACCACGAGCTGATAACTTTAAATGCGGTTTAGTTGGAGCAGTGTCTTCTTGGTCCGGTGTAATTTTCCTTACTCCGTAGCTAATGAAGCTCGGAACCTTACTCCGTGTCAATGGTTGCTTACTCCGTATCTATTTAGTACTGGAATCCTTAGTCCGTGTCAGCGCTTCCTTACTCCGCATGTAAGTTCCTTACTCCGTATGTAAGTTCCTTACTCCGTATGTAAGTTCCTTACTCCGGGCGAGTCTTGAAAGGTCTGATAAGTTATTCCGTGTCAGCGCTTTCTTACTCCGCATGTAAGTTCCTTACTCCGTATGTAAATTCCTTACTCCGTATGTAAGTTCCTTACTCTGTATGTAAGTTCCTTACTCCGCATGTAAGTTCCTTACTCCGGGCGAGTCTTGAAAAGTCTGATAATTTATTCCGTGTCAACGCTTTCTTACTCCGCATGTAAGTTCCTTACTCCGCACTTATCCTTTAAGTTCTTAGTCCGTAGGATTGTTCCTTATTCCGTATGTATTTGTTACTTGGTTATTTACCAAGTGTTTGACGACACTCACTCTTGTCCGGATCAGGATTATGTATCCTGTCCTTAGCTTTGCTCTCACGAGTGCATCTCTGGATTAATAACATATCTTCTGCAATGATCAAATAAACACAAAAGATCTCAGATCAAATTACATAAGGCTTTATCAGCATTATCCAAATTCTGGGTTTGATCCAACAAAGAGCATGATTAGAGCCTTATTGTATTATATTTCACATATATCTGCTCTAACCCCTAGGAAGATACTATTTGCAAATACATGCGTTTTTAAGCTGTTTTGGTAGGTTTTGGAAATCACTTTGGACCATGTATATGGCCTCAAACCAATTGGCGTGCAAAACAAACATTTCTCAGCATGATATCCTCTATCTCCCACAGAAGTTTCAGAGCAATCGGACGTGAACGCCAATTGGACTGAAATGGCGTGAAAGCATATTTTTTGCTTATCTGCCCTCAACAAGATGCAAGGAAGCTTGGGGATGAATTTCAGCTAATTTGGAGGTGCACGCCAATTGGGCATATGACGTTCAAATTGACGTGCATCCATATTTTTGCACCGATCCAGTCGTTTTTCTATGCTGATCATTTTTTCCTAAAGGGCCTTGTCCATATTGTGCTTGGATTGAGAGATTTTAAAATTTGTAGTGTCATTTATCAAAACTACGTCGTTTTCATAAATGGGCTAGGGTACACTTTATAACACACATCAAGGCCCATCCATTCTCTATAAATAGAGGCTCTACACGTCCAAAGGAGGTGGGCAACACATTCTACACGTTTTTGAAGAGAGAGAGATGTTTTGCAGGCTGTTCTTGACCTAGGAGAGCAGCCGTCGCAGCCGTCGCGGATTTTGGAAACTTGGGTTGAAGCTTTGCTGTGCACGTGGATAAGAAGAAGATGTTGAGCTTTTCTGCTTTGTGTTTGCTTGTAATCATGCGTGAGTAGTCTTTTAATCTAGGGGAGCAATGTAGCCCCCTTGTTGCTGTGCTGAATTTATGAATATTGGATTTGGATGATTGAGTTTACATGTTTTATGAATCTGTTCTTATTCTTTTATCTCTAGGAAGTATACACCTAGGATTCTTAGCCCTAGTCTGGGGCAGATTGAGATTCATAACTTATTTGTAATTGGTGTGAACATTATCCTTTTGCAAGTAGGATTCATTGGCTTTGCATGTGTATGTTTTGATGACCATTCAGACATACAATACTTAAAAGGACTTCAATGACCATTTGTAGTTCCTTGGCTTATGTTTAGCATGTTTTCAATTAAACAACCCCAATACCATGAATCAGTAGAGATAACATAGGGAGGTGAAATCGTGACCCTAGATGCCTTTAATCCTTCAATCTTAATCCTAAAATCAATTTGCTTTCTTTGTTTATTCAGAAAATCAAATAAAAATCAGATCTTTAGTTATAAAAAGAATTCGTTTTTGCCAAGACATTTTATAGGGCAAGAGTAATTGGGTGTTTTAAATTAAAAACTAGAAAACTAGGCTAATCCCTGTGGGTTTGACCCCTTGCTTGCTGCTATTCTTTTAGTGCAAACTTAGGGAATTCATTATCTTGAAGAGAGATTTAATGACATTAGCTAGCTCTTTAGAGAGGCTAAAAATCTGTCTGTCAAATTGGCGCCGTTGCCGGGGATTTAACGGTTAACTAGTTTTTAAAATCAACATTGAGTGAAATTGTTTGAATTCTGATCTTGGTGTTTCATTTTGTCTTTTATTTTCTGTTATTTTGTGTTCTTAATTTGTTTATCTTGCATTGTTCGGAGCTGCTGGGTGTGTTCTTGTTGTTTTACAGGAACATACACCAAGTGTTTGAGGAATTCCTAGTTGTGCATGCCAAGACAGGAGTTTATACCATTTAATCGGGAACCTGAAAGATTGTTCAGAGGTCGTCGCAGAGCAGCTAGGGAAGTAGCACTAGAGGATGAAGAAGCACTGCAAGGCTTAGAGCATTCAGTAGGTGAATTGATGGCAGATTTAAGGCCTGATGGTGGTGCACCACAAGGAGGGGCCAATTACAATGGCCAATATCCAGAAGAAGAGGGTAATAGGTTTATGCCCAGAACCTTCTTAGACTACGCGAGACCGATGATGTCAGATCATTATTCTGGGATTAGGCAAACAAGAGTTCAAGTAAATAGTTTTGAGCTGAAGCCGGCATTAATTAATATGGTGAGCAACAACGCTTTTGGAGGAACAACAGTGGACAATCCACACCAGCATTTGATGAGGTTCTACCAGATGTGTGACACCATAAAGATCAACAATGTGTCGGAGGAGGCAATAAAGCTAAGGCTTTTCCCTTTCTCCTTAAGGGATAGAGCTCTTGGGTGGTTTAACAGTTTACCAACAGGTTCAATAAATACTTGGGAGGAGATGCAGACTAAATTCCTGTCTAAGTATTTTCCCCCTTCCGAGGTGATCCAGCTCAGAGGGGAAATTAGCAGATTTAGGCAAGATGAGATGGAGACTCTTCTTGAAGCTTGGGAGCACTTTAAAGATTTGGTGAGAAGATGCCCTGACCATGGAAGACCCCAATGGATTCAAATTGAATCTTTCTACACTGGTCTTCAATCTCACTCACAAGACAAGGTGAATGCAGCTGTTGGAGGATATTTAATGAATTTAGAGCCTGATGCCGCAGCAGAACTCTTGGAGAGACTGTCATTGGCTGATTGGCAGTGGTCTAACATTCGCACTTCAAGGCCAAGGGAGAAGATAGCTTCAGTTAATACTCCCACCAATGATATGCAAGGGCAGATCCAAGCTTTAGCGAAAAGCATGGAAGTGTTGGCTCTTAAAGTTGCCAGCAGGTTCAATCAACACTTGGGAGGAGATGCAGACCAAGTTCATGTCAAAGGACTTCCCTCCTTCCAAGGTGATCCAGCTTAGAGGGGAGATTAGCAGATTCAGGCAAGATGAGATAGAGACTCTTCATGAAGCTTGGGAGCGTTTCAAAGACTTAGTGAGAAGATGCCCTGATCAAGGAAGACCCTAGTGGATTCAAATTGAATCTTTCTACACAGGTCTTCAGTCCCACTCATAAGACAAGGTGAATGCAGCTGCTGGAGGATGCTTGATGAATCTAGAGCTTGACGCAGCAGCAGAGCTCTTGGAGAGGCTGTCATTAGCTGATTGGCAGTGGTCTAATGTGCGTACTTCAAAGCCAAGGGAGAAGATAGCTTCAGTTGATAATTCTTCCAATGATATGCAAGCACAGATTCAAGCTTTAGTGAAAGGCATGGAAGTATTGGCTCTTAAAGTTGAAGGATCACAACAAGCTTTACTAGTAGATCGGGGCTGGAGTGGAGCTGAAGAAGCAAATTATGTTGGAGGAAAGGGCTTGTATCGAAGCAGCAATTTTATCCTCAAAAACAACAACCAGGGGTACACCCGGACCCAGCAGCAGTCTCAGCCATTTCAGAAAAACCAGAACCGAGGGGGAGATACCTCATTTCAGGACAAATATGTGCCCCCAGGGATGAAGCGGAATCCGTATGCTACGGATAATTATTTACACCCACCTCCAGGATTCGAGCGAAGCTGACCTTAGTCTCAACAAGAAAGAGGAAGGGTATATCAGAATGTGGATGAGCCAACCAAAAGAGAGGATAATTTGGAGGAAAGGGTAGTCACCATGGAATCTTCAATGAAGAATATAAAAAAGCTGCTTGTGAGTTTGGCCCAGAGTGTAAATCAAGAAGTCTCAGCTAAATCTTTTCCAAGTGATACTGAGGTGAACCCCAAGGAGAGCTGCAAGGCTATTACTCTAAGAAGCGGGAAGGCACTGAAAGAAGCTGAAGAGTCTAAGAAGAAGGCAATTCCAGAAGAACAGAGCAGACCCTTGGAAGCTGATGACCAAGGAAAATCAGATAAAACTGAAGAAAGAGTGCAAGAAAAGAAGGACCAGTAGCTGAGTCAAGACAGAATAGCTGAAGAACAGAGGCAAGAGCTCAGGCCTACTATGCCATTTCCTCAGAGGCTGAGGAACCAGAGGGTTGAAGAAGAGCATGAGCGCTTTCTGAGTTTGTTCAAGAGGCTTGAAATTAACATTCCATTTGTGGAAATCTTGGAGTAGATGCCTAGGTACAGAAAGTACATCAAAGATTTTGTGAAGAAGAACAGGAAATATGGGGATCATGAGACGGTGGTAGTCACTAACGAGGTGAGCAGTGTTGTTCAACAGAGTTTGCCCATCAAGCATAAAGATCCGGGCAGTTTTAATCTCCCTTGTGTGATTGGCAATGTACCGTAGTAGCAGGCCCTATGTGATTTAGGGGCCAGTATCAATTTGATCTCCTTTGTTTTGTACAAGCAGCTTGGGCTTAAGGGCATGAAGCCCACTTCCATATCATTGCAGTTTGTTGACCGGTCTACTGGAAGGCCTGAAGGGATAATTGAAGACGTGTTAGTCAAAGTGGGCTCCTTCATATTTCCAGCGGACTTTGTAGTTTTGGAGATGGAAGAAGATAGAGGAGTTCAGCTACTCCTTGGAAGACCGTTTCTCAAAATGGGTTGTGCATTGATTGATGTTACTCAAAGGCAGCTAACTCTGAGAATTAATGAGGAGACCTTAGTCTTCCACATGGGGAAGGCTTTGCAAGGTCAAGAGGAGGAGGACTGCCTTTGGGTTGAAGACCTTGAGGAATTGGTGGAAGACTACTTGGCAGAAGAAATTACCACCACCAATAATGGAGCCCTTCAGCTTATAGAAGCTCAACAAGATGAAGAGATGTACTTGACGGCTGAGGTAGATGAGCAAACTACAAACTCTCTAGAGCAAGCTGAGGAGGAGAAAGAAGATGACGTGCCTCCAGCTCCAGAACTGAAGGAGCTACCTGGACACCTAAGGTACGAATTTCTAGACTCTACAAATCAATTCCCTGTCATTGTTGCTTCTAATTTGAATGATGTGGAGTGCACTCAATTGCTAAAAGTCCTTAGGAAACACAAAAAGGCCCTAGGATGGAACATTGAAGACATTAGGGGTATTAGTCCAGGGATTTGCATGCATAAAATTTTGATGAATGATGATTTTAAACCCACTTCTTGAAAGACAAAGAAGATTATACCGCCATGAAAGAAGTTGTTAGAAAAGAAATTTTAAAATGGAAAAATGCGGGTATAATTTATGCTATTTCTGATAGTGAGTGGGTGAGTCCATTGCATGTTATGCCCAAGAAAGGGGGCATGACCGTGATAAAAAATGAGAAAAATGAATTGATCCCATCTCGCACCGTGACGGGGTGGAGAGTGTGTGTTGACTATAGAAAGTCGAACAAGGCTACTAGGAAGGATCATTTTCCTCTTCCTTTCATTGACCAAATGTTGGATAGGTTAGCTGGCTATAGTCACTACTGCTTTTTAGATGGCTATTCCGGGTATAATCAGATCATGGTTAAGCCCGAGGACCAAGAAAAGACCATCTTCACGTGCCCTTTTGGCACTTTTGCATTTAGGAGAATGCCATTTGGGCTTCGTAATGCCCCTGCCACCTTTCAAAGGTGTATGATGGCCATTTTTCAGGGTTTGGTTGAGGAGATCATGGAGGTATTCATGGATGACTTTTCGGTGTTTGGTTCCTCCTACCAACAGTGCTTGAAAAATCTAGATGTGGTCTTAGAGAGATGTGAGGAGAAGGAACTAGTCCTAAATTGGGAGAAATGTCATTTCATGGTAACTGAGGGGATAGTTCTAGGGCACAAGGTGTCTGCACATGGTTTGGAGGTAGACAAGGCAAAAATCTTCACTATTGAGACTCTGCCACCTCCAACCAATGAAAAAGGAGTGAGAAGTTTCCTTGGCCATGCTGGCTTTTATAGGAGTTTCATTAAGGACTTCTCAAAAATTGCAAAACCCATGAGTAGGTTGTTAGAAAAAGACACAAGCTCTGAGTTTAATGCAGATTGCTTAGAAGCTTTCAACATCCTCAAGGGTAAGTTATTCACTACACCTGTTATAGTCACACCTGACTGGGCTCAGCCTTTTGAGCTAATGTGTGATGCGAGTGATTATCTTTGTGGGGGTAGTCTTAGGGCAAAGGCGAGAAAAGGTGTTTAGGGTCATTTACTATGCTAGTAAGACCATAGATGATGCTCAACATAACTATACCACCACTGAGAAAGAGTTACTAGCCGTGGTTTATGGCTGCAACAAGTTTAGACCCTACCTTTTTGGGTCTAAAGTCACTGTTTATACTGATCATGCTGCATTGAAATATTTGTTTGCTAAAAAAGAAGCTAAGCCATGCTTGATTAGGTGGGTTCTCCTCTTATAGGAATTTGACCTTGAAATTAGAGACACAAAGGGAGCCTTAAATTCTGTGGCTGATCACCTCTCCCGTGTGGAGAATGCACCTAAGTCTCTACCCATTGTAGATGACTTTCCTGATGAGAAGTTGTTTGAGGTGCATCATCTTCCTTGGTTTGCTGACATAGCAAATTATTTAGCCACTGGGTTCATACCCAAGCAGTTAGACTACCACCAGAGAAAGAAATTGTTAGTGGATGCTAAGAAATTCATTTGGGAAGACCCAATTCTTTATAGGAGGTATTCTGACCAAATCATTAGAAAGTGTGTCCTTGAGGAGGAGGTAGATGACATAATACATCATTGTCATGCATCACATTATGGGGGCCACTTTGGGGTGCAAAGAACTGTGGCTAAAATCATGCAGTGTGGCTTTTATTGGCCTCACATGGTGAATGACACCTATGTCCACATCAAAAAGTGTGATAGATGTCAAAGGGTAGGTGGTCTGTCTAGGAAAAATGAGATGCCCTTAACCGGAATCCTTCCGGTTGAAATTTTTGACATTTGGGGCATTGACTTCATGGGGCCATTCCCCAATTCGATGGGTATTCATACATTTTGCTTGCTGTGGATTATGTGTCTAAGTGGGTAGAAGCTATTCCTACTAGAGTGAATGATGCTAGGGTTGTAACTCACTTCCTTACTAGGAACATCTTTAGCCGTTTTGGGACACCAAGGGTTATAATCAGTGATGAGTGTAGGACCCTATTTTGTCCAGGTTGGACATACTAACCCCATTTGATATACCTTTCTGCCCATGCCATATACCTTGTTGAACAGGTCCACAATGATCCCATACTTCCAAGGAATGGTCTACCCCAATCTGCACGAGATGGATACAATTGACATGGATGGGGGAGTTCAAAATTAATGACTTCTGCTACAAGTCCTTGAAGCGCCCCAAGACCAACACCAGGTGATGGAGGATGAAAATTGGAGACCAACGCACTTGACCGAGCTCAAATCGGACTGAAAATGAAGAAGTTATGGCCAAAACAACTTTCGTTGGAAAAAGGCAAACTTGCCAAAAGACGGTCAATGCCCCTGGTCAAGCTGCCCGCAAAAGTGATCAGGCGAAACTCTTCAAAATGCCTATGTAGGCGAATACGGATCTCCCCAAACAATCCCTGGAAGGTTATCCATTTTTGCATTTTTGGTGGGGGTAAAAAGGTAATTAAAAGTTTAAAAAAAAACGGGGTTGACCGTTGACCGTTGACCTGCCGACACTTCGACCCATTGACCCCGAAGCTCGAAGCCTCGAAGCCCCGAAGCTCGAAGCCCCGAAGTCCCGAAACTCGAAGCCCCGAAGTGTCACGCCCGGATTTCCAACCCGAGGAAACCGGCACGTGACTCCCCTTACCCACACGGAGGGCGAGAGGGGTTAGGATACAAACCAAGAATTTTACATTTCAAACATCCACAACACATTCAAGAAAGTAATGTTCATACAAATAATCCAAACCAGTTTATTACAAAAGAATTCTTTCCAATCCCATCCCCACCTGGGGTTACATCGATTCCCATAAAAGAAAACAACATAAACAAGTAAAGTAAATAAGGTCCTCCACCTTGGTGTATCCACCTAACGCCCGTAAGTTCCTGGAAAACAAACAAACACGGTAGGAGGGGGTGAGCAACCACGGCTCAGTAGGGATCATGTCTCCCCAACCCATCCCATGTTCCTAGCATCTACATGCCATGTGTACAAGTGCGGTGTTGTGTTACAACGGTTTCAACAAACATAATAACAACCACATCAACAATTTACAATCCTCCACCGCCACACAGGCCAACACCCTAACCACAAGTGATTTAACCGCCTCTTCAGGCCAAGTGATTTAACCGCCTCTTCAGGCCAAGTGATTTAACCGCCTCTTCAGGCCAAGTGATTTAACCGCCTCTTCAGGCCAAGTGCCCCGGTCAAGCATACAACACACATGGTCACACAAGCATACAACCAAACACCTGGTGAGCACCCGTTCACAAGCGTACAAACCCAACCATTCAGGCCATAGAGCAAACATCCAGCATACATACATACACTAAACCACAAGTCCAGTCACACCGGACATATCACCAAACACTTAATGGGCATATACACACGGCTAAGTTCACACAGGTATTTCATCAAACACTTTTCATGCATCACACAAACACCGAAACACCAAAATCGCCATTGAAGGCCAACATTCATATAGGAGGTCACACCTATATGAATTTACATATAAATAATATAATATTCTGCCCTAGGACCCTAGGACAAGAGGAGGATGTAGGAAGAACAGAATCCCTACCTCAAGGAAAACGCAACAACGCAAGCAACGGTCCGATCCCAAGCCGAACGCCGTCCACCCACGGAGCACCGACCACCCACGCAAGACGCCCGGCAGCAACCAGGAGCTCTCCTTCCCTCTCTCTCTCTCTGCGACGGTGGTGAAGCAACAAACCCTAAACCTAAAACAGAGGGGCTTCTCCTCCTTATATAGACAACACAACATCAAAACGACGTAGTTTTGATTAAGTGAATCCCAGGATCAAAACGACGTAGTTTTGATCACACAAGTCACCACCTTTCCGCACCCATATAGGCCAAAATACTTAGAATTTCAACATGGTCCTTTGGAGAAAGTTCCTTAGAATGTCAAAACCAAGGGAACCATGCAAAAATATGCTCGCACGCCAATTTGCACGCCAATTCCCCAATTGGCGTGCAGCTCCAAATGCACTCAAACTTCACCACAAGTCTCCTTGCATCTTGTAGAGGCCTGAGGAGCAAAAATATGCTTGCACGTGAAATGGGTGAATTCACGTTCAGCTCCAAATGCTCTGAAATTTCTGTGGTAGATAGAGGACCTCATTCTAAGAAACTTTTTGTTCTTGCACGCCAATTGTTTGAAGCCATCTACTAGGTCAAAAGTGAGCTCCAAGATCAGCCAAAACAAACTTAAAACCGCCTAGAACGCATAAGCATCTTCCTAGGGCATAAATGTACGCTATCGCTTGACACATGCACCTCTCAAAAGTCCCCTCTTGGGCTCATCTCTTACCTTAAACTTGTGTACCAACATCCAAGGTGTTTGTGGTTAACTCCTTACACACGGGTTACACACGGGTCATTACATCCTCTCCCCCTTAAGACTTTTCGTCCTCGAAAAGAAATGACATACGAGGAAAACAAACACAAGCTACCCATTTGCCACACGGCGAGCTACAACACCCAAATGGGTCATACACCGCACATTGTACACAATAGCACATAACATAGTGCCACCACAGTCCATAACCACATGCATCACAATCTATGGAAACACATCCACATGTCACAAATATCCATCACAAGCACATTTCATTAACACATTCAATATAAATTAAAGTCAAAAGTCGAAAGGAAATACAAATACACCAGCCAACAGACCACCCCTCCACCCTTAAGATTGTTCGTCCTCGAACAACTCGGGTATCGCTCACGCATCACGGACTCACGTTCCCATGTCTCCTCCTCAATGCCACGGTGCTGCCACAAGACGCGAACCAAAGGAATAAGACGACCACGCAAAAGCTTCTCTCGCCGATCGAGGATACGAATAGGGGCCTCAACGACGGACATGTCATCCGCGATGTCCAACGTCCCCCAATCAATCACATGAGTGGGGTCAGGGTGATACTTCATGGCGGGACACGTGAAACACGTTGTGCACTCTACTCGGCCTCGGTGGTAACGCTAACCGGTAGGCTACAGGCCCTACACGATCCGGAATCTCAAAAGGACCAATAAACCGCGGAGATAGCTTGGAACCCCGCCCAAACCGTCGATGTCCACGACGTGGAGAGACACGAAGGAACACATGATCACCAACAGAAAACTCCAAAGGTCGCCGTCGCTGATCCGCATAAGATTTCTGCCGACTCGAGCCGACAACAAACGCCGACGAATCAACTTGACCTTCTCCGTAGCCTCTTGAACCAACTGCGGTCCCAAGAGAGCCGTCTCCCCCACCTCGGTCCAACACAAAGGGGATCGACACGGTCGTCCATACAACGCCTCAAAAGGAGCCATCCCAATGGATGCTCGATAATCGTTGTTGTAGGCAAACTCCACCAAAGGAAGGTGAGTTGCCCACGAACCCCCAAAATCTAGCACACAAGCCCTCAACATGTCCTCCAAAGTCTGATTCGTCCTCTCTGTCCGGCCGTCGGTCTCGGGGTGAAAGGCTGTACTCAAGTGAAGCTTGGTCCCCATAGCCTCCCGCAAACCCGCCCAAAAACGGGAAGTGAACCTCGAATCCCGGTCCGAGACAACCGATGATGGTACGCCATGCGGTCTCACAATCTCGTTCATGTACGGTGACTCAAGGTCCTAATAGAGTCCCGCTCACGAACAGCAAGGAAATGGGCCGACTTTGTGAGTCGATCCACAATCACCCAAATCATATCCTTCCTCCCGGTGGTGGGTGGAAGACCGGTCACGAAATCCATCGCTATATGGTCCCACTTCCACTCCGCTATGGGCAAGGGCTGCAACATGCCCGCCGGCCGCCGATGCTCGGCCTTCACCTGTTGACACGTGAGGCACCGCGAAACAAAGGCAGCCACATCGCGTTTCATCCCAGGCCACCAAAAATGTGCTCGAAGCGCATGATACATCTTCGTACCCCCTGGATGCACAGCAACTCTAGACCTGGTGAAACTCCCTCATCACCTCATCCCCGAGGGAAGAAGCCACGACCAACCGCCCCTGAAATGACAACTCATGCTCGGGACCCTCTGTCCCGTCCCAGGATAGCTCCCCGGCCTCAATACGGGCACGGAGAACCTCACACTCAATGTCACCAACTGTCCCTCCCGGACGCGCTGGTACAACTCAGGCACTACCACTAAAGGACTCGGGGACCGTCCCACCATCATGAACAACAGCGCGTGCCCGCAACATTGCCAACCGCTCCATCGGCTTCCACTCTCTCACGGCCACCTCGGCTTTCCCTTTTCTGCTCAATGCATCGGCCACAACATTACCCTTGCCCGGGGTATAGGCAAGAGTAAAATCAAAGGTCCGCAAATACTCCACCCATCTCCTTTGCCTCAAATTCAAGTCCTTCGAGTAAAGATGTCCTGAAGGCTCTTGTGATCCGAGAACACCACAAACTTTTCCCCCCAAGAGGTAGTGCTGCCAACTCTTCAGGGCGAAGATGACAGCCGCTAACTCAAGGTCATGAGTAGGATAATTCTGCTCATGAGGCTTATGCCTCGACCCATAAGCTACCACACCGTGCTCCTGCATAAGCACACACCCCAAACCAACCCTGGACGCATCACAATACACCTCATATGGAATATCCTCCCTAGGCAACCTCAACACAGGTGCAGTGGTCAAACGGGTTTTGAGAGTCTCAAACGCCCGCTGGCACTTGTCACCCAATCAAACTTCACGCCCTTTCGAGTCAATGTTGTCATAGGAGCCGCCAAACGGGAGAACCCCTCTACAAAACGACGATAGTACCCCGCCAAGCCAAGAAAACTACGGATCTCAAAAACGTTGGTTGGCCTCGCCCACGATGCCACGGCCTCAATCTTGGCCGGGTCCACCCTAACTCCCTCACTGACACCACATGGCCAAGAAAGTGAACCTCCTGCAGCCAAAACTCACACTTGCTAAACTTAGCAAACAGTGCTGGTCCCTCAAGGTTTGCAACACTATTGCCAAGTGCTCCACGTGCTCCCTCTCGGTCTTGGAATACACCAAGATATCGTCGATAAACACCACCACGAACGAGTCTAAGTATGGGGCAAAGACTTGGTTCATCAAATGCATGAACACCGCTGGCGCATTAGTGAGCCCGAAAGGCATCACTACCCACTCATAATGCCCATACCGCACCGAAAAGCCGTCTTAGGGATGTCCTCCTCCCTAACCCCGAGCTGGTGATACCCCGACCGTAAGTCTATCTTGGAAAACCACCGGGCCCCACTCAATTGGTCAAACAGGTCATCTATCCGAGGCAACGGGTACTTGTTCTTCACGGTCCACTGAATTCAGCTTCCTGTAGTCGATGCAGAGACGAAGCGTGCCATCAGCCTTCTTAGCAAAGAGCACCGGAGCACCCCAAGGTGAGGTACTCGGTCTAATATACCCCTGGCCCACCAACTCCTCGATTTGTCTCTGAAGCTCCCTCAGCTCGGCTGGCCCCATACGATATGCTACTTGGGAAATCGGACCCGTCCCCGGCACCAACTCAATGGTGAACTCCACACTCCTCTTAGGTGGCAAACTCCTCAACTCTTCAGGAAAAACATCCTGAAATTGGTCCACAACAGCGGGCCACACCCTCCTTTCCACCTTACCCCCCACGCAAAGGTCGGGGCCGCTAACCCGTGGGTAATGGCACCCCACCGGCCCAACACCGGCCCGGCCCGACTCGCTACCTCACGGTCCCACTCCCCCGGCAGGGTGCAAGAGGTCCCTGCAGGTGTCACGAAGGTCACACGCCGCCGATAACAATCTATCTTGGCCTGGAAAGCCATAAGCCAATCCATACCCAAGATCAGGTCGAACGTCCTCAAAGGCATCACATGCAAGTCAAAACTCAGCTCCACCTCGCCTATGGTTAACACACAGCCACGACACACTCGCCGTACCTCAATCATGCCTCCCACCTGGAGACTCCACAACTAGGGGCCTCGCGGCCTCCACACAGGCTAACCCCAAGCCGTCTATTACAAGCTCAGGAACAAACGAACATGATGCACCCGTATCGAAAAGAACGAAGCTAATGTACGGGAGATCAAGAGGGTACCTCTAACCACCGATGGTCCTGCTCCACCCTCACTGGTGGGGGTGGTAACTCGGCCTCCTCCTGGTATGTCGCCTCTAGCGCAAACACCCTTCCTTGGCCTGTGTCACCTGGTTGGCTCACTCACCTGGACGCTTCCCGCTAAGGTTGCCTCCAGCCTCGGTCCGTCGCCGCTCCTGGCCTCCCCCCGGGGTCGGGTCCGACCGGATCCTGCCTGGCTGGCCTGCCACCGACGAGCTGGTCTCTCGACTGGTGCACGGAAGCTAGCATCACTCCTCACGCCGGGTGCCATGCTCCCCGCTCCCCCTGTTGCCACTCCCGCAAACCCGGCGCAAGTGACCCTCTCGTCCACGGTTGTTGCATCGCCGATCCTTCTTGGGGCACTCCCCTTTGAAGTGACCCTGCTCTCCACAGCAGGTGGCATCCGCTCGGTAGACTCCCACTGGACCACCCTGTCTTCCGTCGCCAAAGGTGAACCTCCCAGGGTTCACGGATGTCCGACCCCGACCTGCGAAAAGAACTGCTATCCCTCTCCTCCGTCTTGAGCCTCTTGGGCCCCGCATCTCGATCAGGTCCACTCTGCAACCGACGCCCCCGATGGGCCTGCCTCCCATCATCCAGTTCTCTCTCGGCTATACGGGCCGTCTCCCACGGCCTCAGGATAGGTCCTCAAGCGTAGAATCGCCACCCTCTCCCTAAGGGCTGGCCTGAGACCCAAGGTGAACTTGTGGGCCTTCAGGTCCTCCCTTACCACGCGTCTCAGGAGCAAACCTACTCAATCTCCGGAACTCCCGCTCATACTCAGGTACCGTCTTGGATCCTGCGTCAAGCTGCCAAATTCTTCCCTCTTCTTGCCATCTCACCGATTCCTGGGAAGAACTCATCTTGGAAGAGTTGCAAGAACTCCTCCCAAATCATGAGTTGCACCGCACGGCTCCCCGCAACACTCGTCCACCACTCCAAAGCGTCCCCCCTCCAGTGCCGAATTGCCGGTCGCACCTTATCCTCCTCCCCGGGGCAGGAGAAAGGAGAACACATGCTCAATCTGCCTCAACCACCTGCTCGCCTACCACAGGATCTTCTCCCCCCCTTAAATCGCGGAGGTTGTTCCTTTCGGAACCGTGTCACCACGTCATCCTCTGCACGGGTCGGTACACCACCCGGCCGAACTCTCACGCTCACGAGGCAGCTCTCCTCTGGTGGTGGTGGTGGTGGCACCACCCGCCTGTGCCGCCATCTCACGGCGCACCTCCTCCCGAACGTCTTGCCGGAGTCCCTCCCGTAGCTCTCGTACCTCCAGCCGGATGCCTTCTTGTAGCCGTGCCGGTAACAACGCATGCCCTCCAACGGATGGTCCCGCACCCGGACCCTCATGGGCAGATGACTCATCGCCCATCGCCCCGGACGCACGTGTCACTCTCCTCGGTGGCATTCTTACTACATGAAGTAAGATGCACAAACGTCAGAACGCGTTTGACTATTAACAAGTTGACTACCTCTACCCCATTATCAAGTCAAGCCGTACATGGCATTACACATATTTTAACCATTGCATTAACAATATTGCACACAGCACAATCCACATTGTAGTCATACCCAAGGCATTCCAAGAATATTCAGAGTTGCACAGTTCACACATAATCATGTTATGCACATCCTTTACACATGTCAACAAATGCAACTAGTGCCCTAATGCCAATGCATGCAAATCCTACCACAAGACTGGACTACCCCAAGTACACCTTGGAGGCTCAAAGAGGACCATGTTGATCAGGCATGTCCCTCCAGGCTCCTCCAAAGGACTCAAGATAACCAAGTCCGCCCACTACCCTAGGCCAACTAGACCATGCTCTGATACCATATTGTCACGCCCCGGATTTCCAACCCGAGGAAAACGGCACGTGACTCCCCTTACCCACACGGAGGCGGAGGGGTTAGGATACAAACCAAGAATTTTACATTTCAAACATCCACAACACATTCAAGAAAGTAATGTTCATACAAATAATCCAAACCAGTTTATTACAAAAGAATTCTTTCCAATCCCATCCCCATGGGGTTACATCAGTTCCCATAAAAGAAAACAACATAAACAGTAAAGTAAATAAGGTCCTCCACCTTGGTGTATCCACCTAACGCCTGTAAGTTCCTGGAAAACAAACAAACACAGTAGGAGGGGGTGAGCAACCACAGCCCAAGAGGGATCATGTCTCCCCAACCCATCCCATGTTCCTAGCATCTACATGCCATGTGTACAAGTGCGGTGTTGTGTTACAACGGTTTCAACAAACATAATAACAACCACATCAACAATTTACAATCCTCCACCGCCACACAGGCCAACACCCTAACCACAAGTGATTTAACCGCCTCTTCAGGCCAAGTGATTTAACCGCCTCTTCAGGCCAAGTGATTTAACCGCCTCTTCAGGCCAAGTGATTTAACCGCCTCTTCAGGCCAAGTGCCCCAGTCAAGCATACAACACACATGGTCACACAAGCATACAACCAAACACCTGGTGAGCACCCGTTCACAAGCGTACAAACCCAACCATTCAGGCCATAGAGCAAACATCCAAGATACATACATACACTAAACCACAAGTCCAGTCCACACGGACATATCACCAAACACTTAATGGGCATATACACACAGCTAAGTTCACACAGGTATTTCATCAAACACTTTTCATGCATCACACAAACACCAGGAAACACCAAAATCGCCATTGAAGGCCAACATTCATATAGGAGGTCACACCTATATGAATTTACATATAAATAATATAATATTCTGCCCTAGGACCCTAGGACAGAGGAGGATGTAGGAAGAACAGAATCCCTACCTCAAGGAAAACGCAACAACGCAAAGCAACGGTCTGATCCCAAGCCGAACGCCGTCCACCCACGGAGCACCGACCACCCACGCAAGACGCCCGGCAGCAACCAGGAGCTCTCCTTCCCCCTCTCTCTCTCTCGCGACGGCTGGTGAAGCAACAAACCCTAAACCTAAAACAGAGGGGCTTCTCCTCCTTATATAGACAACACAACATCAAAACGACGTAGTTTTGATTAAGTGAATCCCAGGATCAAAACGACGTAGTTTTGATCACACAAGTCACCACCTTTCCGCACCCATATAGGCCAAAATACTTAGAATTTCAACATGGTCCTTTGGAGAAAGTTCCTTAGAATGTCAAAACCAAGGGAACCATGCAAAAATATGCTCGCACGCCAATTTGCACGCCAATTCCCCAATTGGCGTGCAGCTCCAAATGCACTCAAACTTCACCACAAGTCTCCTTGCATCTTGTAGAGGCCTGAGGAGCAAAAATATGCTTGCACGTGAAATGGGTGAATTCACGTTCAGCTCCAAATGCTCTGAAATTTCTGTGGTAGATAGAGGACCTCATTCTAAGAAACTTTTGTTCTTGCACGCCAATTGTTTGAAGCCATCTACTAGGTCAAAAGTGAGCTCCAAGATCAGCCAAAACAACTTAAAACCGCTAGAACGCATAAGATCTTCCTAGGGCATAAATGTACGCTATCGCTTGACACATGCACCTCTCAAAAGTCCCCTCTTGGGCTCATCTCTTACCTTAAACTTGTGTACCAACATCCAAGGTGTTTGTGGTTAACTCCTTACACACGGGTTACACACGGGTCATTACACGAAGCCCCGAAGCCCCGAAGCCTCAAAGCCTCGAAGCCTCGAAGCCTCGAAGCCCTTTGACCGTTGTTCCTCGAAGCCTCGCTGCCGACACTTCGACTCGCGACTTACTTCGGCCCGCGGCACCCGTACGCCTTACACCTCCGACCCTTTGACCTTCGAACCTCAACCCTTCGACCCTGGACACTCAAAGCCTATAAACCTGCCGACACTTCGACCCGCGACTTACAGTGCCGACTTGCGACGCCGACCCGCAGCACCCGTATGCCTTCCACCTTCGACCCTTCCGCCTTCGACCCTTCGACCTGCCGACACTCCGACCTGCCGACACTTCGAACCTCCGACCCTTTTTGCCTTCGCTGGTTGGCGTTGTTTTTGCTGGCTTATTTTCTTTTCTCGCTGGCTTCACGAGACTCGTCTTCTGCGCTGGCCACCTGATAAAGAATCAATTTTGCAACAACCCTGTCAGTCACATGTGCTAAAATACAAACTCAAAAGGGCAATCACGAGCCACCCTGTTTCCCGCACAAGCTGTCTACCCGACAAAGCATCAAATCTGCAAATTAAAATACTGCATCAAATAATACAGCAATTATGACAGTCCAGCCAAAAAAAAAAACAACAACAACAACAACTTTCTGCAATCCTTTAAGAAGCAGTTGCCCGTCCCTGTGCTTGGGGAGGAGAAAATTCGTTGAAAAAAAAAAGGGGAGTTCGTTAAAAAAAAAGGGAAAAACCTGTACCCTTTACATCCCTTCCTCATCCCAGGCAGCAGAGAGAAAAAAAAACACACAGAGAGAGAAAGGAAAAGAAAGAAAGGAGAGAAATTCAAAAAAAAAAAAAGAAAAACCAGTCTCATCATCAAAACCAACCTCATCATCATCGGAAAATGCCCCGACCTTATCATCAAAAAACGCCCAGACTTCCTCCTGGCAAACCCAAAAAAAAAACACAGAATCCCAGAATCATCATCATAAGAGATCACTCATCCACTCCTTACAAACTCCAACTTCAGTCCTCCTATCTGCAAACACCGGGGAAGTCTCTTCATAAGTCCCACTATCAGATCTGTCGATTCCGAGTCAAGTAAGTGACTATCAGCGCCGGCGGGAGCTCAAGCAGAAGATTGGCGTTGCAAAGCTTCAAAGTCGGTTCACCCCTTTATCTTTCTACTACTTTTTCAGCTTATTTGTATCTATTTGGTGTAATTGTTTTTTAGCATCTTTTCTAATTTTCGTTTTTAGCTTATCTATATTTGATGTAATTGCTTTTCAGCCTTTTTCATTGTATTTTCCTGTATTCCTTCCTATGTGTATGTTGTAATATGTAAAGTATAGTAAAAAGAAAAGAAAAAAAAAAGAAAAAGGAGAGAGCAAAGGGAGAAGATGAAAAACAAGAAAAGAAAAAAAAAGTGATTTTGTTTTTTTCTTTTGTGGATGTCACACTCACACACTCCACATCTATTTCGATATATGTGTTCCTATGTATTTTCAATTGTTAAAACGTATAGATTTAGGTTCAAAGATTTTAAAAAAAACACACAAAAAAAGAACAAAATGAATTTCGCAAAATGTTTTTCCAAAACGTCTTCTTTTAGGTTCAAAGCTTTAAAAAAAAACAAAACAAAAACAAAACAAAAACTAACAAAAAATGTTTTTTCATGTTTTAAAGCCAAAAAAACGTTTCATTGTGTTTGAACCAAAAAAAAAACCAAAATTAGTACTTCAATTCCCAAAAAAAAAAAAAAAAAAAAAAAAAAAAACGAAACAAAAACTAACAAAAAATGTTTTTTTCATGTTTTAAAGCAAAAAAAAACGTTTCATTGTGTTTGAACAAAAAAAAAACCAAAATTAGTTCTTCAATTCCCAAAGAAACAAAAAAAAAACAAAACAAAACAAAAAACAAAATCAAAAAAAAACAAAACAAAACAAAAAAAACGTTTCTACAAAATACATAAACCAAAAAAGGTATGTTTTCTAACCCAAAAAACCAAAAAAAAAAAGGGAGAAAAAAAAAATTAGGACTTCAATTTCCAAAAGTAAAACCAAGAACCCAAAACCAATCCCTAGGATCTCATTCTCCACTTCAAACAAAAACCCAAAATTTTTAGGATTCCTTTTTTAGAAATTTAGGATAAATCCATTTTAACTATGACTTTAATAAATAACTTAGCTAAATAAAAATCATAGACTTTTTAGGAAATTTAACCCAGCTATGGCAGTACAAATAAAATAAAACCTCCTCCTCCTAAATTAGATACCGAAAGGGCGCTGTAGGGGTGCTAATCCTTCCCTACACGTAACCAACTCCCGAACCCATCTCTGATAACGCAGACCACACACTTAAGACTACTCAAAGTAGAGGGTATCCAACTGTACCCCAAAAACAGTTGGTGGCGACTCTAAAATTTCTCACCATTGGTCTAGTTTGAGCTCACCCCAAAAGGGCCCGGACGAAAACCAGTGATGACAATGAGGGTAGTCATTTCTGCAACAAATTGTTTGACAAATTATTGAACAAGTATGGTGTCACTCATAGGAAGTCTTTAGCCTACCACCCGCAAGCTAATGGACAAGCAGAAGTGTCCAACAGAGAGATTAAGGTCATTTTAGAGAAAATTGTTGGAGCCAATAGGAAAGATTGGTCTCAAAGGCTTGATGAAGCTTTATGGGCATATAGGACAGCTTACAAAACTCCCATTGGGATGTCACCTTACCGTATTCTATATGGTAAGGCATGTCACTTGCCTGTGGAACTAGAACACAAGGCTCATTGGGCCTTGAAGAAGTTAAATTTTAACCCACAAGAGACCAAGGAGCTTAGGATGACTCAATTAATTGAGTTAGATGAGCTTAGGCTGGATGCCTATGATAGTGCTAAATTTTACAAAGAAAGAACTAAGAAATGGCATGATAGGCAACTCAACAATGAACCTTTAACCTTAGGGCAGAAAGTTCTTCTATTTAACACAAGGTTGAGGTTATTTCCTGGAAAATTAAGGTCCAAGTGGATGAGACCTTTTGTGATAGTTGATAAGAAGCCATATGGGAGCTTTGAGCTCCAAGCTGTAGATAGCAAGAAATTTTGGGTGAATGGCAACAGACTGAAACCATACTTTGATTCAACTCAGAGGGAGATAGTTGATTCCCTCTCTTTCACCATTGCATGATCATAACTGAAAGTCTAGCTACAGACTTTAAATAAAGCGCTGGTTGGGAGGCAACCCAATGTTTATTGCTATATTTTATTTTATGTTATTTTCTTTTATTTATTTTATTCAATAAATTTGTTTGCAAGCTAACCATTGTGCAGGAGACTTTGCTTCTTTCTTAACTAACCATTTGCAGGATGAGCAAATTATTAGGTCCTGAACTTGTGGAATTATTTTTAAAGTCAAAGTCAAGGAGCAAGGAGCAAGTGAAGCCCAAAAGTGCTTGAAGATGGGCTTAAACAATTCACGTGCAAGACTTAAAGATGGTCCATAATGCACAAGCAACTAAGTGAAGAAATTTGGGTCAGTTTGGGCCTGAACGTGAATTTGCACGTGAATTGCCTAATTCACGTGCACCTCCTTTTGAGCTGTAACTTTCTGGAATGGTAGATGAAGACCATGTGAATCACGTTTACTCTTGCACGCGAATTTCTAGCTGTCATATGGAGGCTCAAAAATGCAAACTATCGGTTTTAGCCCTCCTAGAAGCTTCAAACAATTCACGTGCAGAAGGGACTATTGCTTGCCAGCTCAAGGGGGACCCACCACCAAAGTTTGGGACGATTCTGACCTGCTCGCCAATTCAACCAATTCAACTGTGGGATCTTTGCTTGCTACTACATGATGGCTATTCTGCAAGGGAAGGAAACTTGGGAAGTGCGCGGCAAGACGTCGGTTGACTTTGTGACTCAGGTGCGACGAATGGTGGCCAATGTCATCTACTATTACAGTGTGCCAAACCAGGGGTAAGTGTTTTTCCTACTCCCTATTTTATGCCATGAGGACATAGCATATTTTAAGTGTGGTGTATGGGGAGTGACTTGAGCCACTTGCTTGTCTTTTATGTTGTGATTGCATGTTTTATTTATAATTTTATCTTAGATAGTTTGTTAGTCATTTATTAAAAAAAAAACACAAAAACTGTGTTGGACCTCGGCCAGGGAACTCACTATCACAATATTGTCCGCTTTGGCACTCGCGCGCCCACCCATGGGCCGCAGCCCGCACGGATTTGTTTCTAACAGGCCGCGACCCGTTAAAACGCGTTGTGACAAGGTGCACATGAGCCTCCTCATTAGGACGACCTCAATGTTCGCCCTAACCGATGTGGGATTGATCTATGGGACGTTAGAGACCCAACAGTCTCCCCCCCAATCCCACCATCGGTCTAGAGGACCCAACTCTGATACCACTTGTTGGACCTCGGCCAGGGCACTCACTATCACAATATTGTCCGCTTTGGCACTCACGCACCCACCCATGGGCCGCAGCCCACACGGATTTGTTTCTAACGGGCTGCGACCCGTTAAAACGCGTTGTGACAAGGTGCACATGAGCCTCCTCATTAGGACGACCTCAATGTTCGCCCTAACTGATGTGGGATTGATCTATGGGACGTTAGAGACCCAACAAACTGTTTTTAGTTGCATGATTGTTTCAGTTGTTTGCTTGAATGATTTGCTTGTGGAGGCATGGATATTAAGTATGCAATTTTGGCTTAAATTTTTTTTTTATGACACATTAGTATCATGTTGTGATAAGGTTTTTTTAAGTAGTTAAAATGTGCTCTAATTTAGTTTGATCATGTCTTTATCTTTTGAATGATATCACCATGTTTTTGGAGCTGAGTCTTGAATATTAGTTAAACATGAAATGTTATGATAGACCTAAGTAACCCTTAAAGTTGAGTGAAAAAGAAATGAAAAATGAGAACAGCTTCTTTTAGCCTTTGAGTGCCATTTTAGGGTATGGGTAATAATTGCTACTCTTCTTGCATTCAATATTGGTTATTTAATGGTAGGAGTCAAGTAAGCATGTGATTACTTATTAGTGCTCAGTGTTTGGTGTGTGGAGTTAGGGTGCAAGGCCTTTAAGTCACTTTGACTTCCTATGTATCCTAATTTTTGTTTGTTGTGTTGTAAATATAAAAGGCTGTGAAATAGAATGTGAAAAAGCCATCACTTAATCGGAAAATGGGATGTGAGACATCAATCAATTTCTGTCTCTCCTTATGTAGCAAAATGGCAAGGGGTATGCAATAGAAAAATCAGTCTTATTTATGTGTTATGTGAGTAAAAACAAAAAAAAGAGTGAATAATCCATCAAGGGAGAGCATAAAATGTAACCTTGTAAGGTTATTAAAAAAAGGATTTGTTTAGATTTGTAGCCACATTGGCTGAGTTTTGTTTATTTGAGAGTGTTGAGCTCAATTCTTAGCTCATGGTTTTGTTTTATCAGTTATTAGAATAGAGTGTGAGTTTATTGAGTTTAGACTAGCGTGTGAGTTCAAATAAAGTAGAATAGAGAGTGTGTTTTCTTTGATGAGCACAATAGGGAACTCTCATGATTGCTTGGCAAGTACTTAATCAATAGCTGATGGCGGATGTAGAGATAGAGTTTATCATCCTTTGTTAATTAATAGGTATGGGGCTTGAGATTAAAGAGAAATAGAAAAGTTATATTTGTGTGAGGCAGCTTTATCCTTTGTGAGAACTTAAAGGGAAACTAGTTGCTATGTTAGCTTGGACTGCTTGCTGATATCTGAATTTTCAGTAATGATATTGCATGGTTGTTGGACTTAGGGATATGGACATGACTGAACTAAGCTATGACTCATTTTAGTTACTTAAATTCCCATTTCATCATGATAGAGTCCATGCTTAGGAAACCATGACTTTCCTTGATTGATATTTTATTTTTCTTCCCGTTTGACTGAGTGTTTATTTTATTTCTGCATGCTTGTATGTTTTTGCTTGAGGACAAGCAATGGTTCAAGTGTGGTGTATTTGATAACGTGCATTTTATGCCGTTATTCTAGTGTTTATGTAGCGTGTTTAAGAGCATGATTAGAGCTTTATTGTATTATATTTCACATATATCTGCTCTAACCCCTAGGAAGATGCTATTTGCAAATACATGCGCTTTTAAGCTGTTTTGGTAGGTTTTGGAGATCACTTTGGACCATGTATATGGCCTCAAACCAATTGGTGTGCAAAACAAACATTTCTCAGAATGATATCCTCTACCTCCCACAGAAGTTTCAGAGCAATCGGACGTGAACGCCAATTGGACTAAAATGGCGTGCAAGCATATTTTTGCTTATCTGCCCTCCACGAGATGCAAGGAAGCTTGGGGAAGAATTTCAGCTGATTTGAAGCTGCACGCCAATTGGGCATATGACATTCAAATTGACGTGCAGTCATATTTTTGCACCGATCCAGTCGTTTTTCTATGCTGATCATTCTTTCCTAAAGGGCCTTGTCTATATTGTGCTTGGATTGAGAGATTTTAAAGTTTGTAGTGTCATTTATCAAAACTATGTCGTTTTGATAGATGGGCTAGGGTACACTTTATAACACACATCAAGGCCCATCCATTCTCTATAAATAGAGGCTCTACACGTCCAAGGAGGGGGTGCAACACATTATACACATTTTTTGAGAGAGACGTTTTGGAGGCTGTTCCTGACCTAGGAGAGCAGCCGTCGCGGATTTTGGAAACTTGGGTTGAAGCTTTGCTGTGCGCGTGGATAAGAAGAAGATGTTGAGCTTTGCTGCTTTGTGTTTGCTTGTAATCATGCCTGAGTAGTCTTTTAGTCTAGGGGAGCAATGTAGCCCCCTTGTTACTGTAAGGACCCGTACCTTGAGTTACTCACAGTTTTGCCTTCTGAGTAGAGTTTTTTTTCTAGATTTTGACCTAGTGAATGGGCTCAAATGAATTCACGTTCAAAAGGAAAGATGCTTAGAATGATGTCCTCTATCTACCACAGAAGTTTCAGGCCAAACGGACGTGTATGTGAGGTGCACGTGAAATGGGTCCATTTCACGTGCAAGTGTGGTTGTCTTTTACTTGATGCAAGGAGGCTACGGGTGAAGTTTGAGCGCATTTGGAGTGCATTTGGAGTTGCATGTGAATTGGGAATTCACGTTCAAATTGGCGTGTAGCCATATTTTTGCATGGTTCCCTTGGTTTTGACATTCTAATGATCTTTCTCCAAATGACCATGTTGAAATTCTGAGTATTTTGGCCTGTATGGGTGCGGAAAGGTGCTAACTTGTGTGATCAAAACTACGTCGTTTTGATCCTGGGATTTGCTTAATCAAAACTACGTCGTTTTGATGTGGGCAGTGTCTATATAATGAGGGCTTGAGTTTGAGTTTAAGGTTCTTGTGTTCTTCTTTCTTTGCAGCGCGCTTGAAGGAGAGAGAGAGAGAGAGAGAGGATCTCCGGGCAGTTGCCGTGGTGGTTCGCGCCGTTGGAAGGTGTTTAGCGTAGAGGTTAGGACAAAAGTCTGAGGTAGGGATTCATGTTCTTCCTAACTCTCCTCTGTTTTAGGATATCCGCCTATATATATATATATATGTAAATCCATATAGGTGTGATCTCCTATATGGATGTTGGCCTTCAGTGGCATGTTCTGTTGATTCTAATGTTGAATTTGGCCTGAGGATTTTCTGGGTTTGTTTATGCCCACCATGTGTTTGATGAAATGTCTGTGAGGCCTGCACACTATGTATTTGATAAAATGCCTGAGAGGCCGGCATACCATGTATTCAATATAATGCCTGTGAGACCTTGTTTTTGGGTGTCTGATGATATACCTGTGTGATTGGTGTGTACTGTGTTTGATTTGTATTTGATTTTAAGCCTGTGAGGCTGATGTGTGTGGCTTGTATCTGACCATGTTGGTCCCTCTGAAATAAAGTGTAAATGCTTGTCTTGAGTTTACATGTTGAGATGTAATGCTATCTTTGTTCGTTGGTCGGTTTGAGACCGAGCCGAGATATGGGCCAGGCACAATAGCTGGACCCCTTTGAGATTTGGCCAGGACGTGGTCCTTAGTCTCGGTGTAGCACTCACGACGGTGGGCTAAGTCTACACCCATTCCTGAGGGTAGGTATGGCGCCCGAGGAGGTGGTTGACCATATCTGACTCGGGTGGAAAATGTTGCATTGGTGTCCATGCAACATTCGCCTGGATGTGGTATGTCATGTCACCGTGGTGGCGGGGTGTCCTCGCCCTTCGGTGCGGGCTCAGGTAAAGAGTGTTTACTAGGTGATGTTTCTTGCTTTAGCCTTAGGCACGACACGAGCACAAGCATACACATATCATGCATGTTGTAGAGCGGGACGGGTCGGGGAGACCGGATCCCTACTGAGCTATGGTTTGCTCACCCCTCCTATAAACGTGTTCTTTTGCAGGGTTTAGCAGGCGGTAGGTGAAAGCTGAGGAGCTAGGCCCCTGAGGCTGGGAGTTTTATGTTATTTCCTTTGTTGTGCTCGTGGTTTTATGTTTTGGGATTTAGTTTGGTTTTATTTGTAACAGTACACCTGACTTCATAGGGGTTTTTCCCCGACTGGGTTGTAATAAACATTTAGTCTTTGAAAAGAAATAAAATGAGATGTTGTTATTCAATTTGTGTTTGTATGCATGGTTTGGGAGAGGAGCATGCCCCTTGGCATGTTAGCCTGGTTGTGTAGGTTTGGGACAGCACCCGTGCCAGAAGTCCTTTTGAGGTGCTTGCACCAACCCCTTGTCCCTTCAGGTGCGGGCATGGGCAGTCACTACTCATTTCCAAGTGGAAGGAAATTCGGGCGTGACAATATGGTATCAGAGCGATAGTTCGTGGTCTGGTGGACCTAGGATAGTGGGGAGGCCTGGCTGCTTCTGAGACTCTTAGGAGGTAGTATAGGACACACCTGATCAACGTGGTCCTATCTGGTTTTCTGGGGTGTACTCAGGGGGTAGTTAGACCAAGGAGTAGGGCATTTGCATTTGGGTTGAGGGTGCATACATGCATTGGCATTAGGGCACTAGTTTAATTTCAGGTATGAGTATTGTGATTGGACATGCTATGTTGCTGAAACTTGTTGCTAAAAAAAAAATTTTGTTGTTGTGAAATTTGGTGATTTTCTGTGAGACTTGTTGCTATGAATTGCTGCTGTGTACTTCTGTGATTTACCTGTGTGTTTAAATGTAGAACATTGCTTGAGTACCTCATGGCCCATGGGGATGAGGGTGTGTAGAGCTTGAGAGAAGCTGATCCTAGTTTGGTTTAAATTATGTAGACTATGCCTCCTAGGAGAGTAACCCGAGCTACTCAGTGTAGAAGATGAATCTTCCGCACGTCTGGAGAGGAAAGAGGACAGCGTGTAGAGGGCGATGATCCCCTGGAGCGGATCATGGCCCAAGTCCGGGCCCTGAGTGAGAACGTGCAAGGCATGCGTGAGGACCTCAGGGGAGAGATCCTAAAAGAGGTGCGTCAGGAGATGATGGCACGACAGGCAGTGCCACCCTCTCCACCCCGTGAGGCAGAACCTCCGTGTAGGCAGGAAGTGCCGGTGAGGCGGGAAGAGGGAGACGTGTTGACGCAGTTCCGAAAGGAACATCCACCAAGGTTCAAGGGAGGAGATGAACCTTTAGGAGCAGAGCACTGGCTGCAGCAGATCGAGCATGTGTTCTCCTTTCTTCGACCCCGGGAGGAAGACAAAGTGAGACTAGCAGTCCGGCAGTTGGAGGAGGAAGCCTTGGAATGGTGGCTTAGCATCTCAGGAAGCCGGGACATGGAGACCATGGCCTGGAATGAGTTCCTCCAGCTGTTCCATGACAAGTTCTTTCCAGAGTCATTGCGGTGGCAGAAGCGGGAGGAGTTCGGCGGCTGAAGCGGGGATCGCGCTCGAGAGCAGAGTATGAGCGAGATTTCCGGGGCTGAGTCGGTTTGCTCCGAAGCAATATCAAGGGAAGACCTGAAGGCCCATAAGTTTACCATGGGTCTCAAACCTGCCTCGAAGCAAAGGGTGGAGATCTTGCGGCCCGAAGACCAATGCGAAGTCGTGGACACCGCCAAGATTGTTGAGAGAGGATTAGAGGAGGGAAGACAGGCTTACCAGGAGCAGATGGGGCAGAGCGCGCGAGACAAGCACGGTGAAACCAAGAGGCAGAAGGTTGAGCCCGGGAGTGGGACTTTTCCCAAGGATAAGGGCCAAGCTTCAATGGCTCCACCCGGATCCCGTTACTTTGGAGAACAGGGGAGTCGGCTCTGGGAACTTCCCAATCGGGTGTACTGTTGTGGCTTGTCGGGGCACGTCAAACGTGAGTGCCCAAAGCAGACTTGACGTGTCATAGCCGTGGGAAGGTGGGACACATCAGCAAGGTGTGTTTCAGTAAGGGGAACAGCCCGGGGAGCTGGAAGCTTAGCACAAGGGAGCAGGGGTGGGACCCAATTTCAGGCCCCGGCCCCTAAGCCAGCACATTTGTGGCAGGCCGATCGACCCGGTTCCGGTCACACTAGGCTACAGGGGGAGAGGCAACCACAAGGAGGATCGGAGGGGCGTCCCGGTGGACTGCAGGCAGGAGCAAAAGGGAAGGCAAGTGAGGCTAGTGGTGGGGCAAGCCAAGGCAGAGTGTTCGCGTTACCTCGACCAAGTGAAATGGAGGATTTACCATCACCCTCCGAGGAAGGTGGAGCTGGACCTTCGGTGGTTCGAGGTACTATTCTAATATCTCGCACTGTTGTTGCTGCATTGTTTGATACCAGAGCTTTGTGCTCCCTGATTGCTAAGTCCTTGGTGGAGAGCCTTGGACTTGATTGTGTGGAGGCTGATAGACCTCTGAGGGTCAAGTCTCCAATGGGAGGTGTGGAGTTGATCCACCAAATGTGTCGAGAGTGTGCGCTTACGATAGGAGAGGTTGACCTCTCATTTGATTTGTACGTAATGCCCATGAGGACTTTTAGTTTGATTCTGGGGATGGACTGGTTGATGGCCTTTCAGGCTAAGATTGACTGCTATAGGCGACGAGTATCATTTACTACACCCACAGGATCTTCCTGTACCCTAGTGGGTGAATAGGATAGGAATCTTTGGCGGGAGGGCTGGACCGACGAGGGAGCTATGGGGCAATATTACCCATAGGCTTGCCACCCTAACCTTTGAGGAGGAAGGTAACTTAGAGAAAAGGGTGTGGCCAGATGTTGTCGAGAATTTCCAGGATGTCTTTCCTGGGAGTTGTTGGAGTTGCCTCCACACAGAAGTATCGAGTTCATGGTTGAACTATTGCCAGGGGTGGGACCCATCTCACAAGTAGCATACCGGATGGGACCTGCTGAGTTGCGGGAGCTTCAGAAGCAAATAAAGGAACTGGGAGATAAAGGTTTTATCCGCCCTAGTACCTCACCTTGGGGTGCACCGGTCTTGTTTGCTAAGAAGGCAGATGGTTCGTTGCGACTTTGCATTGATTATCGGAGGCTGAATCAAGTAACGGTAAAGAACAAATACCCTTTGCCGCGGATCGATGACTTATTCGACCAGCTGAGTGGAGCACGGTGGTTCTCAAAAATCGATCTGCGTTCGGGATATCATCAATTGAGGGTCAGGAGCGAAGACATCCCTAAGACGGCGTTCAAGTGCAGATACGGACACTATGAGTGGTTAGTGATGCCTTTTGGGCTCACGAACTGTAAGGACCCGTATTTGAGGGGCCTTGGAGATAGCCTTGAGTTAGAGACCTTATTTTAACAAATGAATATCAGCACAATGATGTGCTCATCAAATGGGGAATTTTGACTGTACTTGGACTAAATTTGGGATTTTAGGCCCTGAGGGGTATTTTCGGGATTTCATAAATAATTTTATATTTACTTTTAAATTACCTGGGTTTGTATTTTGAGCTTTGGGCCTCCCTTCAAGGGAAAAACCCAATATGAGAGAGTAGGCTGTTTTGCCTTTCTTCTTGGGTTTACTTAACCATTGGGCTGCACTTGGTCTTGGGCTTCTATTAAAAACAAAATAATAATAATAAGAAAAAAAAAAGGGAGAAACCAAACCCTACTCTTTGTTGGCAGCCGACCCAGAGAGAGAGAGAGAGAGAGGGGGGGATCTGCAAATTCCGGCCAAGGGAAAGGGGCCTGAGGCCTGAGGAAGAGAAGGAGAAGACGATCCAGGAGGCTGGAAGGGAGATTTCCGGCAATCAAGGATCTTCCTGGTGGCTGGAAGCTAATTCCTGGAAAAATTCTTTTTCTGCAATACGAGGTAGGGATTTCAAGTTTTTCTATTTGCCGTCCCTCTCTTAGATTTCTAGAATAACATTTATATATTGAGTTTCTAAATTCTACCTTGAGCCTATGGATGATCTGGGGTTTTTGTTTGAGTTTTTCTATATTTCTGAATCTCTGTGAGAGATTAATTATACTTTTGGGTTAGGGGTCATTTGTATACCCATTGTCTTGAAACTATTTAGATGAAGAACCCTGTATTTGGCTTGGCTAAGGCCTCTGGTATTGGGAAATCATATGAGAGTGAGGCCAGAGTTGGTTTTAGACCCGGTTTATGGGCTTAGAACCTCAATAACTTCTAAACTAAGACGAATTTGAGGATGGTTCTTTAGGGAAAAATGATTAGAATGACAAAAGGAAGGTTTTGGAACCTGCACGTGAGAAAGCCTTTTTCACTTGCAGATTCATTCTTGCTCCAAATAGCCCCAAATTTTAGGTGGAGCTTCCTTAGAGACATATGAGTTGAAATACCTCTACACGTGAAAATGACCTTTTCACGTGCAACCTTGTTTTTGGCTAAAAATCATCCCTGAACCTTCTGGGATGGTTAGAATGATGTTTGGAGTTAATTTGCCTCTGCACGTGAGAATAGGTTGTCACGTGCAGCCTGTTTTGGGCTCCCCTTGAGGTGGATAAGCTTTCTCGAAAAGTTGTTTACGATCCAGACTATGAGTGTGAGAAATGTGTGGACTTCAGGGACCATGAGGAGTTAGGTGATGTTATGTGTAATGATTTGATTGTTCTGAGACTATCTGTTGTTTTACATTCTGAGTTGAGTTTTCTGTATGTTGAATGAGTTGCATGTTTGTACTATGTTTGTTGGGTTATGTTTATTGAGTTGTATATGTTGAAATGTGTATGCTGAGGACCCCAGAAATGCGGGGAGTTGGGATAAGAACCCCAGAAACGCGGGGAATTGAGCTGGGTATGGGACAGTCATTATACTGTACCCCTTGAGATGAGATTCACATTTGCCAGGTGTGGCATGTCACATCGCCGTGGTGGCGGGGTGTCCTCTGCCCTCCTGTGCAGGCAGAGGTATGAGGCGTGTTTACTGGGTGATGATCTTTGTTTTAGCTTAAGTCACTACACGAGCACATGCATCCACTTGACATGCATAGTTTTAGAGTGGGACGGGATTGGGGAGACTTGATCCCATGCGAGCCGTGGTGTGCTCACCCCTCCTATGAACTGTTCTTTGCAGGACCTAGCAGGCGATAGGCGGAAGAGCTGAGTTGGTAGGCCGCTGAGACTGTATGGCCTTATATATATACATTTGGTTATTTCGTTGTATTTGAGATTTTGTTTGCTTAAACTGTGTACCCTGGTTTTATTATTGGGAGCTTGTTCCCTGGTGGGTTATAAAAGGGTTTGAAACCTCTGAGCAATGTAATTGATGTTTTGGGTTGTGAATACCGTATGTATGTATATTGTGGTGGTGTGGTTGGCATGGAAACAGGTACGTGCCCCTTGGCATGTTGACTTGTGTTACAGGGATAGGACAGCACCCGCGGTAGGTGTCCTCACTTTGGTGTTTACACCGAACCCTTGACCCTTCGGGTGCGGGCATGGGCAGTCATTACCCATTTCCAGGGAGAAGGAAATTTGGGGCGTGACAATATGGTATCAGAGCCCAAGTTCATGGTCTAGTGGACTTAGGATAGTGGGGAGGGATAACTGCTTCTGAGACCCTTAGGAGGCTGTATAGGACACGCCTGATCACCGTGGTTCTATCTGGTTTTCTGGGGTGCACTCAGGGGTAGTTAGACCAAGGAGTAGGGCATTTACATTTGGGATGGGGGTGCATACATGCATTGGCATTAGGGCACTTGCTTAATCATAATATGAGTGAGACTGATTTGAAATGAGCATACAATGAATTGAAATGTGAATACTGTGGAAAATGTTGAGACATGCTGATTTGAGAAACTGTGATGTGTTGAAAATTTTAAAGTATGATATTGTAATATGTATGTTGAGATCCTGTGAACATGATGTGTATGATTATGAGATGTTGTTTGAGTACGTCGTGGTCCTAGAGGTGAGGGTATACTGAGCTTGAGAGATATTGATTCCAGCTCCACTTGTTTTTCAAATGTGTAGACAATGCCTCCTAGGAGAGTTACCCGGGCTACCCCAGTTGTAGAGGATGAGTCTTCCGCACGTCTTTGGACAAGAGGGAAGGCAGCAAACGGAGGGCGATGATCCCATGGAGCGGATCATGGCCCAAGTTAGGGCCTTGAGTGAAAATGTACAAGGCATGCGAGAGGATCTCGGGGGGAGAGATCCGAGATGAGATTAGGCGGGAGATGATAGCACAGCGAGACGGTCTTACCTTCTCCACCCCGTGAGACAGAGCCTCCACGTAGACAAGAGATACCGATGAGACGGGAGGAGGAAGATGTGGTGACCCGGTTCCTGGAAGGAACAACCACCAAGGTTCAAGGGAGGAGCCGATCCTCTAGCGGCGAGCATTGGGCCGCGACAGATTGAGCATGTGTTCTCCTTTCTCCGACCCCGGGAGGAGGATAAAGTGAGGTTAGCAGTCAGACAGTTGGAAGAGGAAGCCTTAGAGTGGTGGCTTAGCATTACAGGTAGCCGGGACATGCAGACCTTGTCATGGGAGGAATTCCTTCAATTGTTCCATGAAGAGTACTTCCCGGAGTCCTTGCGGTGGCAGAAACGGGAGGAGTTTAGTGGGTTGAAACAAGGATCACGCACTGTGTCTGAGTATGAGCGTGAGTTCCGAGGACTGAGCCGGATTGCCCCTGAGGCAATCTCTAGAGAGGACCTGAAGGCCCATAAGTTTACCATGGGACTCAGGCCTGCCCTAAAGCAGAGGGTGGAAATGCTGCGGCTGAGGACCTATGCTGAGGTCGTGGAAACAGCTAAGATTGTGGAAAGAGGATTAGAGGAGGGTAAACAGGCTCCTCAGGAGCGGCTAACACAGAGTACACGTGATAAGCAGGGAGACTCAAAGAGACCAAGAGTTGAGCTTGGGGGTAGCAGTTTTCCCAGGGACAAGGGCCAATCACCAATGGCTCCACCAAAGTCCCGTTACTATGGAGGACAGGGGAACTCAGCTGGAGGTTTCCCACGTGAGTGTACTTGTTGTGGCCAAACTGGACACATGAAACGTGAGTGTCCCAAGCAGCACCTGCAGTGCCATAGCTGTGGGAAGACAGGACACCTTAGTACGGTGTGTTTCAGTAAGGGGAACAACCGGGGAGCTGGTGGATTCGCATCAGGAGGGAGGAGTGAGACCCACTTCCGGGCCCCAACTCCGAGACCAGCACGTTCATGGCAGGCGAGTTAGGCTGGTTCCACACATGCAAGGCCACAGGGAGAAAAGCAACCACAAGGCGGTTCAGAGAATCGTCCAAGTGGACATCAGACAGGGATCAAAGGACAAACAGGAGAGGCTAGTAGCAAGGCAAACCATGGCATTTGCACTTACTTCAGCACCATCCAAGCGGGAGGAGTTGCCATTATCCTCCGAGGAAGGCGAAGCCGGACCTTCGGTGGTTCGAGGTACTATTTTGATATCTCGCACTATAGTTGCTGTCTTGTTTGATACCGAAGCTTCGTGCTCCTTGATTGCTAAGTCCTTGGTTGAGAGCCTTGGACTTGATTGTGTGAGGGCAGATAGGCCCTTGAGTGTTGAGTCACCTGTGGGAGGTGCATCGACAATAAACCGAGTGTGTCGTGTTCATTTGGGGCGTGACACGAACGCACCTGCCGTGTTCATGCATCTAATGAATCAGGTATTTGCCCCGTACCTGGATTCCTTCGTGGTGGTATTTATTGACGACATCCTTGTGTACTCTAAAACCCAAGCTGAGCATGAAGAGCACCTGGCCGTGGTGCTACAGGCACTACGAGATCATCACTTGTATGCTAAATTTAGCAAGTGTGACTTCTGAATGCGAGAGGTGCATTTTCTTGGGCATGTGGTATCTGCCGAAGGAGTTAGAGTGGACCCAACCAAGATTGAGTCCGTAGCATCTTGGAAGAGGCCCACAAATGTTTTTGAGATCCGGAGTTTCTTGGGTCTGGCAGGGTATTACCGGCGTTTTGTGGAAGGGTTTTCTCGGTTGGCGGCGCCCATGACAGCTCTTACACGGAAGGGAGCCAAATTCGAGTGGACGGACAAGTGCCAGCAGGCATTCGAGGAGTTGAAGACTCGCCTGACTACTGCACCGGTGTTGAGTCTATCGCAGGAGGGAGTGCCATTCGAGGTGTACTGTGATGCGTCTCGCGTTGGACCGGGGTGTGTTCGATGCAAGAACGCCAAGTCATAGCATATGGCTCGCGGCATTGAAGTCCCATGAGCAAAACTACCCAACACACGACCTGGAGTTAGCAGCAATTATTTTTGCCCTGAAGTCTTGGCGACATTACCTGTTGGGAGAGAAATTTGTGGTATATACTGACCACAAAAGCCTACAGTATATCTTCACCCAGAGAGACCTAAATTTGCGACAACGGAGGTGGGTCAAGTACCTGCAAATGTTTGACTTCACACTCTCCTACACACCTGGGAAGGGAAATTTAGTAGCCGACGCGCTAAGTAGAAAAGGGAAAGATGAGGTTTCCATGAGAGAATGGAAAATGTTGGAGCAGCTGGCAGTGCTTCAGGTGCAACCTGCTTTTAGCAGTGAGGGAGCTATCCTGTGTCCTCTCACTGTGATACCAGAGTTGTATCAGCATGTCCGTGAGGGACAGTTAGGCGACGTCGACTGTGAGGTGATCCGGGCCCAGATAGAGGCCGGAGAGCGTCAGAGAGCCGGACGAAGGAGTTGAGCATGAGCTGAAATTTCGGGGGCGTTTGATAGTACCACCTCCCTTGCGTGAGGATGTGCTGAGGGAATTTCATCATTCCCGCTTGGCTGTACATCCAGGAGGAACTAAGATGTACCATGCCGTTCGCGCACAGTTCTGGTGGCCGGGGCTGAAACGGAGTGTAGCAGAGTTTGTTTCCAGGTGCCTTACCCGTCGGCAAGTGTAGGCGAGCACCAACGACCCTGGTCAATTGCGGCCTTTACCTGTAGCCGAGTGGAAGTGGGAGCATATTACCATGGACTTCGTGACGGGACTTCCTACCACTTCGGGAGAAAGGACATGATTTGGGTCATAGTGGACCGCTTAACTAAGTCAGCCTATTTCTTGGCAATTCGAGAGCGCGACTCTATTGGCACGTTAAGCCGGTTGTATGTTGATGAGATTGTCCGCTTGCACGGAGTGCCCTTGTCTATTGTTTCGGACGAGGGATGCGCGGTTTACATCCCGGTTTTGGGGAGGTCTGCAGGAAGCATTAGGAACCCGACTTAATTTGAGTACCGCATTCCATCCCTGAGACCGATGGTCAGTCCGAGAGGACCATTCAAACATTGGAAGACTTGTTGAGGGCTTGTGTGCTTGATTTTGGAGGATCATGGGCTTCCCACCTTCCTCCTGGTGGAGTTTGCCTATAATAACGGTTACCGGTCTTCGATTGGGATGGCCCCGTTTGAGGCATTGTATGGCCGACCGTGTCGGTCTCCATTATATTGGGCGAGGCGGAGAGGCAGCTATATTAGGACCTCAATTGGTCCAGGAGGCTACGACAAAAGTTCAGCTGATTCAAGCAACGCCTTCTTACGGCTCGGAGCGGTGAAGTCTTATGCAGATCGCCGACGCCGACCATTGGAGTTTTTGGTGGGAGACCACGTATTCCTTCGTGTTTCTCCACGGAGAGGGCATAAGAGATTTGGGACAGGGTCCAAGTTGTCCCCTCGGTACATTGGACCGTTCGAGATTTTGAGCAGAGTTGGACCTGTTGCTTATAGGTTGGCGTTACCACCTAGTTTGAGCAGAGTTCACAATGTTTTCCATGTATCCCAGTTGTGGAAATATCATCCAGATCCCACACACGTGCTAGATTGGGGTACCCTGGATCTTGGAGAGGATGTGTCTGTTGTCGAGGCACCCATCCGTATTGTAGATAGGCACGAGAAGTAGCTGCGAGGTAAGACTATTCCGTTGGTTCGGGTGTTGTTGCAACACCGAGGGCTGGAGGAAGAGACCCGAGAACGTGAGGCCGAGATGCGTGCTCATTATCCTGATCTGTTCGAGGACGAACAACTCTGAAGGAGGGGAGGAGGGCAAGCATCAAACTTCAACATAATCAGGTACTTGCCTAACTGGTTAGGTAACCTGAGGATATATAACATCGCTACATGACCATGTGGAGTGTATAAATGTGTGAAATAATTTGTGATTTGTTGTGTATTAATTTGTGCTAGAGGGTGTTAGAGGCCTATGCATTGGTTGTGATTGTTTTCTTTCATTCCACCTTTTCTTTTCGAGGACGAAAAGTCTTAAGGGGGAGAGGATGTAAGCACCCGTACCTTGAGTTACTCACAGTTTTGCCTTCTGAGTAGAGTTTTTTTCTAGATTTTGACCTAGTGAATGGGCTCAAATGAATTCATGTTCAAAAGGAAAGATGCTTAGAATGATGTCCTCTATCTACCACAGAAGTTTCAGGCCAAACGGACGTGTATGTGAGGTGCACGTGAAATGGACCCATTTCAAGTGCAAGTGTGGTTGTCTTCTACTTGATGCAAGGAGGCTAGGGGTGAAGTTTGAGCGCATTTGGAGTGCATTTGGAGTTGCACGTGAGTTGGGAATTCACGTTCAAATTGGCGTGCAGCCATATTTTTGCATGGTTCCCTTGGTTTTGACATTCTAATGATCTTTCTCCAAAGGACCATGTTGAAATTCTGAGTATTTTGGCCTATATGGGTGCGGAAAGGTGCTAACTTGTGTGATCAAAACTACGTCGTTTTGATCTTGGATTTACTTAATCAAAACTACGTCATTTTGATGTGGGCAGTGTCTATATAATGAGGGCTTGAGTTTGAGTTTAGGGTTCTTGTGTTCTTCTTTGCTGGCATTGCTTGCCCCAGAGAGAGAGAGAGAGAGAGAGAGGTTCTTCGGGCAGTTGCCGTGGTGGTTCGCGCCGTTGGAAGGTGTCTAGCGTAGAGGTTAGGACAAAAGTCTGAGGTGGGGATTCATGTTCTTCCTAACTCTCCTCTGTTCTAGGATATCCGCCTATATATATATATATATGTAAATCCATATAGGTGTGATCTCCTATATGGATGTTGGCCTTCAGTGGCATGTTCTGTTGATTCTGATGTTGAATTTGGCCTGAGGATTTTCTGGGTCTGTTTATGCCCACCATGTGTTTGATGAAATGTCTGTGAGGCCTGCACACTATGTATTTGATAAAATGCCTGAGAGGCCTGCATGCCATGTATTCAATATAATGCCTGTGAGACCTTGTTTTTGGGTGTCTGATGATATACCTGTGTGACTGGTGTGTACTGTGTTTGATTTGTATTTGATTTTAGGCCAGGCACAATAGCTGGACCCCTTTGAGATTTGGCTAGGACGTGGTCCTGAGTCTCGGTGTAGCACTCACGACGGTGGGCTAAGTCTACACCCATTCCTGATGGTAGGTATGGCGCCCGAGGAGGTGGTTGACCATATCTGACTCGGGTGAAAAATGTTGCATTGGTGTCCATGCAACATTCGCCTGGATGTGGTATGTCATGTCGCCGTGGTGGCGGGGTGTCCTCTGCCCTTCAGTGCGGGCTCAGGTAAAGAGTGTTTACTGGGTGATGTTTCTTTGCTTTAGCCTTAGGCACGACACGAGCACAAGCATACACATATCATGCATGTTGTAGAGCGGGACGGGTCAGGGGAGACTGGATCCCTACTGAGCTATGGTTTGCTCACCCCTCCTATAAACTGTTCTTTTGCAGGGTTTAGCAGGCGGTAGGTGAAGGCTGTGGAGCTAGGCCCCTGAGGCTGGGAGTTTTATGTTATTTCCTTTGTTGTGCTCGTGGTTTTATGTTTTGGGATTTGGTTTGGTTTTATTTGTAACAGTACACCTGACTTCATAGGGGTTTTTCCCCGACTGGGTTGTAATAAACATTTAGTCTTTGAAAAGAAATAAAATGAGATGTTGTTATTCAATTTGTGTTTGTGTGCATGGTTTGGGAGCAGGAGCATGCCCCTTGGCATGTTAGCCTGGTTGTGTAGGTTTGGGACAACACCCGTGCCAGAAGTCCTTTTGAGGTGCTTACACCAACCCCTTGTCCCTTCGGGTGCGGGCATGGACAGTCATTACTCATTTCCAAGTGGAAAGAAATTCGGGCGTGACAGTTACTGTGCTGAATTTATGAATATTGGGTTTGGATGATTGAGTTTTACATGTTTTATGAATCTGTTCTTATTCTTTTATCTCTAGGAAGTATACACCTAGGATTCTTAGTCCTAGTGTGGGGCAGATTAAGATTCATAACTTATTTGTAATTGGTGTGAACATTATCCTTTTGCAAGTAGGATTTATTGGCTTTGCATGTGTATGTTTTGATGACCATTCAGACATACAACACTTAAAAGGACTTCAATGACCATTTGTAGTTCCTTGGCTTATGTTTAGCATGTTTTCAATTAAACAAACCCAATACCATGAGTCAGTAGAGATAACATAGGGAGGTGAAATTGTGACCCTAGATGCCTTTAATCCTTGAATCTTAATCTTAAAATCAATTTGCTTTCTTTGTTTATTCAGAAAACCAAATAAAAATTAGATCTTTAGTTATAAAAAGAATTCATTTTTGCCAAGACATTTTATAGGATAAGAGTAATTGGGTGTTTTGATTTAAAAAAAAACTAGAAAACTAGGCTAATCCCTGTGGGTTCGACCCCTTGCTTGTTGCTATTCTTTTAGTGCAAATTTAGGAAATTTATCATCTTGAAGAGAGATTGATCGACATTAGCTATCTCTTTTAGAGAGGCTAAAAATCTGTCTGTCAGACAATCAAGACATGTAATAGGTTCGTGATGCCCAAACACGGATTCAATTAATAGAATGAAATCGTTTATGAAAAAGATAAGAAAATAATTAAATAAAAACTCATACAATCAAGAAATTGGGATTAGGCTACCCCCAATCCCTAGGAAGAATGGATTATCTCATGAAAATTTGAATAAACATATTTATATATAAAATCATGAAATTGGGATTATAAAGGGAGAAAAGAAGACGAACCAACCTGTCGCAAAGGCATACAAACGATCCTCTCCTAAAACCAATGTGTTCTTTATCCAAAATCACATAAAATTTTCCAAAATCAAAAGAGAAATCTAAAATCAAAGGTATGGTTCTTGAGCCGCCAAGGACAGCTCCCCAATGGTTCAGAATCCCTAACTCTAACTTAAACATGGCCCTTATATACTCCCCCAATTATTACATTAAAATAATTAAGAAAAATAAATAAAATAAAAAGATAAGGGGAAATGTCGTCGACACAGGCCATGGCCACCCAAAAACCACGGGCGTAGCGACAGTACGCTGGATATTTGTGAAGGCCGCGGCCATTAATTACACGGTCACGACAAGAACTTCGTCGTGAACAGTAAAAGACGCCTGCCATGGTCTGTAATGACCCGTGTGTAAGAAGTTGACCACAAACACCTTGGATGTTGGTGCACAAGTTTGAGGTAAGAGATGAGCCCAAGAGGGGACTTCTGGGAGGTGCATGTGACAAGTGATAACGTATATTTATGCCCTAGGAAAATGCTATGCATATACATGCGGTTTTAAGCTGTTTTGGTAGATTTTGGAGCTCACTTTTGACCTAGTAGATGACCTCAAACAATTGGCGTGCAAGAACAAAAGTTTCTTAGAATGAGGTCCTCTACCTGCCACAGAAATTTTAGAGCATTTGGAGCTGCACGTGAATTCACCCATTTCACGTGCAAGCATATTTTTGCTTCTCAGGCCTCTACAAGATGTAAGGAGGCTTGGGGTAAAGTTTGAGTGCATTTGGAGCTGCACGCCAATTGGGGAATTGGCGTTCAAATTGGCGTGCAAGTATATTTTTGCATGGTTACCTTAGTTTTGTTATTTTAATCATCTTTTCCCAAAGGACCAGGTTGGAATAGTGAGTATTTTGGTGTGTATGTATGCGGAAAGGTTGTAACTTGTGTAATCAAAACTACGTCGTTTTGATGCTGGGATTCACTTAATCAAAACTACGTCGTTTTGATGTTGTGTTGTCTATATAAGGAGGAGAAGCCCCTATGTTTTAGGTTTTAGGGTTTGTTGCTCCACCAGCCGTCGCAGAGAGAGAGAGAGAGAGAGGGAAGGAGAGCTCCTGGTTGCTTCCGGGCGTCTTGCGTGGGTGGTCGGAGTCTCATGGGTGGACGGCATTCGGCGTGGGAACAGAAGATTGCTGTGTTGTTGCGTCTTACTTGAGGTAGGGGTTCTGTTCTTCCTAAATCCTCCTCTGTCCTAGGGTTCTGGGGCAGATTATGGATTATACCTGTTTATATATATGTAATCCATATAGGTGTGATCTCCTATATGGATGTTGGCCTTCAATGGCATTTTGGGTGTGATTCTGCTGTTGGGTGGTTGGTGCATGTCACATGTTCGATGAAATGCCTGTGTGAATATTGCTGTGTGTATATGCCTAGTCCATGTTTGATAAAATGCCTGTGTGGTTGGACTTGTGATTCGGTGTAAGTATGTATGCTGGGTGTCTGTTCTATTGCCTGAATGACTGGGTTGGTGCACTTGTGAACGGGTGCACACCAAGTGTTTGGTTTTATGCTTGAGTGACCGTAGTGTATGTTGTGTGCATGACTGTGCTATCTGGCCTGAAGAGGCGGTTAAATCACTTTGCCTGAGAGGCGGTTAAACCAGTGGCCTGAAGAGGCGGTTAAATCACTTTGCCTGAGAGGCGGTTAAACCAGTGGCCTGAAGTGGCGGTTAAATTACTTTGCCTGAGAGGCGGTTAAATCAGTGGCCTGAAGAGGCGGTTAAACTACTTGCTTGAGATGTGATTTGTTAGCCAGCGTGGCTGGGGCTGAGGTTACGCCCGTTTGTGTGGAGTGCTTTATCTTCTTAATACTGCCACGTCACTACACCTGTGCACATGCATGTAGCCACTAGGAGCATGGGAAGGGTTGGGAAGACTTGATCCCTACTGAGCTGTGGTTGCTCACCACTCCTACTGTGTTTGCTTGTTTTCCAGGGACTTACAGGCGTTAGGTGGATACACCAAGGTGGAAGACCATCTTCATTTTATTGTTCTCTTCTGTGATGTAATTTTATGATTTATGTAACCCCAGGGGGGGAAATGTACTAAGGGATTGAATTCTAATAAGGAACATGGTTGGTTTGTGAACCTTGATGTTTGGAATTAAATAAAGATGTGGCTTGTTTGATTTATTGTAATTGTTAGTCCTGCTTGTGTGGCATCCAGTAATCTAACCCCGTTGCCCTCCGTGTGGGTGAATGGGGAGTCACGTACCGGTTTCCCCGAGTCGGAAATCCGGGGCGTGATATATATACCTTTTTGCCCATGCCATATACCTTGTTGCACAGGTCCTTAAGGATTACCCCAATTTGCACAAGATGGATGCATTAACACGAACAAGGAAGCCCAAAATTGATAACATCTATTGCAAGTCCTTAAAGTGTCCCAAGATCAATGCCAAGTGATAGAGGACGAAATTTGGAGACTAACGCACTTGACCGAGCTCAATTCTGATTTAAAATGAAGAAGTTATGACCAAAACAACTTTCGTTGGAAAAAGTCAAACTTGCCAAAAGACGGTCAATGCCCCTGGTCAAACTGCCCGAAAAAGTGATCATGCGAAACTCTCCAAAGCGTCTATTTAGGCAAATACGATTCTTCCCAAAAAATCTTCAAAAGGTCATCCGTTTTGACATCTTAGGTGAGGGTAAAAGGGAAATTAAAAGTAAAAAAAAGCTTTGGGGTTGACCGTTGACCGTTGACCTTCGACCTGCCGACATTCCGACCTGTTGACCCGTTGACCTTCGCAGCCTCGAAGCCCTGAAGCCTCGAAGCCTCGTAGCTTCGACGCCTGTAAACCTTCGCCCCTTTAATCTTTGACCCGTTGACCGTTGACCTTCGACCTGCCGACACTTCGACCCATTGACCGTTGACCTTCCGACACTCCGACCCGCCGACACTTTGACCCTTTGACCTCTGACCTTTGTTGTTTGGCTTCTTTCGCTGGCTCTCTCGCTGATTGTTCACGAGACACATTTTAATGAGCTGGTCATCTGACAGAATCGTTTTTCAATGCTTGTTGGTCACATGTGCTAAATGAAAAATTAAAAAAGGACAAACACGAGCTGCACAAGTCGCCAGACCACCCGACAACACACAAGATCTGGAAATAAAATAGGGGGATCAATAATACAGCATTAAATGCTGCAATCAATGCAATACCGCCAACCCTCTTTATATCCAGCCTTCTGTCCACAAGAAAAAAAAGAAGAAGCCCCAGAGAAGAACACCCAGATCACGCCCAGAAGAGAAAAAAAGGAGGACGCCCAGATTACACCCAAGCTTCTTCCCTGCGTAAAAAAGAGAGGACAGTTTGCAAAAACAGAAAACGAAAAGAGCTCTGCTATTCTGCAGTCTTCACATCCAATTCCCCAATCCCAAAAGAGGAACAGCAGATTTTCGCCCAACTCTCTCCCTTTCCCAAAACCAAAATCGCCAATCCTTTCCAACTCCTCTTTCCCTCTTATCTCGTTCCAGTTCTCTTTTTCCCGGAAAACGAAAAACACAAAAAAACAACTCCAGTCTTGCTTTTTTTTTCTCTTACGTTTCCCTCGCAAAAACAAAAACAAACAAAAACCAAAATCCAAGAAAAATCCCAGGAGTCTTTGTTCCAATCTCTCTCTAAAAAAAACCCACCAAAATCCCAAAAAATATATCCCCATCCTTCCCCATTTCCAGTCCATCTCCGGCGTCAATTTCAAACTCCGACTAAGCTCCTGGCGCCTCGCAAAGCGCGAATTCACCGCTGTCCATTGAATTTGGAGGTTCTTCCAACACTACCGACGCCGCCAAGGAGAGCTCGGACGTGGTGATCATTTAAGTTGGTTCCGCTACCTTTATTATTGTTTGTTTTTTTTGTTTTCTTTTTTGTTTTCTTTCTTTTTTCACTTATTTGTATTTCATTTTATTTCCTCTCTTTTAGCTTTGTAGGCATTTTTATTTTGCTTGTTTGTTTTATATACTTGTAATATGTAAACAGTAAAAAAAAAGGGGTAAAAGAGAGAGAGAGAGAGAGAGAGAGAGAGAGAGAGAGAGAGAGAGAGAGAGAGAGAGAGAGAGAGAGAGAGAGAAAGCTAAGGAAAAAGGGAGAGCAAAAAAAAAAAATGAAAAGAAAGAAGAGAAAGAGTGGCTTTATTTTTACTTATTTATGAATGTCATAATCACACACTCCACGTTATTTTATGTATTTTGATATGCATTTGTAACAAGTGTGACTTTGGGTTTTCAAAACAAAACAAAACAACAAAAAAAGAAAGGTTTTCAAAAGTTAAAAACAAAAAAAAAACAAACCAACAAATAAAACGTTTTTTTTTAACAAAACACAAAAACAAAAAAATGTTTTCTAACCCAAAAACCCAAAAAGTAAAGTAAAAAAAACATATTTCCATTTTTTAAGACTTCAATTTCCAAAATAAAACCAAAACCAAAACAAAAAGCTTAGGATATTATTTTCCACTTCAAACAAAAATCAAACAAAGCTTTTAGGATTCCCTTTAGAAATTTAGGGTAAATTCATTTTAAATATAACTTTAATAAATAACTTAGCTAAATAAAAAGCAAAGACTTTCTAGGGAAACAATAGTGCCTCAACCGAATCATAGCAGTGCAAATAAATAGAGAACCTCCTCCTCCGAAAATAGATACCGAAAGGGCGCTGTAGGGGTGCTAATCCTTCCCTACACGTAACCAACTCCCGAACCTTTCTTTGATAACGCAGACCACATCTTTTTACTACTCAAAGTAGAGGGTATCCAACTGTACCCCAAAAACAGTTGGTGGCAACTCTAAATTTTCTCACCATTGGTTTAGTTTGAGCTCACCCCAAACGGGCCCGGCGAAAACCAGTGATGATGACCATGGCCTGTGCACAGCACTTTTTAGCTATCCAACATTATTTGATGCCAGTTTTGTCCGTTTTCAACTTTGTTTGGGCCAAATTGCTCCAAGTACCTACAAAACACACCAAAAATACACAAAACACACCAAAACACGACAAAAATACTAAAAGCACATATTAATCAAATAAAATATAATTCAAACGTTAACACAATAAAATACTCTAAAATCCATTAAAATAGGGGGTGAATACATACCAAACATATAAAATTGATTCATCAATAGGAGAAATATGAGACAGTTTAAACATAAAAAAGTTTAAAATTAGTATTTTAAATTTTTAACAGAATAGTGAGAAATTTGTTAAGCTCACAATTTGGTGTTATAAACAATTGGTAGGTAAAATTCATAAAAGTAAATTTTATAGTTAAATTTTGGCTTAACAAGTGCCATAATTATTTTTTTTTGCAACTTATTGATAGGGGTGAGTCAGTTTTTATCCAAAATCGACCTCAGGCCCGGTGAAAAATAAAACAGTGAAAACCTGACTTATCTATCGAGCAAATTAAAATGGGTTGGATGAAAGGTTAGAGAAATAGTAGAATAAGTATGTCGGATAAGTTGAACACGTGAGACATATTAGGTTTAGTTAGACTTTTTTTTTTTTCATTCTGAAAATATAATAATTTTTTTTGGTATGCAAAACTGAAAATTTTTATTTTTATTTTTATTTTAGTTATCGATTTTTTTTTCTGTTTTTAATTTTTATACTCGAAAATAATTATGAAAAAAACATGTCACTCTTTATTTTCATTTTATATCACAAATATGAATTGGAATTCCAAATTAATACATTTATAGTTGAAAATCAAAATTAATGTAATAATTATGATTAAACTGGTATTACGTGCAATAAAAAACAGCTTATAAAGACTGAAAATGTTAAACGAAATAATTTGATAAAAAAAAACATACAAATTAAATTATTAAAAACTTCATTAAATGATTAGACTGGGTTGACAACATATTTTAAAACTAACCCGAGAAGTTATCGGCGATGGTACCAAAAAGTGTGGCCAATAAGTTTTGAATTTGGGCGATTGATTTTAAAATGACGGTGGGGATTAGATCTAATCGTTTAATAAATGACAATATATAATTAATTTCTATCTAATGTACGTCCACCATTGACGGAAAACAAATCAATTAAAGGATCAAATTTGGTACCTATTATAAATTACTCTCTATGTATATATATCAAGTATTAATTATGGTGAAAGTTATGATTTGATTTTCCACTTTTAAAATAAACTTGTAGGAGAAGATAATATATATATATTTATATATAAATATATAAATATAAATATAAATATATATATATATATAAATATATAAATAAATATATATATATATAAAAATATATAAATATATATATATATAAATATATAAAAATATATAAATATATATATATATAAATATATAAAAATATATAAATATATATATATATAAATATATAAATATATATATATATATATATATATATATATATATGTGTGTGTGTGTGTGTGTGTCCGGGAAGACCGGTGGTGGCGGCCATCCGTAGCTGGGACAGAAGATGGGTTTTGAATTTGGGCGACTGATTTTAAAATGACGCTGGGGATAATTAATTTCTATAAATGATAATATATAATTAATTTCTATCTAATGTCCACCATTGATGGAAAAAAATCAAAGTTATATAAACCTATTATAATTAATTATGGTGAAAGTTATGATTTGATATAAACCTATTAATTATGGTGATATAATTAATTATGGTGAAAGGTATATAAACCTATTATCTAATAAGATAATAAGATATATCGAGGATTAATTATGGCGAAAGTTATGATTTGATTTTTCTCTTTTAAAATAAGCTTGGAGGAGAAGATATATATGTGTGTGTGTTTGTCAAGTAAATTAAAGCTATATATATATATATGTTGGAGTTGGACGATCAAGTACCACACATTGCTTTAATTAAATTATTGGCTAAAGGATCTTGAAATGGGAAATTTTAATCCGCTTTTGAGGTGCATGCAGCTGCGGCGGTTATCGCAACAGCGAGGAGCTTGTTTTTCCAATTTGATTTCTCGTTCATACCACCATAGCAACCAAGGTGAAGCACCATTACCATCATCATCTTCTAACGTCCAAACTCATTTATTGTCGTCCTTGTCCCCTAATAATTGTTATCTTTTCGTTCATGAGCCTGTAACTCGTGACTGCAATGATGAAACGCCACCATACGCTGGTCCCGACCGCTTGTATAGCCTTGCAGCAGCAGCGGATACCAATCGTAATAAGGAAAACATTGACGAAGTGGTTGAGGTGTTGAATATTATTAAGAATAATAATAGGCTGCATGTGGACCTGTCAAACAGTGGATGCATTGGATCGTCCCATGGGTGGCTCCTCTTTGCCAATCGCACTACTCTCGACCTTCATCTCTTAAACCCATTCTGTGCAAGTCCTCCCATCATCCCTCTCCCAACCATTAAATACCCCCCTTTCGTTTTTGGAAGCGGAAACAAAATGATCTGTGAAGATGAAATTGTAAGTGTGAGCAAGTTCACAATCTCCTCCACTCCACTTGATAAGGGCAGTAACTGTTATAATGATTGTATCGTTATGATCCTATGTAGCAATTTGCAACTAGCCTTCTGCCGGCTTGGAGGAGACAAAGTGTGGACAGCTTTAAGTTGTATTGGGGAGGAACGTGAACCTTGTGATATGCTGTATTCAAGCAAGGAGAAGCTCTTCTATGTGTTTTGCAGTGTTGGGATCAAAGCTTGGGATTTGCATACGAATCCCTCCTCTCCAAAGTTGCTTTTTAACAGGAAAATCCAGAATTCCATGGATCTTTTTGTCTTTCTTCCCTATCGTACTGCGGATTACGACCATGATAGAAGTATTTATGCCGTGGATTCTCATTCGGGCAAGCTACTGAAGCTCATCTTGTATGCTGCCAATTTTTGGGATAAGGAGGTGGGTTTTGATGTATTTGAGCTGGATATGGATTTTAAACTGAATAAGTACATGCACAAGCTTGTGGATGACTTGGGGGATCGTGCACTGCTATTGGATCATAACCAGGCTACATTTGTCAATGCTTCTCAATTCCCAAACATATTGAAACCCAATTCTATCTACTTCATTCGTGAAGGTGAATATTATGGAGATGATTTCGGATTGGTGAAGAGGAATGCTAATGCCGGCTTCGCCTTTACCCTCGGCACTAGAAGTCTCATTAAGCCTCTTTTTCCCTCCATCACAGAAATAATTCCCATGAATAGCGCTTCTTGGGTTATTCCACCTCATGCCATACTATAATACACACCCAATTACAGCTTCTCACTCATGAATTCGCTGGTATGTTGAATTGATATAAATTACTGGTATCAACATGGTATTGTACTAATCCTTTTAATGATGTTTCATTGGTTGGAAGTGTGTCCTTTTCCCGAGGCTCCGTATTTTGCCATTAAAATACTCACTAAAATAAAATAATTTTCACTCATCATCCCCAATCCATAAAATATATTCTCTTTTAAAATATAAAATATTCTCATGTATATCTCAATATCAGTAGATTATTAAAGAACCATGTATATTATAGCTTCAAAAATTATAAGAGTTTAAACTTACATCTCAGTATCAGTAGATTATACAGAACTACAAGCATAAAAAACACAAAAAACACAACACGAAAACACAAATATTTTCACAAATATTTTCTCGAAATATTTGCGAGCTGCCAGACCACAACACGTTTGGATTGGGGATACGTTCAAGGGCTTGAGTGCTCCACAGTTTTTCGGCTAAAAGATAAGTCCAACACACAAAAAACGGCACTCCCAAGTGATACCTCGAACAACTAATTATGAACATTCCAGAAACCAACCTTCCACTGCGAGCCCATCAACCAATACGGTTGAGTTGCCCCCGAAACTTCCATTTAAGATACTTCACCTGCATAACAGGTTTGCCATCCTGACAAGCTTGGGTCAATGCCGCCAACTATTTCACTTTCTGTTGTGAGGTCATGCGCTTTGCCTTTGTCACAAAACTGAGCTTTGGTTACAAACACCATCTTACAAAAACGTGCTCTCTCCGACAACAAAAACAGCATTGGGAGGGACCAGAGGTATTCCAGTCTTTTTGGCCTTCGGAAATTGCCATGTAAAACCCCTCAATGGGTTCAGATCCAAACATAGCTGAGGAGAGGTCCCAATATATATCAATCTTACTATACAATCAGCATATAGACCTTTTGACCCTTTTCTTTTTTGAGAATAACCAGGGCTTTATGCCCACTTTATATATGCATTAATTCTCAAATTCGTCTATTCCAATACTCTATGCCTTCACTCATGAAACTTTTACTCCAAGTGATGGGGATTAAGTATGACTTACCCTTGAATGGACACGGTAGAGATGTACGAGATCAAGTTTTGGGTAGAACTGGAATTAGAAAAGAAGCAACACAGGAAAAAAAAACCAGTGATCCAGAGGTTGGAATGACGCTGTCAATAGGTGCTGACAGGGCCGGCCCTGCCTGACTGCCCGCCATCTACCGGCGTTGGAGCTCACCATCGTCATTATCTCTGACCTCGATCTAGGAGTGTCACCACATCAGAGTCATCGTCATTATTAATGGACCAGATTTCTCTGAGGACGCAGCAAACCGTAGTTGATTTTGGATGTTGTCTTCCCACAAGATTTGGAAAAGAAAAATAAAATAACACAGCAACATTACTACATCATCAGTTCGCTAACATATCATTGGAATAAATTTTTATAACTACTGCATTATATATACCGCCATATATAACTCCTGCATTGAGATGAGATGACCTTAGTACTAACCATTTATTGGAATCGCAAACGCACACGTATGAAAAACTCTAAGAAACAAGAGGATTTACGTGATTCGGTAAGGTGGTTTTGATTAAGTGAATTCCAGCATCAAAACGACGTGGTTTTGATGGAACAAGCTATGACCTTCCCACATCCATACACACCAAAATATTCCCAATTCCAACATGGTCCTTTGGGAAAAGATGATTAGAATGACAAAACCAAGGTAACCATGCAAAAACATGCTTGCATGCCAATTTGAACGCCAATTCCCCAATTGGCGTGCAGCTCCAAATGCACTCAAACTCTACCCCAAGCCTCCTTGCATCATGTAAAAGACATCCATTCAATAAAAACCTTACACGCCAAATGGGTCCAATTCACGTGCACGTCCGTTTGGCCTGAAACTTCTGTGGTAAATAGAAGACATCATTCTAAGAATCTTTTGTTCCGCACGCCAATTCATCTGAGCCCATCTACTAGGTCAAAATAATTCTCCAAAACCTGACAACACAGCCTAAAAACGCCTGTATATGCATAGCATCTTCCTAGGGCATAAATGCACGTTATCACTTGTCACATGCACCTCCCAAAAGTCCCCTCTTGGGCTCATCTCTTACCTCAAACTTGTGCACCAACATCCAAGGTGTTTGTGGTTAACTCCTTACACACGGGTCATTACATCCTCTCCCCCTTAAGACTTTTCGTCCTCGAAAAGAAATGACATGCAAGGAAAACAAATACATGCGGCCCATTTGGAAGACAACGAGCCACAAAGCCCAGATGGATCACACAACACAATAGGACATCTCAAACACATTGCAATCTCAAAACATATCTCAATAAAAATACCACTTTACAAGTAGAAATACAAATACACCAAACCATGAGCCATAAGAAAACATATCACTAAGCCACCTCCCACCCTTAAGATTGTTCGTCCTCGAACAACTCTGGGTGTTGCTCACGCATCACGGACTCACGTTCCCATGTCTCCTCCTCAATGCCACAGTGCTGCCACAGCACGCGAACCAAAGGAATAGCACGATCACGCAAAAGCTTCTCCCGCCGATCTAGGATACGGATAAGGGTCTCAACAACGGACATGTCATCCTCAATATCCCATGTCCCCCAATCGATCACATGAGTGGGGTCAGGATGATACTTCCTCAACTGGGACACGTGAAACACATTGTGCACTCGACTCAGCCGCGTTGGTAACGCTAACCGGTAGGCCACAGGCCCCACACGATCCAGAATCTCAAAAGGACCAATAAACCACGTGTAATGACCCGTGTGTAAGAGGTTAACCACAAACACCTTGGATGTTGGTGCACAAGTTTGAGGTAAGAGATGAGCCCAAGAGGGGACTTTTGGGAGGTGCATGTGACAAGTGATAACGTGCATTTATGCCCTAGGAAGATGCTATGCATATACATGCGGTTTTAAGCTGTTTTGACAGATCTTGGAGCTCACTTTTGATATGGTAGATGGCCTCAAACAATTGGCGTGCAAGAACAAAGGTTGCTTAGAATGAGGTCCTCTACCTATCACAAAAATTTCAGAGCATTTGGAGCTGCACGTGAATTCACCCATTTCACGTGCAAGCATATTTTTGCTTCTCAGGCCTCTACAAGATGCAAAGGGGCTTGGGGTAAAGTTTGGGTGCTTTTGGAGCTGCACGCCAATTGGGGAATTGGCGTTCAAATTAGCGTGCAGACATGTTTTTGCATGGTTACCTTAGTTTTGTTATTCTAATCATCTTTTCTCAAAGGACCATGTTGGAATTTTGGATATTTTGTCGAGTATGGATGCGAAAAGGTTGCAACTTGTGTAATCAAAACTACGTCGTTTTGATGCTGGGATTCACTTAATCAAAACTACGTCGTTTTGATGTTGTGTTGTCTATATAAGGATGAAGAGCCCTCTGTTTTAGGTTTAGGGTTTGTTGCTCCACCAGCCATCGTAGAGAGAGAGAGAGAGAGAGAGAGAGAGAGAGAGAGGGAGGGAGAGCTGCTGGCTTGCTGCTGGAGCATCTTGCGTAGGGAGGACAGCGTCTAGCGTGGGAGCAAGAGCAGGAGGACGTTTCCAAGGTAGGGGTTTGTCTCACCTGATCCGTTGCGGGGTTAGGCCCTATGTAGAGGATTTATAGAGCTTCTACTGTTATTGTTATACTATCTATATGTAAATTCATATAGGTGTGACCTCCTATATGAATGTTGGCCTTCAGTGGCAAGTATGGGTTGAGATTAGGCCTGTGTGGCACTGCAGACTAAGTGTTTGATATTATGCTTGTGAGGCCATGCATGTTATGCGATTGATGTTATGCCACCGTGGTTATGCCTGAATTGTGTTTGATGTAATGTCTGTGAGGACATGCATGTTATGCGATTGATGTTATGCCTGAATGGTGTTTGATGTAATGTCTGTGAGGATATACATGCTAGGTGTTTGATGTTATACCAGGGTGGACATGCATGTTAAGTGTTTGTTGTTATGCCTGAATAACTAAGATATATGTTAACTATTTGTTGTTGTCTGTGGAGCCTAAGAAGCCTGAGAGGCTGAGGCAATGCTTGTGTACCTGTGGAGCCTGAGAGGCTGAGTTGATGTCAGTGAGACTGACTGTGGAGCCTGAGAGGCTGAGTTAATGTTAGTGAGACTAACTGTGGAAACTATGCCTGAGAGGCGGTTAAATCATTGTCCTGAAGAGGCGGTTAAATCACTTGTGGCTTGTGTGGTAGAGAATTGTAACTACTGGTGTGGTTTGTTATTGTCTGTTGAAATGATTGTAACACGACACTGCACTTGTACACATGGCACGTAGATGCTAGGACCATGGGATGGGTTGGGGAGACTTGATCCTTACTGAGCTGCGGATGCTCACCCTTCCTACTGTGGTGTGTTTTCTTGCAGGAACCTACAGGCGTTAGGTGGGAACACCAAGGTGGAAGAGTTATGTTTTGTGGCTTTGTTTTGTGTTATTTGCATTATGTAATTTTGTTGAGGCATTGTAACCCCAGCGGGAAGATATTGTAATGAAGTTTGAAACATAATAAAGGCATATGGTTTCAATTAAATAATTGTGTGATTTTGGTTTCTGAAGTGTATGTTGTGTTCCACCCTTTATCCAAACCCGGGTAAAGGGAGGGTCACGTTCCGGTCTCCTCGGGTTGGAAAACCGGGGCGTGACAATATGGTATCAGAGCATGGTCTAGTTGGCCTAGGGTAGTGGGCGGATCTGGTTATCTTGAGTCCTTTGGAGGAACCTGGAGGGACGTGCCTGATTAACACGGTCCTCTTGGAGCCTCTAAGGTGTACTTGGTGTAGTCCATGTAATGACCCGTGTTTTGGGTAGAACAAGCTGGAACGAAGATGAACAATACCCTGGGCGAACGCTTGGGTCGAAAGGTGGAAGACCCGAAGATTTGGGTCGTAGGGTCGAAGACCGAGGGTCGAAGTTCAAAGGTTTGAGGGTCGAAAGTTAGATCTTCGAGACAGATCTTCGAGGCCGCGTTTCCAGCTAATCTTCGAAGGAGTGCTTCTACGAGTCTTCGTGGCTTGGTTGTTAGAGAGTGTAATGAGCTCAAGTGGGAGCGTGTAGAGGCTGCGTGTGATAATGACCATGTTCGGATTGTGGGTATTTTGTCCTGTGTGGAAGCGGAGTGGTTAGTTCATGTTTTATTTATCAAAACTACGTCGTTTTGATGGTGTGTTTTATTTATCAAAACTACGTCGTTTTGATGGTGTGTTTTATTTATCAAAACTACGTCGTTTTGATGGTGTGTTTCATTTATCAAAACTACGTCATTTTGATGGTGGGATTTCATTTATCAAAACTACGTCGTTTTGATAAGTGAGGTCTATATAAAGAGGAGCTCTCTTTAATTTAGGTTTAGGGTTTTTGTTGTCAGCCGCCGCAGCCGTCACAGAGAGAGAGAGAGGGAGATTGAGAGAGAGAGCTCCAGTTCGTGGCTGTCATTGTCATTCCCGTGGTTGGACGGCATTAAGCGTGGAGGCAAGAGCGTGGAGGATCTTTGAGGTAGGGGTTCCTGTCTTTCCTGGTCTGTTCGGGGTTAGGCCCTGTGGATATTTTGTAAAGTTTCCATTGTTATCATACTATTTATATGTAAATTCATATAGGTGTGATCTCCTATATGAATGTTGGCCTTCAATGGCGTTTTGGTGTGATTCTGACATTGAGTAGGCAATGCATGTTAAATGTTCGATAAAATGCATGTGTGAATCTGTTTGTGTGACAATGCCCAGTATGTGTTTGATAATATGCCAGTAAGGCTACAATTGTGAGTTGGTAAAGGTGTGCATGCCAAGTGTTTGTTTTTATGCCCGAATGGCTGGGTTTGTACACTTGTGAACGTGTGCCCGCTAAGTGTTTGGTTTTATGCCTGAGTGGTTGTGTGTATTGTTTTGTGAAACCCGGTGGTTGTGGAAGCTGGGGACTGTTTTGTGAAACCCGGTGGTTGTGGAAGCCCGGGACTGTTTTATGAAACCCGGTGGTCGTGGAAGCCTGGGATCTGGTTTTGTGAAACCCGGTGGCTGTGGAAGCCCTGGGACCTCTTGGAAACCCGGTGGCCGTGGAAGCCCGGGATCTGTTCATGTGCTAGCTTGTGTGGTCGTGAAAATAATTATATTTCTTGATATAGCTTGCCATTATATTTGTTGAAATAATTGTATCACGACACCTGCACTTGTACACATGGCATGTAGATGCTAGGAGCATGGGATGGGTTGGGGAGACATGATCCCTAGCGAGCCGTGGTTGCTCACCCCTCCTACCGTGTTTGGTTTTTCTTCAGGGACCTACAGGCGTTAGGCGGGAACACCCAAGTTGGAGGCGGTTCTGTTTTGTGGCTTTGTTTATTATTATTTGAGTTTATTTGTTTTTGTGTGAGCTTTGTAACCCCGGTGGGAGGATATTGTAATGAGGAGTTTTATGTAATAAAAGCATGTTTGGGCACTCTTGTATGTTTGGACTTAATAAAAATATGGTTTTTGTCTCTCTAAATATAAAATGTGAAGTGTATGGTATCCTGTGTGAGCATGTTGTATTCTATCCCCTTTATCCAAACTCGGGTAAAGGGAAGGTCACGTTCTGGTCTCCTCGGGTTGGAAATCCGGGCGTGACAATATGGTATCGAGCATGGTCTAGTTGGCCTAGGGTAGTGGGCGGACTTGATTATCTTGAGTCCTTTGGAGGGGCCTGGAGGGACGTGCCTGATCAACATGGTCCTCTTGGAGCCTCTAAGGTGTACTTGGGGTAGTCCAGTCTTGTGGTAGGATTTGCATACATTGGCATTAGGGCACTAGTTGCATTTGTTGTTTATGCATGAATGTATGGATAACTGTGGGAATGTTTTAAATGAAAAAAAAAAATTTAATTGTGCAACTCTGATATATTGTGACAACTTAAGCATGACTACAAAAAAAAATATGTGGTATGGAATTTGTGTACTAGTGGACTTGTGCAATGTGAACGAACTACATAGAGATAATACTATTGATATTATGAAGATGACTAGGTGAGATATGTGAATGCTTAAGTGTGTGCCTTTGTATGGTATTGTGTGGAATAAGCAATGTGGTGTTCAAAACGATGAGATAATCACTTGAGTATAAATGATATGTGCAATGTGAAGGTGTGAACTTGTATAGTCTGTGAAATGTGAATCTGCGAATATGTGTGGCGATAATGTGTTTTGAGATTAGTTATAGCTCCAAACGCCTAGTCGGTAATGGTATTAAGAGCGTTGAGTGTTAACCTGGAGTGCTACCTCCTCGTGTACCTAGCCTCGAAAAATTATGACCCGTACGACAGAAGAGCCCGCCACCCAGGCCGGGCAAGTGGCGAGCCGTAGTCGTAAGTAATGATCTTCACAGGGCGGAGATTGGCATTTTAACCCTGATTATTCCAGAATTGAGGGATGAGATTCGATAAGCGATTAAGAGCGAGGCACGCCGAGGGCGGTTAACCCACATCATTTGGAGGAGCTCGGATGAAGATCAATCAAGTATTGTTGTCCTGATCGGCAGAAAGGACCCCAAGAGGCAGACGAGGGCAATCGAAGATGGCCACAAGTTTCGAGACGGGGGTCAATCCCCCAACAAATCAATTTGAGACCAATTGCTTAAAGGGTTGTTCTTCTTGTGGACAATCGGGACATTGGAAAAGAGTGTAGCAAGACGAGATCGGTGTTGCATCCGTGGAAAAGTAGGACATCTCCAGGAAGATAGTGATTGGTTGAGTCTTGTCCTGACTTAGGTGAGGATGGGTGGACCTTTGATTGTTGAGTTTCTAGCAATTAAATTAAGACACTTGTAATAGAGGGGTATTCTCGTTGGTAGGGCTCTTGAGCCACGGTTGCCGTTTGGTGAAGCTTAGGAGATCGTTTGAGTTAGCATTATTAATAGACGTGGTTGGTGACTTGTAACAAAATATATATATATATAATAATAAGAATATAATAAGAAAAATGAACATTTATATTTATGACACTAGAAGGATAATAAGTAATCGATAGATATGGGAGTGTTGGTTTTATATGGGAGTGGTATTCAATTTTGACAACCGTGGATAATTAAAGTAATCAAACCTTGTAGGCTACCTTTTTGCTAGCTAGTAGAGCTTGAGGCGTGAGGTGATGGCTTGTGGATAACGTGTGACCCCTCCTTGGCAACCTTGAATAATAGAGAAATGTTCTTATGTGGATAAAGGTATGTGTGGAGTACTACTTGAAAGGGATATTCCTATGGTTACCTTTCCAAGCGTTGTGGTTGAGGGTGGAAAACGCAGCTAGTATAGCCTGCTCTTAGAGTCCTTGAAGTGTTATCTTGTTGGCTAGAGTGGTCGTTGCAAGTTTTGGTTAGTAACTATATAGGTGTTCTGGGTTCTCAGATGGTCAAGCAGTAGCCATTTGTTATGTTTGTGGTGTGTGAAAGACCTTGAGTAATGTTCCTAGAATATGTTGTGAAATGGGTATGCACATGTATAAAATGTGAATTGTCTGGAGCTCGCCTATCGGTCGTGAGTGGGTTTCAAGGGTCGTGCCCGGTGCATCCAATTGGTAACAAGAGGTAAGCAAGTGAGATTTGGCAGGCCTCATTCGGGCTTTTTACCCACATCCTGGAAAACATTCCTCTAGGGACTAAGGGTGTGCGTTTGCATGGTAGGGCCATTCCTTTGGTCTGTATCTTGTGGGAAGTGGGTTTAAAGGAGAGGAGAAGGTTTAAAAACTGGTACGTTCTACTCATCAGGTGTCTTGTGTTTCGTTGCATGTGTTAAGAATGTGCAGAAAATGTAGCATTGTCTTGTTGTATGTGTTGCATAAGTGGTAAAGGTATATAGCGGAGTTGCTACGTGTGGGTGTTGCGACACATATGCGTAGAGAAGGATGAGGCATGGCGTATTGGTATAGTAATCGTGGTGTGAGGATGAGGAAGAGTGTTAGAGGTGATGTTGTTTATGTTATTCCTTGTCTGGGTGTTACTAAAATGTTGGTAAGTTGGGAAAGAAAAAGAGTTGTTTGATTTCCCGAGTTGAGTCGATTGTGACAGTTTTGCTAGGACGGGGTATTAGTCTTACTCCTTGGGGAGAGTTTTATGTCGGGCGGATATCAAAAGGTGTATGCATCAAAGCGGTGGTGGTAGGCGAATGACCTACATATGTCCTCCTTGAAAACTTTTCATGTACGGTATCACGCGATAAGGGAGATGGTTCACGATATCAAGGTGTTGGTGTGTTTGGGTGCTACATGAAAGTCCCGAATCGGGCGTTTACATGTCTTGTTTCTGTGCCTACTCGGAGGAATGGCAGTGATCACATTTAGCTAAGGCTAGAGCCTGAGTATTTCTTGGTCAGTTTGAGTGTTTTATTGGTGTGTTGAGATAGAACGTGACGGTTGGTATAGCGGGGTTAGTGGGCCATGAGGTGGAGTATGTCCTGGAGGCTAAGGATTCCCTTGTGACCTGTGAGTGGTGACATCGCGGATTCCGTTATTGTCATGTTGCAGGTAGGAGAGTTTTCCAGGGTGGAGAGAACTACGTTGTTGGCAACTACCCGGCGTCAAAGGATTCTTATCGCATGGAATGTCCGCCGATCGAGTAAGGCGTTATCACTTGGGTTGTAACATAAGCCTCAGTTAGTGAAGGCTGTGTGGGACCTTGGTGGATCCCTATTTGACCGTAGTCAGAGAGGTGTTATTTGTGTGACGTTCTGGTTCATGGGATTCTTTAGTAGATTCTCAACGTTGGTGACTGGTGTTAGCCCAATAGTAGTTTTTTTTTGGTCTTGCCGTGATTGAGTATGGTACTACGTTTGTTGTTTTGAGTTACTCCTTGGACACCGTTGGGCGTCTTGTTGACTATGACCGAATCGGTGAAGGGCAAACTTTATCCTGATGTAGTTGTGTCCTGGATTGTAAGTCATCTTGAGTTCCCTTTGGCATTGGTTGGGTTCTGTTGTTGCGTGTATCGCTATATGTCACGCCCCGGATTTCCAACCCGAGGAGACCGGAACGTGACTCCCCTTTTACCCACACGGAGGGCAAAGGGGTTAGGAATACAAACCAAGAATTTTACATTTCAAACATCCACAACACATTCAAGAAAGTAATATTCATAAAAATATTCCAAACCAGTTTATTACAACAGAATTCTTTCCAATCCCATCCCCACTTGGGGTTACATCGATTCCCATAAAAGAAAACAACATAAATGGAAGAGTAAAATGGATAAGGTCTTCCACCTTGGTGTATCCACCTAACGCCTGTAAGTCCCTGGAAAACAAGCAAACACAGTAGGAGGGGTGAGCAACCACAGCTCAGTAGGGATCAAGTCTCCCCAACCCTTCCCATGCTCCTAGCGACTACATGCATGTGCACAGGTGCAGTGACGTGTTACAACAATCTCAACAAACAATAACAAACCACATCGGTCGTCACAATTATCCACCACACAAAACACAAGTGATTTAACCGCCTCTTCAGGCCAAGTTATTTAACCGCCTCTTCAGGCCAAGTGATTTAACCGCCTCTCAGGCAAAGTTCTTTAACCGCCTCTTCAGGCCAGATACCACAGTCAAGCACACAACACACATGGTCACTCAAGCATACCACCAAACACTTGGTGTGCACCCGTTCACAAGCGCACAAACCCAACCATTCAGGAAAATAGAGCAAACACACAAGCATACATACATACACTAAACCACAAATCCAGCCACACAGGCTTATTACCAAACATGTAATGGGCATATACATACAGCTATATTCACACAGGCATTTCATCGAACACATAGCATGTAATCCACAGAATCACACCAACATGCCACTGAAGGCCAACATTCATATAGGAGGTCACACCTATATGAATTTACATATAAATAATATAATATTCTGCCCTAGGACCCTAGGACAGAGGAGGATTTAGGAAGAACAGAATCCCTACCTCAAGGAAAACGCAACAACACAGCAACGGTCTGATCCCAAGCCGAACGCCGTCCACCCACGAAGCACCGACTACCCACGCAAGACGCCCGGCAGCAACCAGGAGCTCCCCTTCCCTCTCTTTCTCTCTCTGCGACGGCTGGTGAAGCAACAAACCCTAAACCTAAAACAGAGGGACTCCTCCTCCTTATATAGACAACACAACATCAAAACGACGTAGTTTTGATTAAGTGAATCCCAGGATCAAAACGACGTAGTTTTGATCACACAAGTTACCACCTTTCCGCACCCATATAGGCCGAAATACTCAGAATTTCAACATGGTCCTTTGGAGAAAGTTCCTTAGAATGTCAAAACCAAGGGAACCATGCAAAAATATGGTTGCACGCCAATTTGCACGCCAATTCCCCAATTGGCGTGCAGCTCCAAATGCACCCAAACTTTACCCCAAGTCTCCTTGCATCTTGTAGAGGCCTGAGAAGCAAAAATATGCTTGCACGTGAAATGGGTGAATTCACGTGCAGCTCCAAATGCTCTGAAATTTCTGTGGTAGATAGAGGACCTCATTCTAAGAAACTTTTGTTCTTGCACGCCAATTGTTTGAGGCCATCTACTAGGTCAAAAGTGAGCTCCAAGATCAGCCAAAAAAAACTTAAAACCGCTCGTAAACGCATAGCATCTTCCTAGGGCATAAATGTACGCTATCGCTTGACACATGCACCTCTCAAAAGTCCCCTCTTGGGCTCATCTCTTACCTTAAACTTGTGTACCAACATCCAAGGTGTTTGTGGTTAACTCCTTAACACACGGGTTACACACGGGTCATTACATCCTCTCCCCCTTAAGACTTTTCGTCCTCGAAAAGAAATGACATACGAGGAAAACAAACACAAGCTACCCATTTGCCACACGGCGAGCTACAACACCCAAATGGGTCATACACCACACACAAGACAACGGCACATAACAAGTACCACCATAATCCATAACCACAATAATGCACATAACACATGTCCACATGGCACGAATACACATCTCAAGGCACATCACAAATAAGAACACATGTCTTTAAAAGACAATACAAATACATCAACTAATACAAGAAAACACATCACAAGAAAACATCACTATCCATCCCTTGGCCAATGGCCACCTCCCACGCTTAAGATTGTTCGTCCTCGAACAAGTCCAGGTCTCGCTCACGCATCACGGACTCACGTTCCCATGTCTCCTCCTCAATGCCACGGTGCTGCCACGGCACGCGAACCAAAGGAATAGCACGACCACGCAAAAGCTTCTCTCGCCGATCGAGAATACGGATAGGGACCTCAATGACGGACATGTCATCCTCGATGTCCAATGTCCCCCAATCAATCACATGAGTGGGGTCGGGGTGATACTTCCGTAATCGGGACACGTGAAACACGTTGTGCACTCGACTCACCCGCGGTGGTAACGCTAACCGGTAGGCCACAGGCCCTACACGATCCGAGAATCTCAAAAGGACCAATAAATCGCGGAGATAGCTTGGAACCTCGCCCAAACCGTCGATGTCCACGTCGTGGAGAGACACGAAGGAACACATGATCACCAACAGAAAACTCCAAAGGTCGCGCCGCTGATCCGCATAAGATTTCGCCGACTCGAGCCGACAACAAACGCCGACGAATCAACTTGACCTTCTCGGTAGCCTCTTGAACCAATCGTGGCCCCAAGAGGGCTGCCTCTCCTACCTCGGTCCAACACAAGGGTGATCGACACGGCCGTCCGTACAACGCCGCAAAAGGAGCCATCCCAATGGATGCCCGATAACCGTTGTTGTAGGCAAACTCCACCAAAGGAAGGTGAGTTGCCCACGAACCCCCGAAATCTAGCACACAAGCCCTTAACATGTCCTCCATGGTCTGATTCGTCCGCTCGGCCGACCGTCGGTCTCGGGGTGAAAGGGCAGACTCGGATGAAGCTTGGTCCCCATAGCCTCCGCAAACCTGCCCGGAAACGGGAAGTGAACCTCGAATCCCGGTCCGAGACAACCGATGAGGGTACGCCATGCGGTCTCACAATCTCGTTCATGTACAGTGACTCAAGGTCCCAATGGAGTCCCGCTCGCGAACAGCCAGGAAATGGGCCGACTTTGTGAGTCGATCCACAATTACCCAAATCATATCCTTCCTCCCGGTGGTGGGTGGAAGACCGGTCACAAAATCCATCGCTATATGGTCCCACTTCCACTCCGCTATGGGCAAGGGTCGTAACATGCCCGCCGGCCGCGATGCTCGGCCTTCACCCGGCGACACGTGAGGCACCGCGAAACAAAGGCGACCACATCGCGTTTCATCCCAGGCCACCAAAAATGTGCCCGAAGCGCATGATACATCTTCGTACCCCCTGGATGCACAAGCAACTCTAGGCCGGTGAAACTCCCTCATCACCTCATCCCTGAGGGAAGAAGCTACTACCAACCGCCCCTGAAATGACAACTCATGCTCAGGACCCTCGTCCGGTCCCCAGATAGCTCCCCGGCCTCAATACGGGCACGGAGAACCTCACACTCAATGTCACCCAGCTGTTCCTCCCGGACGCGCCGGTACAACTCAAGCACAACCACCAAAGGACTCGGAACCGTCCCACCATCACGAACAACAAGGGCAGCCGCAACGTCGCCAACTGCTCCATCGGCTTCCACTCTCTCACGGCCACCTCGGCTTTCCCTTTTTCGCTCAACGCATCGGCCACAACATTACCCTTGCCCAGGGTATAGGCAAGAGTAAAATCAAAAGTCCGCAAATACTCCACCCATCTCCTTTGCCTCAAATTCAAGTCCTTTCCGAGTAAAGATGTATCGAAGGCTCTTGTGATCTGAGAACACCACAAACTTTTCCCCCAAGAGGTAGTGCTGCCAACTTTTCAGGGCGAAGATAACAGCAGCTAACTCAAGGTCATGAGTAGGATAATTCTGCTCATGAGGCTTCAGTTGCCTTGACCCATAAGCTACCACACTGTGCTCCTGCATAAGCACACACCCCAAGCCAACCCTGGACGCATCACAGTACACTTCATATGGAATATCCTCCCGAGGTAACCTCAACACCGGTGCAGTGGTCAAACGGGTTTTGAGAGTCTCAAACGCCTGCTGACACTTGTCAGTCCAATCAAACTTCACGCCCTTCCGAGTCAACGCTGTCATAGGAGCCGCCAAACGGGAGAATCCCTCGACAAAACGACGGTAGTACCCCGCCAAGCCAAGAAAACTACGGATTTCAAAAACGTTGGTTGGCCTCGCCCACGATGCCACGGCCTCAATCTTGGCTGGGTCCACCCTAACTCCCTCAGTGACACCACATGGCCAAGAAAGTGAACCTCCTGCAGCCCAAAACTCACACTTGCTAAACTTAGCAAACAGTGCTGGTCCCTCAAGGTTTGCAACACTTGTTGCCAAGTGCTCCACATGTTCCTTCTCGGTCTTGGAATACACCAAGATATCGTCGATAAACACCACCACGAACGAGTCTAAGTATGGGGCAAAGACTTGGTTCATCAAATGCATGAACACTGCTGGCGCATTAGTGAGCCCGAAAGGCATCACTACCCACTCATAATGCCCATACCGCACCTGGAAAGCCGTCTTAGGGATGTCCTCCTCCCTAACCCTGAGCTGGTGATACCCCGACCGTAAATCTATCTTGGAAAACCACTGGGCCCCACTCAATTGGTCAAACAGGTCATCTATCCGAGGCAACGGGTACTTGTTCTTCACGATCCGAATTCGGCTTCCTGTAGTCGATGCAGAGACGAAGCGTGCCATCGGCCTTCTTAGCAAAGAGCACCGGAGCACCCCAAGGTGAGGTACTCGGTCCGATATACCCCTGGCCCACCAACTCCTCGATTTGCCTCCGAAGCTCCCTCGGCTCGGCTGGCCCCATACGATACGCTACTTGGGAAATCGGACCCGTCCCCGGCACCAACTCAATGGTGAACTCCACACTCCTCTTAGGTGGCAAACTCCTCAACTCTTCAGGAAAAACATCCTGAAATTGGTCCACAACAGCGGGCCACACCCTCCTTTCCACCTTACCCCCCTCAGCAAAGGTCAGGGCTGCTAACCTGTGGGTAATGGCACCCCACCTGGTCCAACACCGGCCCGGCCCGACTCGCCTCACAATCCCACTCCCCCTGCAGGGTGCAAGAGGTCCCTGCAGGTGTCACAAAGGACACACGCCGCCGATAACAATCTATCTTGGCCTGGAAAGCCATAAGCCAATCCATACCCAAGATCAGGTCAAACGCCCTCAAAGGCATCACATGCAAGTCAAAACGCAGCTCCACCTCTCCTATGGTTAACACACAGTCACGACACACTCGTCGTACCTCAATCATGCCTCCCACCGGAGACTCCACAACTAGGGGCCTCGCGGCCTCCACACAGGCTAACCCCAAGCTATCTATCGCAGGCTCAGCAACAAACGAACACGATGCACCCGTATCGAAAAGAACAGAAGCTAAGGTACGGGAGATCAAGAGGGTACCTCTAACCACCGATGGTCCTGCTCCACCCTCGGCTGGTGGGGGTGGTAGCTCGGCCTCCTCCTGGTATGTCGCCTCCAGCGCAAACACCCTCCCTTGGCCCGTGCCACCGGTCGGCTCACTCACCGGACGCTTCCCGCTAAGGTTGCCTCCGGCCTCGGTCTGTTGCCGCTCCGGCCTCCCCTGGGGTCGGGTCCGACTAGATCCTGCCCGGCTGGCCCGCCACCGACGACTGGTCTCTCACCTGGTGCACGGAAGCTAGCATCACTCCTCACGCCGGATGCCATGCTCCCCGCTCCCCCCGTTGCCACTCCCGCAAACCCGGCGCAAGTGGCCCTCTCGTCCACGGTTGTTGCATCGCCGATCCTTCTTGGGGCACTCCCCTTTGAAGTGACCCTGCTCTCCACAAGCAGTGGCATCCGCTCGATAGACTCCCAGTGGACCACCCTGTCTTCCGCCGCCAAAGGTAAACCTCCCGGGGTTCACAGATGTCCGACCCCGATTGCGAAAAGAATCTGCTATCCCTCTCCTCCGTCTTGAGCCTCTTGGACCCCGCATCTCGATCAGGCCCACTCTGCAATCGGCGCCCCCGATGGGCCTGCCTCCCATCATCCGGCTCTCTCTCGGCTATTCGGGCCGTCTCCACGGCCTCAAGATAGGTCCTCAAGCGTAGAATCGCCACCCTCTCCCTAAGGGCTGGCCCGAGACCCAAGGTGAACTTGTGGGCCTTCAGGTCCTCCCCTTACCACCGTCTCAGGAGCAAACCTACTCAATCTCCGGAACTCCCGCTCATACTCAGGTACCGTCTTGGATCCCTGCTTCAAGCTGCCAAATTCTTCCCTTTTTCGCCATCTCACCGATTCCGGGAAGAACTCATCTTGGAAGAGTTGCAAGAACTCCTCCCAAAACATGAGTTGCACCGCACGGCTCCCCGCAACACTCGTCCACCACTCCAAAGCGTCCCCCTCCGGCTGCCTAATTGCCGGCCGCACCTTATCCTCCTCCCGGGGCAAGAGAAAGGAGAACACATGCTCAATCCGCCTCAACCATCGCTCGCCTACCACAGGGTCTTCTCCCCCCTTAAATCGCGGAGGTTGTTCCTTTCGGAACCGTGTCACCACGTCATCCTCTGCACGGGTCGGTACACCACCCAGGCGAACTCTCACGCTCACGAGGCAGCTCTCGTCGGGGGTGGTGGTGGTGGCACCACCTTGTCTTGCCGCCATCTCACGGCGCACCTCCTCCCCGAACGTCCTGCCGGAGTCCCTCCCGTAGCTCTCGTACCTCCAGCCGGATGCCTTCTTGTAGCTGTGCCAGTAACAACGCATGCCCTCCAACGGATGGTCCCGCACCCGGACCCTCATGGGCAGATGACTCATCAGCCACTGCCCCGGACGCACGTGTCACTCTCCTCGGTGGCATTCTTACTACATGAAGTAATGCACAAACGTCAGGACGCGTTTGACTACTAACAAGTTGACTACCTCTACCCCATTATCAATTTCACTAACACATGACATTACACACATACATTGCATCAATCACATTTCACAGTTCACAGTCCAGTACACATTGCCAAACAAATCAGAGTTGCACATTTCACTTAATCATGTGATCTTATCCACAGTTTAGCATACATTCACAGCAAATGCAACTAGTGCCCTAATGCCAATGCATGCAAATCCTATCACAAGACTGGACTACCCTAAGTACACCTTGGAGGCTCAAAGAGGACCATGTTGATCAGGCATGTCCCTCCAGGCTCCTCCAAAGGACTTAGGATAACCAAGTCCGCCCACTACCCTAGGCCAACTAGACCATGCTCTGATACCATATTGTCACGCCCCGGATTTCCAACCCGAGGAGACCGGAACGTGACTCCCCTTTTACCCACACGGAGGGCAAAGGGGTTAGGAATACAAACCAAGAATTTTACATTTCAAACATCCACAACACATTCAAGAAAGTAATATTCATAAAAATATTCCAAACCAGTTTATTACAACAGAATTCTTTCCAATCCCATCCCCACTGGGGTTACATCAGTTCCCATAAAAGAAAACAACATAAATGGAAGAGTAAAATGGATAAGGTCTTCCACCTTGGTGTATCCACCTAACGCCTGTAAGTCCCCTGGAAAACAAGCAAACACAGTAGGAGGGGTGAGCAACCACGGCTCGGTAGGGATCAAGTCTCCCCAACCCTTCCCATGCTCCTAGCGGCTACATGCATGTGCACAGGTGCAGTGACGTGTTACAACAATCTCAACAAACAATAACAAACCACATCAGTCGTCACAATTATCCACCACACAAAACACAAGTGATTTAACCGCCTCTTCAGGCCAAGTTATTTAACCGCCTCTTCAGGCCAAGTGATTTAACCGCCTCTCAGGCAAAGTTCTTTAACCGCCTCTTCAGGCCAGATACCACAGTCAAGCACACAACACACATGGTCACTCAAGCATACCACCAAACACTTGGTGTGCACCCATTCACAAGCGCACAAACCCAACCATTCAGGAAAATAGAGCAAACACACAGCATACATACATACACTAAACCACAAATCCAGCCACACAGGCTTATTACCAAACATGTAATGGGCATATACATACGGCTATATTCACACAGGCATTTCATCGAACACATAGCATGTAATCCACGGAATCACACCAATATGCCACTGAAGGCCAACATTCATATAGGAGGTCACATGTCACGCCCGGATTTCCAACCCGAGGAAACCGGTACGTGACTCCCTTTTACCCACACGGAGGGCAAAGGGGTAGGATACAAAACAAGAATTTAACATTTTAAACATCCACAACATTCAAGAAAGTAATATTCATTAAAAGCAATCCAATCCAGTTTATTACAACAAAATCCTTTCCCCACCTGGGGTTACATCGATTCTCATAATAAAAATAACATAAACAAATTAAATAAATAAGGTCTTCCACCTTGGGGTCCCACCTAACGCCTGTAGGTTCCCGAAAAGAAAACAACATGGTAGGAGGGGTGAGCAACCACGCCTCGGTAGGGATCATGTCTCCCCAACCCATCCCATGCACCTGGTATCTACATGCCTTGTGTACAAGTGCGTGTCGTGATACAATTATCCCACCAGATATGGTTACAGGCTATAACAACAAACACGGTCATACATGGGCTAGTACATAAACACTCCCGGGCTTCCACAGCCACCGGGTTTCAAGAACAGTCCCAGGCTTCCACCCCACCGGGTTCCACAAAACAGTCCCGGGCTTCCACGGCCACCGGGTTCCACAAAACAGCCCCGGGCTTCCACAGCCACCGGGTTCCACAAAAACAGTCCCAGGCTTCCATGGCCACCGGGTGTACAAGCAACCACGCAGCACACATGGCCATACAGGCATAACATCAAACACTAAGTATGCTTAGTCACACAGGAATAACCTCGAACACTTAGCATGCATATATCCACAAGCTCACAAACCCAACCACACAGGCATTTCCACAAACACATAACATGCACGCCTCACAGGCATAATTTCAAACACTTGGCAGGCATATACACATAACTATATTCACACAGGCTTTTCATCAAACATATAGCATATAGATCACAGAACCACACCAAAATGCCACTGAAGGCCAACATTCATATAGGAGATCACACCTATATGAATTTACATATATATATATAAACGAGATACGACCCAGAATCCGCCCTAGGACCCTAGGACAGGAGGGTTTAGGAAGAACAGAACCCCTACCTTAAAGCGGATCTTCCTTGCTCCCGCGCCAAACGCCGTCCTCCCCACGCAAGATGCTCCTGCGAAGAACCAAGGAACTCCCCTTCCCTCTCTCTCTCTAGCTCTCTCTCTCTCCAGGCGGCAGCTGAAGCAAAGGAACACAAGAACCCTAACTCAAACTCAAGCCCTCCTTATATAGACACCATTCACATCAAAACGACGTAGTTTTGATTAAGTAAACCCAGGATCAAAACGACGTAGTTTTGATTACACAAGCTACAACCTTTCCGCATCCATACACACCAAAATATTCAGAATTTCAACATGGTCCTTTGGAGAAAGTTCCTTAGAATGCCAAAACCAAGGGACCCATGCAAAAATATGCTCGCACGCCAATTTGCACGTGAATTCCCAATTCACGTGCAACTCCATATGAACTCCAAATGCTTTCAAACTTCACCCCTAGCCTCCTTGCATCATTTGGAAGACAATTACACTTGCACGTGAATTGGACCCATATCACGTGCACCTCACATACATGTCCATTTGGTCTGAAACTTCTGTGGTAGATAGAGGACATCATTCTAAGCATCTTTCCTTTTGCACGTGAATTCATTGGAGTCCAACTACTAGGTCAAAATCTAGAAAAACTCTACTCAGGAGGCAAAACCGACTAACTCAAGGTACGGGTCCTTACATCCTCTCCCCCTTAAGACTTTTCGTCCTCGAAAAGAAATGACATACGAGGAAAACAACCACAAACTACCCATTTGCCACCCGGCAAGCCACCACACCCAAATGGGTCATACACCACACACAAGACAACAAAGACATAACAGTACCACCATAATCCATAACCACAATAATGCACAGAACACATGTCCACATGGCACGAATACACATTTCAAAGCACATCACAAATAAGAACACATGTCTTTAAAAGACAATACAAATACATCAACTAATACAAGAAAACACATCACAAGGAAACATCACTATCCCTGGCCAACACCACCTCCCACGCTTAAGATTGTTCGTCCTCGAACAAGTCGGGTGCTCCCGTATCACGGACTCACGTTCCCATGTCTCCTCCTCAATGCCACGGTCTTGCCACGGCACGCGAACCAAAGGAATAGCACGACCACGCAAAAGCTTCTCTCGCCGATCGAGAATACGGATAGGGACCTCAATGACGGACATGTCATCCTCGATGTCCAACGTCCCCCAATCAATCACATGAGTGGGGTCAGGGTGATACTTCCGCAATCGGGACACGTGAAACACGTTGTGCACTCGACTCGGCCCGCGGTGGTAACGCTAACCGGTAGGCCACAGCCCTACACGATCCAGAATCTCAAAAGGACCAATAAATCGCGGAGATAGCTTGGAACCTCGCCCAAACCGTCGATGTCCACGTCGTGGAGAGACACGAAGGAACACATGATCACCAACAGAAAACTCCAAAGGTCGCGCCGCTGATCCGCATAAGATTTTCGTCGACTCGAGCCGACAACAAACGCCGACGAATCAACTTGACCTTCTCGGTAGCCTCTTGAACCAACTGCGGTCCCAAGAGAGCTGTCTCTCCCACCTCGGTCCAACACAAAGGGGATCGACACGGCCGTCCATACAACGCCTCAAAAGGAGCCATCCCAATGGATGCCTGATAAGCATTGTTGTAGGCAAACTCCACCAAAGGAAGGTGAGTTGCCCACGAACCCCCAAAATCTAGCACACAAGCCCTCAACATGTCCTCCATGGTCTGATTCGTCCGCTCGGTCCGACCGTCGGTCTCAGGGTGAAAGGCTGTACTCGGATGAAGCTTGGTCCCCATAGCCTCCTGCAAACCTGCCCGAAACGCGAAGTGAACCTCGAATCCCGGGTCCGAGACAACCGATGATGGTACGCCATGCGATCTCACAATCTCGTTCATGTACAGTGACTCAAGGTCCCAATAGAGTCCCGCTCGCGAACAGCAAGGAAATGGGCCGACTTTGTGAGTCGATCCACAATCACCCAAATCATGTCCTTCCTCCCAGTGGTGGGTGGAAGACCATCCACAAAGTCCATCGCGATATGGTCCCACTTCCACTCCGCTATGGGCAAGGGCCGTAACATGCCCGCCGGCCGCCGATGCTCGGCCTTCACCTGGCGACACGTGAGGCACCGCGAAACAAAGGCAGCCACATCGCGTTTCATCCCAGGCCACCAAAAATGTCTGCGAAGCGCATGGTACATCTTCGTACCCCCTGGATGCACAAGCAACCCTAGATTGGTGAAACTCCCTCATCACCTCATCCCTGAGGGAAGAAGCTACTACCAACCGCCCCTGAAATGACAACTCATGCTCAGGACCCTCTGTCCAGTCCCCAGATAGCTCCCCGGCCTCAATACGGGCACGGAGAACCTCACACTCAATGTCACCCATTGTTCCTCCCGGACGCGCCGGTACAACTCAGGCACTACCACCAAAGGACGCAGGACCGTCCCACCATCACGAACAACAGGCCGCACCGCAACGTCGCCAACCGCTCCATCGGCTTCCACTCCCTCACGGCCACCTCAGCTTTCCCTTTTCTCGCTCAATGCATCGCCCACAACATTACCCTTGCCCGGGGTATAGGCAAGAGTAAAATCAAAGGTCTGCAAATACTCCACCCATCTCCTTTGCCTCAAATTCAAGTCCTTCTGGGTAAAGATGTCATGAAGGCTCTTGTGATCCGAGAACACCACAAACTTTTCCCCCAAGAGGTAGTGCTGCCAACTCTTCAGGGCGAAGATGACAGCACCTAACTCAAGGTCATGAGTAGGATAATTCTGCTCATGAGGCTTCAACTGCCTTGACCCATAAGCTACCACACTGTGCCCCCGCATAAGCACACACCCCAAACCAACCCTGGACGCATCACAGTACACCTCATACGGAATATCCTCCCTAGGCAACCTCAACACGGGTGCGGTGGTCAAACGGGTTTTGAGAGTCTCAAACGCCGCTGGCACTTGTCCGTCCACTCAAACTTCACGCCCTTCCGAGTCAACGTTGTCATAGGCGCGCCAAACGGGAGAACCCCTCTACAAAACGACGATAGTACCCCGCCAAGCCAAGAAAACTACGGATCTCAAAAACGTTGGTTGGCCTTGCCCACGATGCCACGGCCTCAATCTTGGCCGGGTCCACCCTAACTCCCTCAGTGACACCACATGGCCAAGAAAGTGAACCTCCTGCAGCCAAAACTCACACTTGCTAAACTTAGCAAAAGCAGTGCTGGTCCCTCAAGGTTTGCAACACTTGTTGCCAAGTGCTCCACATGTTCCTTCTCGGTCTTGGAATACACCAGGATATCGTCGATAAACACCACCACGAACGAGTCTAAGTATGGGGCAAAGACTTGGTTCATCAAATGCATGAACACCGCTGGCGCATTAGTGAGCCCGAAAGGCATCACTACCCACTCATAATGCCCATACCTGCACCGGAAAGCCGTCTTAGGGATGTCCTCCTCCCTAACCCCGAGTGGTGATACCCCGACCGTAAATCTATCTTGGAAAACCACCTGGGCCCCACTCAATTGGTCAAACAGGTCATCTATCCGAGGCAACGGGTACTTGTTCTTCACGATCCATCGAATTCGACTTCCCGTAGTCGATGCGAGAGACGAAGCGTGCCATCGGCCTTCTTAGCAAAGAGCACCGGAGCACCCCAAGGTGAGGTACTTGGTCCGATATACCCCTGGCCCACCAACTCCTCGATTTGCCTCTGAAGCTCCCTCGGCTCGGGCTGGCCCCATACGATACGCTACTTGGGAAATTGGACCTGTCCCCAGGCACCAACTCGATGGTGAACTCCACACTCCTCTTAGGTGGCAAACTCCTCAACTGCTCAGGAAAAACATCCCTGAAATTGGTCCACAACTGGGCCACACCCTCTTTTCCACCTTACCCTCCTCAAGAAAGGTCGGGCTGCCAACCTGTGGGTAATGGCACCCCACCTGGTCCAACACCGGCCCGGCCCGACTCGCCTCACAATCCCACTCCCCCTGCAGGGTGCAAGAGGTCCCTGCAGGTGTCACAAAGGACACACGCCGCCGATAACAATCTATCTTGGCCTGGAAAGCCATAAGCCAATCCATACCCAAGATCAGGTCAAACGCCCTCAAAGGCATCACATGCAAGTCAAAACGCAGCTCCACCTCTCCTATGGTTAACACACACAGTCCACGGCACACTCGTCGTACCTCTATCATGCCTCCCACCTGGAGACTCCACAACTAGGGGCCTCGCGGCCTCCACACAAAGCTAACCCCAAACTATCTATCACAGGCTCAGAACAAACGAACACGATGCACCCGTATCGAAAAGAACGAGAAGCTAAGGTACGGGAGATCAAGAGGGTACCTCTAACCACCGATGGTCCTGCTCCACCCTCACTGGTGGGGGTGGTAGCTCGGCCCTCCTCCTGGTATGTCGCCTCAGGCGCAAACACCCTTCCTTGGCCCGTGCCACTAGTCGGCTCACTCACCGGACGCTTCCCGCTAAGGTTGCCTCCAGGCCTCGGTCTGCTGCCGCTCCGGCCTCCCCCGAGGTCGGGTCCGACCGGATCCCGCTTGGCCGGCCCGCCACCGACGAGCTGGTCTCTCGACTGGTGCACGAAAACCGGCATCACTCCTTGTCTTGGATGTCATGCCTCCCACTCCCCTGTTGCCACTCCGGCAAACCCGGCTCGAGATGGCCCTCTCGTCCACATCTATGGCATTTCCGGTCCCTCTTTGGACACTCCTTCCTCAAGTGGCCTTGCTCCCCACAGCAGTAACAACCGCCGGGGAGACCCCTGTTGGACCGCCTGCCTGCCACCGCCAAAGCTAGACCTCCCTGGGTTCGCCAATGTCCGTCCCCCGCTGCGGAAGGAACCGCTATCCCTCTCCTCCGTCTTGAGCCTCTTGGACCCTGCATCTCGATCAGGCCCACTCGCAATCTGGCGCCCCGATGGGCCTGCCTCCCATCATCCAGTTCCCTCTCGCCTATACGGGCCGTCTCCACGGCCTCAGGCATAGGTCCTCAAGCGTAGAATCGCCACCCTCTCCCTAAGGGCTGGCCTGAGACCCAAGGTGAACTTGTGGGCCTTCAGGTCCTCCCTTACCACGGTCTCGGGAGCAAACCTACTCAATCTCCGGAACTCCCGCTCATATTCAGGTACCGTCTTGGATCCCTCGTCCAAGCTGCCAAATTCTTCCCTCTTTTGCCATCTCACCGATTCCGGGAAGAACTCATCTTGGAAGAGTTGCAAGAACTCCTCCCAAAACATGAGTTGCACCGCACGGCTCCCCGCAACACTCGTCCACCACTCCAAAGCGTCCCCCTCCAGTGCCCAGTGCCGTCGCACCTTATCCTCCTCCCGGGGCAGGAGAAAGGAGAACACGTGCTCAATCTGCCTCAACCACCGCTCGGCTACCACAGGATCTTCTCCCCCCTTAAATCGCGGAGGTTGTTCCTTTCGGAACCGTGTCACCACGTCATCCTCTGCACGGGTCGGTACACCACCCAGCGAACTCTCACGCTCACGAGGCGGCTCTCGTTGGGGGTGGTGGTGGTGGCACCACCTGTGTGCCGCCATCTCACGGCGCACCTCCTCCCGAACGTCCCGCCGGAGTCCCTCCCGTAGTTCTCGTACCTCCAGCCGGATGCCTTCTTGTAGCTGTGCCAGTAACAACGCATGCCCTCCAACGGATGGTCCCGCACCCGGACCCTCATGGGCAGATGACTCATCGCCCATTGCCCCGGACGCACGTGTCACTCTCCTCGGCGGCATTCTTACTACACGAAGTAAGAAGCACAACGTCAAAACAATTTTATAATCTATCGCGTCACTACCTCTACCCCCCATCGATCAATTCCACTATCACGTGACATTACACACATACATTGCATCAATCACATTTCACAGTTCACGATCCAGTACACATTGCCAAACAAATCGAGTTGCACATTTCACTTAATCATGTGATCTTATCCACGTTTAGCATACATTCCCAAAGAAATGCAACTAGTGCCCTAATGCCAATGCATGCAAATCCTATCACAAGACCGGACTACCCTAAGTATACCTTGGAGGCTCAAAGAGGACCATGTTGATCAGGCATGTCCCTCCAGGCTCCTCCAAAGGACTTAGGATAACCAAGTCCGCCCACTACCCTAGGCCAACTAGACCATGCTCGATACCATATTGTCACGCCCGGATTTCCAACCCGAGGAAACCGGTACGTGACTCCCCTTTTTACCCACACGGAGGGCAAAGGGGTAGGATACAAAACAAGAATTTAACATTTTAAACATCCACAACATTCAAGAAAGTAATATTCATTAAAAGCAATCCAATCCAGTTTATTACAACAAAATCCTTTCCCCACCTGGGGTTACATCGATTCTCATAATAAAAATAACATAAACAAATTAAATAAATAAGGTCTTCCACCTTGGGGTCCCACCTAACGCCTCGTAGGTTCCTGAAAAGAAAACAACATGGTAGGAGGGGTGAGCAACCACAGCTCAGTAGGGATCATGTCTCCCCAACCCATCCCATGCCCTGGTATCTACATGCCTTGTGTACAAGTTTGTGTCGTGATACAATTATCCCACCAGATATGGTTACAGGCTATAACAAAGAAACACGTCATACATGGGCTAGTACATAAACACTCCTGGGCTTCCACAACCACCGGGTTTCAAGAACAGTCCCGGGCTTCCACACCACCGGGTTCCACAAAACAGTCCCAGGCTTCCACAGCCACCGGGTTCCACAAAACAGCCCCGGGCTTCCACAGCCACCGGGTTCCACAAAACAGTCCCGGGCTTCCACGCCCACCGGGTGTACAAGCAACCACGCAGCACACATGGCCATACAGGCATAACATCAAACACTAAGTATGCTTAGTCACACAGAATAACCTCGAACACTTAGCATGCATATATCCACAAGCTCACAAACCCAGCCACACAGGCATTTCCACAAACACATAACATGCACACCCTCACAGGCATAATTTCAAACACTTGGCAGGCATATACACATAACTATATTCACACAGGCTTTTCATCAAACATATAGCATATAGATCACGGAACCACACCAAAATGCCACCGAAGGCCAACATTCATATAGGAGATCACACCTATATGAATTTACATATATATATATAAACAGATACGCCCAGAATCTGCCCTAGGACCCTAGGACAGGAGGGTTTAGCAAGAACGGAACCCCTACCTTAAAGCGGATCTTCCTTGCTCCCGCGCCAAACGCCGTCCCTCCCCACGCAAGATGCTCCAGAAGAACCAAGCAACTCCCCTTCCCTCTCTCTCTCTAGCTCTCTCTCTCTCTCGCAAAAGAAGAGCAAAGCAAAGGAACACAAGAACCCTAACTCAAACTCAAGCCCTCCTTATATAGACACCATTCACATCAAAACGACGTAGTTTTGATTAAGTAAACCCAGGATCAAAACGACGTAGTTTTGATTACACAAGCTACAACCTTTCCGCATCCATACACACCAAAATATTCGGAATTTCAACATGGTCCTTTGGAGAAAGTTCCTTAGAATGCCAAAACCAAGGGACCCATGCAAAAATATGCTCGCACGCCAATTTGTACGTGAATTCCCAATTCACGTGCAACTCCATATGAACTCCAAATGCTTTCAAACTTCACCCCTAGCCTCCTTGCATCATTTGGAAGACAATTACACTTGCACGTGAATTGGACCCATATCACGTGCACCTCACATACATGTCCATTTGGTCCGAAACTTCGTGGTAGATAGAGGACATCATTCTAAGCATCTTTCCTTTTGCACGTGAATTCATTGGAGTCCAACTACTAGGTCAAAATCTAGAAAAACTCTACTCAGGAGGCAAAACCGACTAACTCAAGGTACGGGTCCTTACATCACACCTATATGAATTTACATATAAATAATATAATATTCTCGCCTAGGACCCTAGGACAGAGGAGGATTTAGGAAGAACAGAATCCCTACCTCAAGGAAAACGCAACAACACAGCAACGGTCTGATCCCAAGCCGAACGCCGTCCACCCACGAAGCACCGACTACCCACGCAAGACGCCCGGCAGCAACCAGGAGCTCCCCTTCCCTCTCTTTCTCTCTCTGCGACGGCTGGTGAAGCAACAAACCCTAAACCTAAAACAGAGGGACTCCTCCTCCTTATATAGACAACACAACATCAAAACGACGTAGTTTTGATTAAGTGAATCCCAGGATCAAAACGACGTAGTTTTGATCACACAAGTTACCACCTTTCCGCACCCATATAGGCCGAAATACTCAGAATTTCAACATGGTCCTTTGGAGAAAGTTCCTTAGAATGTCAAAACCAAGGGAACCATGCAAAAATATGGTTGCACGCCAATTTGCACGCCAATTCCCCAATTGGCGTGCAGCTCCAAATGCACCCAAACTTTACCCCAAGTCTCCTTGCATCTTGTAGAGGCCTGAGAAGCAAAAATATGCTTGCACGTGAAATGGGTGAATTCACGTGCAGCTCCAAATGCTCTGAAATTTCTGTGGTAGATAGAGGACCTCATTCTAAGAAACTTTTGTTCTTGCACGCCAATTGTTTGAGGCCATCTACTAGGTCAAAAGTGAGCTCCAAGATCAGCCAAAAAACCTAAAACCGCCTGTAAACGCATAAGATCTTCCTAGGGCATAAATGTACGCTATCGCTTGACACATGCACCTCTCAAAAGTCCCCTCTTGGGCTCATCTCTTACCTTAAACTTGTGTACCAACATCCAAGGTGTTTGTGGTTAACTCCTTAACACACGGGTTACACACGGGTCATTACACTATAGAGTGAGGCGGTTTTAGCAGTGATGATGGTGCTGCTGGGGTGATCTCCATGTGTGGGAATGCGATTGTGGTTTGCATAATGCTTTTCTCTTGTTTGTTTGTGTTTCCTTGTGACCTCCTTGTGTTTCTTTGTCAGGGTAAGGTCTGCATATGGAGTGTGGGCTGCGTTGTAAATTGTTGGTGTCCATTAACATCAAATCTCAGTGGTGTCATTGTTGGGTATTCTACATTGTGGCGTGTTGGTCTTATTGTGACACGAGTAGGCGTCTAACGCCGAGTACCCTGCTATGTCGATGCAGTGACTTCTCGTTCAATCATATGAATTCTAGCGAATGGATGCTTCACACATAGGCTTATGAATCTGTGGGAGGTTTCTCAACCTCATTGTTGTCAGACTTGCTCACATGAGTTGTTGTCAGCACGCTAATTGGCCAAGCTCTAGTTCTTGTTGTGCTCATGGGTGTTATGTGTTGCTTTGATCTTCTCGTGATGTTTACTACTTGATTTCTCTTTTCGGGGATGAAAAGTCCAAAGGTGGGAAGGTTGTGAGGAAACTCCCTGCGGATGAGTTTGTATGGTGTTGGCGAATGGGCAGTGGAATGTTAAACATGTAGTAGTGTTTTGTTTGTGAGTTGTTCCTTGTAGTGGTGTTTATGATGTGAGTTGGTCTGTGACCTATGTGATTTGTAAAACGTACATGTTGGGGATGGGCGTATATGTCGTACACCGTCGTGACATGTGAATACTTGTGACAGGTGTTAGGTGAGGAGAACAAGGATTGTTTGTGAGTTTAGAATATGTGTTTCCCTATCATGCTGTGTTGTATTGGGTCTGTGGGTACGTGCCTTCATGTGTGTTATTGTGTGATATCTTCAGTCGCGGGTATGTGAATGGTTGTGGGCGATGTGCATCAGCATGTGCATTATGGAAAGTGTATTGTCTTTTTGAGGATGACACGTCCTATGGAGGAAATATGGGAACGCGAATCCATGATGCGTGAGCAACACCCAAAGTTGTTCGCGGACGAACAATCTTAAGGGGGGGAGGTGGGCTGTAGTGATGTGTTTTTTTTGTGGTTCATGCTTTGGTGTATTTGTATTTCTACTTGTAAACTAGTATTTTTATTGAGATGTGTTTTGAGATTGCAAAATGTGTTTGAGATGTCCTGTTATGTTGTGTGATCCATCCGGGCGTTGTGGCTCGTTGTCTTGCAAATGGGCCGCATGTGTTTGTTTTCCTTGCATGTTGTTTCTTTTCGAGGACGAAAAGTCTTAAGGGGGAGAGGATGTAATGACCCGTGTTTTGGGTAGAACAAGCTAGAACGAAGATGAACAATACCCTGGGCGAACGCTTGGGTCGAAAAGTGGAAGACCCGAAGATTTGGGTCGTAGGGTCGAAGACCGAGGGTCGAAGTTTAAAGGTTTGAGGGTCGAAAGTTAGATCTTCGAGACGGATCTTCGAAGCCGCGTTTCCAGCTAATCTTCGAAGGAGTGTTTCTACGAGTCTTCGTGGCTTGGTTGTTAGAGAGTGTAATGAGCTCAAGTGGGAGCGTGTAGAGGCTGCGTGTGACAATGACCATGTTCGGATTGTGGGTATTTTGTCCTGTGTGGAAGCGGAGTGGTTAGTTCATGTTTTATTTATCAAAACTACGTCGTTTTGATGGTGTGTTTTATTTATCAAAACTACGTCGTTTTGATGGTGTGTTTTATTTATCAAAACAACGTCGTTTTGATGGTGTGTTTCATTTATCAAAACTACGTCGTTTTGATGGTGGGATTTCATTTATCAAAACTACGTCGTTTTGATGGTGGGATTTCATTTATCAAAACTACGTCATTTTGATAAGTGAGGTCTATATAAAGAGGAGCTCTCTTTATTTTAGGTTTAGGGTTTTTGTTGTCAGCCGCCGCAGCCGTCACAGAGAGAGAGAGAGGGAGATTGAGAGAGAGAGCTCCAGTTCGTGGCTGTCGTTGTCATTCCCGTGGTTGGACGGCATTAAGCGTGGAGGCAAGAGCGTGGAGGATCTTTGAGGTAGGGGTTCTGTCTTTCCTGGTCTGTTCCGGGGTTAGGCCCTGTGGATATTTTGTAAAGTTTCCATTGTTATCATACTATTTATATGTAAATTCATATAGGTGTGATCTCCTATATGAATGTTGGCCTTCAATGGCGTTTTGGTGTGATTCTGACATTGAGTAGGCAATGCATGTTAAATGTTCGATAAAATGCATGTGTGAATCTGTTTGTGTGACAATGCCCGGTATGTGTTTGATAATATGCCAAGTAAGGCTACAATTGTGAGTTGGTAAAGGTGTGCATGCCAAGTGTTTGTTTTTATGCCCGAATGGCTGGGTTTGTACACTTGTGAACGTGTGCCCGCTAAGTGTTTGGTTTTATGCCTGAGTGGCTGTGTGTATTGTTTAGTGAAACCCGGTGGCTGTGGAAGCTCGGGACTGTTTTGTGAAACCCGGTGGCTGTGGAAGCTCGGGACTGTTTTATGAAACCCGGTGGCTGTGGAAGCCCGGGACTGTTTTGTGAAACCCGGTGGCTGTGGAAGCCCGGGACTGCTCTTGGAAGCCCGAGACCTGCTCTTGGAAGCCCGGTGGCTGTGGAAGCCCGGGACTGTTCATGTGCTAGCCTGTGTGGCTGTGGAAATAATTGTATTTGCTGATATAGCTTGCCATTATATTTGTTGAAATAATTGTATCACGACACTGCACTTGTATACATGGCATGTAGATGCTAGGAGCATGGGATGGGTTGGGGAGACATGATCCCTACTGAGCTGTGGTTGCTCACCCCTCCTAATGTGTTTGGTTTTTCTACAGGGACCTACAGGCGTTAGGCGGGAACACCCAAGTTGGAGGCAGTTCTGTTTTGTGGCTTTGTTTATTATTATTTGAGTTTCGATGTTTTTGTGTGAGCTTTGTAACCCCAGTGGGAGGATATTGTAATGAGGAGTTTTATGTAATAAAAGCATGTTTGGGCACTCTTGTATGTTTGGACTTAATAAAAATATGGTTTTTGTCTCTCTAAATATAAAATGTGAAGTGTATGGTATCCTGTGTGAGCATGTTGTATTCTATCCCCTTTATCCAAACTCGGGTAAAGGGAAGGTCACGTTCCGGTCTCCTCGGGTTGGAAATCCGGGGCGTGACAGTGCAGACCTGAGGTAGGATTTGCATGCATTGGTCTTAGGGCACTAGTTGCATTAGTTGTTGTATGTGAAGGTGTGGATACCTGTTAACATTGTAATTGTGATAAAAGAAAAATGTGACTAATGTGATAAGGTGTGAACTGTGCAACTCTGCTTTTACTTGAAGTACCTTGAGCATGACTACAAGGAAAGGTCCTTGTTTATTTGAACTGTGTGCGATGTTGATTGGTGCAATGTGTAAAATGTGTGTGATGCCATGTACTACTTGACTTGATAATGGGGTAGAGGTAGTGAAACTTGATAGTAGTCGAACGCGTTCTGACGTTTGTGCTTCTTACTTCCAGTAAGAATGCCACCGAGGAGAGTGACACGTGCGTCCGGGGCAGTGGCTGATGAGTCATCTGCCCATGAGGGCCCGGGTGCGGGGCAGTCCATTGGAGGACATGCACTGTTGCTGGCACAACTGCGAGAAGCCATCCGGCTGGAAGTCCTAGAGCTGAGGGAGGGTATCCGACAAGAGGTACGGGAGGAGGTGCGCCGCGAGATGGCAGCCCAGCAGGTGGTGCCACCACCACCACCACCAGTGGCTGAGCTACCTCGGGAGCGTGAGGGTTCGCTGAGTGGTATACCGATCTGTGCAGAGGATGACGTGGTGACACGGTTCTGAAAGGAACAACCTCCACGATTCAAAGGGGAGGAGGACCCAGTGTTAGCTGAGCACTGGCTGAGGCAGATCGAACATGTGTTTTCCTTTCTCCTACCCCGGGAGGAGGATAAGGTGAGGCTGGCCATTCGGCAGCTAGAGGGGAATGCTCTAGAGTGGTGGCAGAGTGTCGCGGGGAGCCGTGCGGTACACTTTATGCTGTGGGAGGTGTTCTTGCAACTCTTCCACGATGAGTTTTTCCCTGAGTCCTTGAGATGGCAAAAGAGAGAAGAATTTGGCAGCCTAAAGCAAGGATCAAAGATGGTGCCCGAGTATGAGCGGGAGTTCCGGAGCCTGAGTAGATTTGCCCCCGAGACTGTGGCAAAGGAGGACCTGAAAGCCCACAAGTTCACCTTGGGTCTCAGACCAGCTCTTAGGCAGAGGGCGGCGATTCTGCGTTTGAGGACCTATGCTGAGGTTGTTGAGACAGCGCGCATAGCTAAGAGGGAACTGGATGATGGGAGGCAGGTTCACCAGGGTCGCTAGTTGCAAGGTGGGTCTGAACGCGATTCTGGGTCCAAGAGGCCCAAGACTGAGGAGAGAGATAATAGTTCTTTCCGCAACCGGGGTCTACCATCTGTGAACCCAGGGAGGTTCACCCTTGGCGGTAGTGGGCAGGGAGGTTCAGCAGGAGGTTCCCCCCAGGTGGTTGTCTTTGTTGTGGGAGGCAAGGTCACTTCAAGAGGGAATGTCTCAAGAAGGACCTGGCGGTGTAACAACCGTGGGCGAGAGGGCCACTTGAGCCGGGTGTGCAGGAGTGGCAACAGGGGAGCAGGAGGTGTGTCATCCAGCATGAGGAGCGATGCTAGTTTCCACGCTCCAGCGGAGAGGCCAGCCCATCAGTGGCAGGCTAGCCATGCGGGATCTAGCCAGACCCAACCTCAGGGGAGGCAAGAGCGTCAGCGGACTGAAGCTGGAGGCAGCCATGGCGGGAAGCGCCCAGTGAGTGAGCCGACCAGTGGCACAGGCCAAGGGAGGGTGTTTGCGCTAGAGGCGACATACCAGGAGGAGGCTGAGCTACCACCCCCACCGGCTGAGGGTGGAGCACGACCATCGGTGGTCAGAGGTACCCTTTTGATCTCTCGTACATTAGCTTCTGTTCTTTTCGATACGGGTGCATCGTGTTCTTTTGTTGCTGAGCTTGTGATAGATAGCTTGGGGTTAGCTTGTGTGGAGGCAGCGAAGCCCCTAGTTGTTGAGTCTCCAGTGGGGGGTATGATTGAGGTATGGCGTGTGTGTTGTGACTGTGTGTTAACCATAGGAGAGGTGGAGCTGAGTTTTGATTTGCATGTAATGCCTTTGAGGACGTTTGACCTGATCTTGGGTACGGATTGGCTTATGGCTTTCCAGGCCAAGATAGACTGTTATCGGCGGCGCGTACCCTTCGTTACACCTGCAGGGATCTCTTACACCCTGCAGGGGGAGTGGGACTGTGAGGCAAGTCGGGCGGGGCCGGTGTTAGACCAGTGGGGTGCCATTACCCACAGGTTGGTAGCCCTGACCTTTACTGAGGAGGGGAAAGTGGAAAAGAGAGTGTGGCCAGCAGTTGTTGACCAATTTCAGGATGTCTTTCCTGACCAGTTGAGGAGTTTACCTCCTAAAAGGAGTGTAGAGTTCACCATTGAGTTGGTACCGGGGACTGGCCCAATCTCCCTAGTAGCGTATCGTATGGGGCCAGCCGAGCTGAGGGAGCTACAGAGGCAAATAGAAGAGTTGGTGGACTAGGGGTATATCAGACCGAGTACCTCACCCTGGGGTGCTCCGGTGCTCTTTGCAAAGAAGGCAGACGGCACGCTTCGCCTCTGCATAGATTACAGGAAGCTGAATTTGGTGACTGTGAAGAACAAGTATCCGTTGCCTCGGATCGATGACCTGTTTGACCAGTTGAGTGGAGCCCGGTGGTTTTCCAAGATAGATCTACGGTCGGGGTATCATCAGTTGAGGGTTAGGGAGGAAGACATCCCTAAGACGGCTTTTCGGTGCAGGTATGGGCACTATGAGTAGATAGTGATGCCTTTTGGGCTCACTAATGCGCCAGCGGTGTTCATGCATTTGATGAACCAGGTCTTTGCTCCATACTTGGATTCGTTTGTGGTGGTGTTTATTGATGATATCTTGGTGTACTCCAAGACCGAGAGGGAGCATGTGGAGCATTTGGCAACCATGTTGCAAACCTTGAGGGACCAGCAGCTATTTGCCAAGTTTAGCAAGTGTGAGTTTTGGCTGCAGGAGGTTCACTTTCTTGGCCATGTGGTGTCAACTGAAGGGGTTAGAGTGGACCCAGCCAAGATTGAGGCGGTATCATCATGGGAGAGACCAACCAATGTTTTCGAGATTCATAGTTTTCTTGGCTTGGCGGGGTACTATCGTCGTTTTGTCGAGGGGTTCTCCCGTTTGGCACTTGTACACATGGCATGTAGATGCTAGGAGCATGGGATGGGTTGAGGAGACTTGATCCCTACTGAGCTGTGGATGCTCACCCCTCCTACTGTGCTGGGTTTTCTTGCAGGAACCTACAGGCGTTAGGTGGGAACACCAAGGTGGAAGAGTTCTGTTTTGTGGCTTTGTTTTGTGTTATTTGCATTATGTAATTTTGTTGAGGCATTGTAACCCCAGCGGGGAGATATTGTAATGAAGTTTGAAACATAATAAAGGCATATGGTTTCAATTAAATAATTGTGTGATTTTGGTTTCTGAAGTGTATGTTGTGTTCCACCCCTTTATCCAAACCCGGGTAAAGGGAGGGTCACGTTCCGGTCTCCTCGGGTTGGAAAACCGGGGTGTGACACCGCGGAGATAGCTTGGAACCTCGCCCAAACCGTCGATGTCCATGACGTGGAGAAACATGAAGAAACACATGATCACCAACAGAAAACTCCAAAGTTCGCCGCCGCTGATCCGCATAAGATTTCTGCCGAATCTGAGCTGATAACAAACTCTGACGAATCAACTTAACATTCTCGGTAGCCTCTTGAACCAACTGTGGTCTCAAGAGAGCTGTCTCCCCCACCTCGGTCCAACACAAAGGTGATCGACACGGCCGCCCATACAACGCCTCAAAAGGAGCCATCCCAATAGATGCCTGATAACTGTTGTTATAGGCAAACTCCACCAAAGCAAGGTGAGTCGCCCACGAACCCCCAAAATCTAACACACAAGCCCGTAACATGTCCTCCAAAGTCTGATTCGTCCTCTCTGTCTGGCCGTCAGTCTCAGGGTGAAAGGCTGTACTCAAGTGAAGTTTGGTCCCCATAGCCGCCTGCAAACCTGCCCAGAAACGGGAAGTGAACCTCGAATCCCGGTCAGAGACAACCGATGATGGTACTCCATGTAGTCTCACAATCTCGTTCATGTATAGATGACTCAAGGTCCCAATAGAGTCCCGCTCGCAAACAGCCAGGAAATGGGCCGACTTTGTGAGTCGATCCACAATCACCCAAATCATATCTTTCCTCCCTGTGGTGGGTGGAAGACCAGTCACAAAATCCATCGCTCTATGGTACCACTTCCACTCCGCTATGGGCAAGGGCTGTAACATGCCCGCCGGCCGCTGATGCTCAGCCTTCACCTGCTGACACGTGAGGCACCACGAAACAAAAACAGCCACATCGCGTTTCATCCCAGGCCACTAAAAATGTCCTCGAAGCGCATGGTACATCTTCGTACCCCCTTGATGCACAGGAACTCTAAACTGGTGAAACTCCCTCATCACCTCATCCCTGAGGGAAGAAGCCACTACCAACCGCCGCTGAAAAGACAACTCATGCTCAGGACCCTCTGTCCAGTCCTCAGATAGCTCCCCAGCCTCAATACGGGCACGAAGAACCTCACACTCAATGTCACCTAACTGTCCCTCCTGGACGCGCTGGTACAACTCAGGCACAACCACTAAAGGACTCAGGACTGTCCGACCATCACGAACAACAGGCTGCAGCTGCAATATCGCCAACTGCTCCATCAGCTTCCACTCTCTCATGGCCACCTCAGCTTTCCCTTTTCTGCTCAACGCGTCAGCCACAACATTACCTTTGCCCGGGGTATAGGCAAGAGTAAAGTCAAAGGTCTGCAAATACTCCACCCATCTCCTCTGCCTCAAATTCATGTCCTTCTGAGTAAAGATGTACTGAAGGCTCTTGTGATCGGAGAACACCACGAACTTCTCCCCCAAAAGGTAGTGTTGCCAACTCTTCAGGGCGAAGATGACAACCGCCAACTCAAGATCATGGGTAGGGTAATTCTGCTCATGAGGCTTCAGCTGCCTTGACCCATAAGCTACCACACTGTGCTCCTGCATAAGCACACACCCCAAACCAACCCTGGACGCATCGCAAAATACCTCATACGGAATATCCTCCCTAGGCAACCTCAACACAGGTGCAGTGGTCAAACGAGTTTTGAGAGTCTCAAACGCCTGCTTGCACTTGTCCGTCCACTCAAACTTCACTCCTTTCCTAGTCAACGCCGTCATAGAGACCGCCAAATGGGAGAACCCCTCGAAAAAATGACGATCGTACCCCGCCAAGCCAAGAAAGCTACGGATCTCAAAAACATTGGTTGGCCTCGCCCACGATGCCACGGCCTCAATCTTGGCTGGGTCCACCCTAACTCCCTCAGCTGACACCACATGGCCAAGAAAGTGAACCTCCTGCAGCCAAAACTCACACTTGCTAAACTTAGCAAACAACTGCTGGTCCCTCAAGGTTTGCAACACTGGCCTAAGGCCCAAAGTGAACTTGTGGGCCTTCAGGTCCTCCCTTGCCACAGTCTCAGGAGCAAACCTACTCAAGCTCCGGAACTCCCGCTCATACTCAGGTACCATCCTGGATCCCTGCTTCAGGCCGCCGAATTCTTCCCTTTTCGCCATCTCACCGATTCCGGGGAAGAACTCATCATGGAATAGTTGCAAGAACTCCTCCCAAAGCATGAGTTGCACCGCACGGCTCCCCGCGACACTCGTCCACCACTCCAAAGCATCCCCCTCCAGCTGCCGAATGGCCAGTCGCACCTTATCCTCTTCCCGGGGCAGGAGAAAGGAGAACACATGCTCGATCTGCCTCAACCACTGCTCAGCTACCACGGGATCACCTTCCCGCTTGAATCGCGGAGGTTATTCCTTTCGGAACCGGGTCACCACGTCATCCTCTGCACGAGTCGGTACGCCACCCAGCGAACTCTCACGCTCACGAGGCAGCTCCACTACTGGTGGTGGTGGTGGTGGCACCACCTGCTGTGCTGCCATCTCATGGCGCACCTCCTCCCGAACCTCCTGCCGGAGTCCCTCCCGTAGCTCTCATACCTCCAGCCGGATGCCTTCTCGTAGCTGTGCCGGCAACAACGCATGCCCTCCAACGGACTGTCCCACACCCGGACCCTCATGGGCAGATGACTCATCAGCAACTGCCCCGGACGCACGTGTCACTCTCCTCGACGGCATTCTTACTACATGAAGTAAGAAGCACAAATGTCAAAACGAATTTATAATCTATCGCGTCACTACCTCTACCCCACTGATCAATTCCACTATCATATGACATTACACACATACATTATATCAATCCCATTTCACAGTTCGGTATGCATTGCCAAACAAATCAGAGTTGCACATTTCACTTAATCATATTATCTTATCCACAATTTCCACAGTTTAGCACACATTCACAGCAAATGCAACTAGTGCCCTAATGCCAATGCATGCAAATCCTACCACAAGACTGGACTACCCTAAGTACACCTTGGAGGCTCAAAGAGGACCATGTTGATCAGGCATGTCCCTCCAGGCTCCTCCAAAGGACTTAGGATAACTAGGTCCGCCCACTACCCTAGGCCAACTAGACCTGTCACGCCCCGAATTTCCAACCCGAGGAAACAGGTACGTGACTCCCAATTCACGGAGGGCAACGGGGTTGGATCACTGTATGCCACACAAGCAAAACTAACAATTACAATAAATCAAACAAGCTACATCTTTATTTAATATCAAAGTCCAAAGGTTCACAAACCAACCCGGTTCCTTACTACAATTCAATCCCTTAGTACATTCCCCCCCCCCCCTTGGGGTTACATAAATTATAAAATTACATTTACTGAAGTGAACAATAAAACGAAGATGGTCTTCCACCTTGGTGTATCCACCTAACGCGTGTAAGTCCCTTGAAAACAAGCAAACACAGTAGGAGGGGTGAGCAACCACAGCTCAGTAGGGATCAAGTCTCCCCAACCCTTCCTATGTTCCTAGCGGCTACATGCATGTGCATAGTGTAGTGACGTGGCAGTATTAGAAAAAGAATAAAACATTCCACACAAGCGGGTGTAACCCCAGCCCCAGTCACACTGGCTAACAAACCACATCTCAAGCAAGTAATTTAATCGCCTCTTCAGGCCACTGATTTAACCACCTCTCAGGCAAAGTAGTTTAACCGCCTCTTTAGGCCACTGGTTTAATCGCCTCTCAGGCAAAGTAATTTAACTGCCTCTTCAGGCCAGATACCACAGTCATGCACACAACACACACTACGGTCACTTAAGCATAAAACCAAACACTTGGGGTGCACCCGTTCACAAGTGCACAAACCCAACCATTCAGGCAATAGAACAAACACCCAGCATGCATACATACACCAAATCACAAGTCCAGCCACACATGCATATTACCAAACATGTAATAGGCATATACACACAGCTATATTCACACAGGCATTTCATCGAACATATAGCATGCAACAACAGAATCACACAAAAATGCCATTGAAGGCCAATATCCATATAGGAGATCACACCTATATGGATTACATATATATATATAAACAGATATAATCGATAATCTACCCTAGAACAGAGGAGGATTTAGGAAGAACAGAACCCCTACCTCAAGTAAAATGCAACAACACCGCAATACTGTTCCCACACCGAACGCTGTCTGCCCACGAGACACCGATCACCCACACCAGACGCCGAGTAGCAACCAGGAGCTCTCCTTCCCTCTCTCTCTCTCTCTCTGCGGCGGCTGGTGGAGCAACAAACCCTAAACCTAAAACAGAGGGGCTTCTCCTCCTTATATAGACAACACAACATCAAAACGACGTAGTTTTGATTAAGTGAATCCCGTCATCAAAACGACGTAGTTTTGATGGAACAAGCTATGACCTTCCCAGATCCATACACACCAAAATATTCACAATTCCAACATGGTCCATTGGTAAGGTAACCATGTAAAAATAAGTCTGCACGCCAATTTGCACGCCAATTCCCCAATTGGCGTGCAGCTCCAAATGCACTCAAACTTCACCCCAAGCCTCCTTGCATCTTGTATAGGCCTGAGAAGCAAAAATATGCTTGCACGTGAAATGGGTGAATTCACGTGCAGCTCGAAATGCTCTGAAATTTCTGTGGTAGGTAGAGGACCTCATTCTAAGCAACTTTTGTTCTTGCACGCCAATTGTTTGAGGCCATCTACTAGGTTAAAATAACTCTCCAAAACCTGACAAAACAGCCTAAAAGCACCTGTATATGCATAGCATCTTCCTAGGGCATAAATGCACGTTATCACTTGTCACATGCACCTCCCAAAAGTCCCCTCTTGAGCTCATCTCTTACCTCAAACTTGTGCACCAACATCCAAGGTGTTTGTGGTTAACTCCTTACACACGGGTCATTACATCCTCTCCCCCTTAAGACTTTTCGTCCGCGAAAGAAACGACATGCAAGGAAAACAAATACATACAGCCCATTTGGAAGACAGCGAGCCACAACGCCAAGATGGATCACACAACACAATAGGACATCTCAAACACATTGCAATCTCAAAGCACATCTCAATAAAAATACCAGTTTACAAGTAAAAATACAAATACACCAAACCATGAGCCACAAGAAAACATATCACTAAGCCACCTCCCACCCTTAAGTTTGTTCGTCTTCGAACAACTCTGGGTGCTGCTCACGCATCACGGACTCACGTTCCCATTTCTCCTCCTCAATGCCACGGTGCTGCCACAGCACGCGAACCAAAGGAATAGCACGACCACACAAAAGCTTCTCCCGCCGATCGAGGATACGGATAGGGGCCTCAACAACGGACATGTCATCCTCAATGTCCAATGTCCCCCAATTGATCCAATGTCCCCAGCCGCGGTGGTAACGCTAACCGGTAAGCCAGAGGCCCCACACGATCCAGAATCTCAAAAGGACCAATAAACCGCGGAGATAGCTTGGAACCTCGCCCAAACCGTCGATGTCCACGACGTGGAGAAACACGAAGAAACACATGATCACCAACAGAAAACTCCAAAGGTCGCCGCCGCTGATCCGCGTAAGATTTCTGCCGACTCTGAGCTGATAACAAATGTTGACGAATCAACTTAATCTTCTCGGTAGCCTCTTGAACCATCTATGGTCCCAAGAGAGCTGTCTCCCCCACTTCGGTCCAACACAAAGGTGATCGACATGGCCGCCCATATAACGCCTCAAAAGGAGCCATCCCAATGGATGCCTGATAACTGTTGTTGTAGGCAAACTACACCAAAGGAAGGTGAGTCACCCACGAACCCCCAAAATCTAACACACAGGCCCGTAACATGTCCTCCAAAGTCTGATTCGTCCTCTCTGTTTGGCCGTCAGACTCAGGGTGAAAGGCTGTACTCAAGTGAAGTTTGGTCCCCATAGCCTCCTGCAAACCTGCCCAAAAATAGAAAGTGAACCTCGAATCCCGGTCAGAGACAACCGACGATGGTACTCCATGTAGTCTCACAATCTCGTTCATGTATAGATGACTCAAGGTCCCAATAGAGTCCCGCTCGCGAACAGCCAGGAAATGGGCCGACTTTGTGAGTCGATCCACAATCACCCAAATCATATCTTTCCTCCCTATGGTGGGCGAAAGACCAGTCACAAAATCCGTCATTATGTGGTCCCACTTCCACTCCGCTATGGGCAAAGGCTGTAACATGCCCGCCGGCCGCTGATGCTCAGCCTTCACCTGCTGACACGTGAGGCACTGTGAAACAAAAGCAGCCACATCGCGTTTCATCCCAGGCCACCAAAAATGTCCTCGAAGCGCATGGTACATCTTCGTACCCGCTGGATGCACAGTAACTCTAGACTGGTGAAACTCCCTCATCACCTCATCCCTGAGGGAAGAAGCCACTACCAACCGCCCCTGAAAAGACAACTCATGCTCACGACCCTCTGTCCAGTCCTCAGATAGCTCCCCAACCTCAATATGGGCACGGAGAACCTCACACTCAATGTCACCCAACTGTCCCTCCCGGACGCGCTGGTACAACTCATGCACAACCACCAAAGGACTCAGGACTGTCCCACCATCACGAACAACAGGCTGCAGCTGCAACATCGCCAACTGCTCCATCAGCTTCCACTCTCTCATGGCCACCTCAGCTTTCCCTTTTCTGCTCAACACGTCAGCCACAATATTACCCTTGCCCGGGGTATAGGCAAGAGTAAAGTCAAAGGTCTACAAATACTCCACCCATCTCCTCTGCCTCAAATTCAAGTCCTTCTGAGTAAAGATGTACTGAAGGCTCTTGTGATCGGAGAACACCACAAACTTCTCCCCCAAAAGGTAGTGTTGCCAACTCTTCAGGACGAAGATGACAGCCGCCAACTCAAGATCATGGGTAGGGTAATTCTGCTCATGAGGCTTCAGCTGCCTTGACCCATAAGCTACCACACTGTGCTCTTGCATAAGCACACACCCCAAACCAACCCTGGACGCATCGCAAAATACCTCATATGGAATATCCTCCCTAGGCAACCTCAACACAGGGGCAGTGGTCAAACGAGTTTTGAGAGCCTCAAACGCCTGCTGACACTTATCAGTCCACTCAAACTTCACTCCCTTCCGAGTCAACGCCGTCATAGGAGCTGCCAAACGGGAGAATCCCTCTACAAAACGATGGTAATAGCCTGCCAAGCCAAGAAAACTACGAATCTCGAAAACATTGGTAGGCCTCTCCCACGATGCCACGGCTTCAATCTTGGCTGGGTCCACCCTAACTCCCTCAGCTGACACCACATGGCCAAGAAAGTGAACCTCCTGCAGCCAAAACTCACGCTTGTTAAACTTAGCAAATAACTACTGGTCCCTTAAGGTTTGCAACACTGTTGCCAAATGCTCCACATGCTCCCTCTCGGTCTTGGAATACACCAAGATATCATCAATAAACACCACCACAAACGAATCCAAGTATGGAGCAAAGACCTGGTTCATCAAATGCATGAACACCGCTGGCGCATTAGTGAGCCCGAAAGGCATCACTACCCACTCATAATGCCCATACCTGCACCGAAAAGCCGTCTTAGGGATGTCCTCCTCCCTAACCCTGAGCTGGTGATACCCCGACCGTAAATCTATCTTGGAAAACCATTGGGCCCCACTCAATTGGTCAAACAGGTCATCTATCCGAGGCAACGGGTACTTGTTCTTCACAGTCACTGAATTCAGCTTCCTGTAGTCGATGCAGAGACGAAGCGTGCCATCAGCCTTCTTAGCAAAGAGCACCGGAGCACCCCAAGGTGAGGTACTCGGTCTGATATACCCCTAGCCCACCAACTCCTTGATTTGCCTCTGAAGCTCCCTTAACTCGGCTGGCCCCATACGATACGCTACTTGGGAAATCGGACCCGTCCCCGGCACCAACTCAATGGTGAACACCACACTCCTCTTAGGTGGCAAACTCCTCAACTCTTCGGGAAAAACATCCTGAAATTGGTCCACAACAGCGGGCCACACCCTCTTTTCCACCTTCCCCTCCTCAGCAAAGGTCAGGGCTGCCAACCTGTGGGAAATGGCACCCCACTGGTCCAACACTGGCCCAGCTCGACTCGCCTCACGATCCCACTCCCCTTGCAGGGTACAAGAGATTCCTGCGGGTGGCACGAAGGATACACGCCGCCGGTAACAGTCTATCTTGGGTTGGAAAGCCATAAGCCAATCTATACCCAAGATCAGGTCAAACGTACGCAAGGGCATCACATGCAAGTCGAAACTCAGTTCCACATCAACCATGGTTAACACACAATCGCGGCAAACGTGTCGCACCTCAATCATACCTCCCACCGGAGACTCTACAACTAAGGGCCTCTCCGGCTCAACACACGTTAACCCCAAGCCCTGAACTATAAGCTCAGCAATAAAAGAACGTGATGCACCCGTATCGAAAAGAACAGAAGCAAGCATGCGGGAGATCAAAAGAGTACCTCTAACCACCGATGGTCCTGCTCCCTCCTCTGCCGGTGAAGGTGGTAGCTCAGCCTCCTTCTGGGGTGTCGCATTCAGTGCAAACACCGTCCCTTGGCCCGTGCCACTGGTTGGCTCACTCACTGGGCGGCTCCCGCCCCGATCGCCTCAAGCATCGGCCTCATCGTCGCTCCTGGCCTCCCCTGAGGTCGGGTTTGACTGGATCCTGCCTGGCTGGCCTACCACTGACGAGCTGGTCTCTCAGATGGTGCACGGAAGCTAGCATCACTCCTCACGCTGGATGCCACGCCCCCGCTCCCCTGTTGCCACTCCTGCAAACTCGGCACAAATGGCCCTCTCGTCCACAGTTGTTGCATCGCCAGTCCTTCTTGGGGCACTCCCCCTTGAAGTGACCCTGCTCTCCACAGCAGTGACAACTGCTAGGTAGACTCCCAGATGGACCACCCTGTCTTCTGCCGCCAAAGGTGAACCTCCCAGGGTTCACAGATGTCTGACCCCGACTGCGAAAAGAACTGCTATCCTTCTCCTCCGTCTTGGGCCTCTTGGGCCCCGCATCTCGATCAGGCCCACTCGCAATCGGCGACCCTGATGGGCCCGCCTCCCATCATCCGGCTCTCTCTCGGCTATACGGGTCGTCTCCATAACCTCAGGATAGGTCCTCAAGCGTAGAATTGCCACCCCTTCGCCTAAGGGCTGGCCTAAGGCCCAAAGTGAACTTGTGGGCCTTCAGGTCATCCCTTGCCACGCGTCTCAGGAGCAAACCTACTCAAGCTCCGGAACTCCCGCTCATACTCGGGTACCGTCCTGGATCCCCGCTTCAGGCCGCCGAATTCTTCCCTCTTCTCGCCATCTCACCGATTCCTGGGAAAAAACTCATCATGGAAGAGTTGCAAGAACTCCTCCCAAAGCATGAGTTGCACCGCACGGCTCCCCGCGACGCTCGTCCACCACTCCAAAGCATCCCCCTCCAGCGCCGAATGGCCGGCCGCACCTTATCCTCTTCTCGGGGCAGGAGAAAGGAGAACACATGCTCGATCCGCCTCAACCCTCGCTCGCCTACCACGGGATCACCTTCCCCCTTGGATCGCGGAGGTTGTTCCTTTCGGAACCGTGTCACCACGTCATCCTCTGCACGAGTCGGTACGCCACCCAGCGTACTCTCACGCTCACGAGGCAGCTCCCCTACTGGTGGTGGTGGTGGCACCACCTGCTGTGCTGCCATCTCACGGCGCACCTCCTCCCGAACCTCCTGCCGGAGTCCGTCCCGTAGCTCTCGTACCTCCAGCCGGATGCCTTCTTGTAGCTGTGCCAGCAACAACGCATTCCCTCCAACGGACTGTCCCGCACCCGGACCCTCACGGGCAGATGACTCATCAGCCACTGCCCCGGACGCACGTGTCTCTCTCCTCGGCGGCATTCTTACTACACGAAGTAAGAAGCGCAAACGTCAAAACGAATTTATAATCTATCGCGTCACTACCTCTACCCCACTGATCAATTCCACTATCACATGACATTACACACATACATTGTATCAATCACATTTCACAGTTCAGTACGCATTGTCAAACAAATCAGAGCTGCACATTTCACTTAATCATATTATCTTATCCACAATTAGCACAGTTTAGCACACATTCACAGTAAATGCAACTCGTATCCTAATGCCAATGCATGCAAATCCTACCACAAGACTGGACTACCCTAAGTACACCTTGGAGGCTCAAAGAGGACCATGTTGATCAGGCATGTCCCTCCAGGCTCCTCCAAAGGACTTAGGATAACCAGGTCCGCCCACTACCCTAGGCCAACTAGACCATGCTCTGATACCATATTGTCACGCCCCGAATTTCCAACCCGAGGAAACAGGTACGTGACTCCCCATTCACCCACACGGAGGGCAACGGGGTTGGATCAATGTATGCCACACAAGCAAAACTAACAATTACAATAAATCAAACAAGCTACATCTTTATTTAATATCAAACACCAAAGGTTCGCAAACCAATCAGGTTCCTTACTATAATTCAATCCCTTAGTACATTCCCCCCCCCCTTGGGGTTACATAAATTATAAAATTACATTTACTGAAGTGAACAATAAAACGAAGATGGTCTTCCACCTTGGTGTATCCACCTAACGCCTGTAAGTCCCTGGAAAACAAGCAAACACAGTAGGAGGGGTGAGCAACCACAGCTCAGTAGGGATCAAGTCTCCCCAACCCTTCCCATGTTCCTAGCGGCTACATGCATGTGCACAGGTGTAGTGACATGGCAGTATTAGAAAAAGAATAAAACATTCCACACAAGCGGGCGTAACCCCAGAACAGAGGAGGATTTAGGAAGAACAGAACCCCTACCTCAAGTAAAATGCAACAACACCGCAATACTGTTCCCACGCCGAACGCTGTCCGCCCACGAGACACCGATCACCCACGCCAGACACCCGACAGCAACCAGGAGCTGTCCTTCCTTCTCTCTCTCTCTCTCTGCGACGGCTAGTGGAGCAACAAACCCTAAACCTAAAACAGAGGGGCTTCTCCTCCTTATATAGACAACACAACATCAAAACGACGTAGTTTTGATTAAGTGAATCCCAGCATCAAAACGACGTAGTTTTGATGGAACAAGCTATGACCTTCCCAGATCCATACACACCAAAATATTCACAATTCCAACATGGTCCTTTGGTAAGGTAACCATGTAAAAATAAGTCTGCACGCCAATTTGCACGCCAATTCCCCAATTGGCGTGCAGCTCCAAATGCACTCAAACTTCACCCCAAGCCTCCTTGCATCTTGTATAGGCCTGAGAAGCAAAAATATGTTTGCATGTGAAATGGGTGAATTCACGTGCAGCTCCAAATGCTCTGAAATTTCTATGGTAGGTAGAGGACCTCATTCTAAGCAACTTTTGTTCTTGTACACTAATTGTTTGAGGCCATCTACTAGGTCAAAATAACTCTCCAAAACCTGACAAAACAGCTTAAAAGTGCCTGTATATGCATAGCATCTTCCTAGGGCATAAATGCACGTTATCACTTGTCACATGCACCTCCCAAAAGTCCCCTCTTGGGCTCATCTCTTACCTCAAACTTGTGCACCAACATCCAAGGTGTTTGTGGTTAACTCCTTACACACGGGTCATTACAAGACCATGCTCTGATACCATACTTTCATGCCCCGGATTTCCGCCACGGGGAAACCGGTACGTGACTCCCCGTTCACCCACACGGAGGGTAAAGGGGTTGGATTACTGGATGCCACACAAGCAAAACTAACAATTACAATAAACAAACAAGCCACATCTTTATTTAATTTCAAACATCAAAGGGGTCACAAACCAACCATGTTCCATACTACAGTTCAATCCTTTATTACATTCCCTCCCCACCCCCCTTGGGGTTACATAAATTATAAAATTACATTACTGAACTGAACAGTAAAATGAAGATGGTCTTCCACCTTGGTGTATCCACCTAACGCCTGTAAGTCCCTGGAAAACAAGCAAACACAGTAGGAGGGGTGAGCAACCACAGCTCAGTAGGGATCAAGTCTCCCCAACCCTTCCCATGTTCCTAGCGGCTACATGCATGTGCACAAGTGTAGTGACATGGCAGTATTAGGAAAAAGAAAATAAAACATTCCACACAAGCGGGCGTAACCCCAGCTCCAGCCACACTGGCTAACAAACCACATCTCAAGCAAGTAATTTAACCGCCTCTTCAGGCCATTGATTTAACCGCCTCTCAGGCAAAGTAGTTTAACCGCCTCTTCAGGCCACTAGTTTAACCGCCTCTCAGGCAAAGTAATTTAACCGCCTCTTCAGGCCAGATACCACAGTCGTGCACACAACATATACCACGGTCACTCAGGCATAAAACCAAACACTTGGCGTGCACCCATTCACAAGTGCACAAACCCAGCCATTCAGGCAATAGAACAAACACCCAGCATGCATACATACATCAAATCACAAGTCCAGCCACACAGGCATATTACCAAACATGTAATAGGCATATACACACAGCCATATTCACACAGGCATTTCATCGAACATATAGCATACAACAACAGAATCACACCAAAATGCCATTGAAGGCCAACATCCATATAGGAGATCACACCTATATGGATTACATATATATATATATATATATATATATATATATATAAACAGATATATTCCATAATCTACCCTAGAACCCTAGAACAGAGGAGGATTTAGGAAGAACAGAACCCCTACCTCATGTAAAATGCAACAACACCGCAATACTGTTCCCACGCGGAACGCTGTCCGCCCACGGGACACCGATCACCCACGCAAGACGCCCGACAGCAACCAGGAGCTCTCCTTCCCTCTCTCTCTCTCTCTGCGACGGCTGGTGGAGCAACAAACCCTAAACCTAAAACAGAGGGGCTTCTCCTCCTTATATAGACAACACAACATCAAAACGACGTAGTTTTGATTAAGTGAATCCCAGCATCAAAACGATGTAGTTTTGATGGAACAAGCTATGACCTTCCCACATCCATACACACCAAAATATTCACAATTCCAACATGGTCCTTTGGGAAAAAATGATTAGAATGATAAAACCAAGGTAACCATGCAAAAACATGCTTGCACGCCAATTCCCCAATTGGCGTGCAGCTCCAAATGCACTCAAACTCTACCCCAATCCTCCTTGCATCATGTAAAAGACATCCATTTAATAAAAACCTTGCACGCCAAATGGGTCCAATTCACGTGCACATCCATTTGACCTAAAACTTCTGTGGTAGATAGAAGACATCATTCTAAGAATCTTTTGTTCTGCACGCCAATTCATCTGAGCCCATCTACTAGGTCAAAATAACTCTCCAAAACCTGACAAAACAGCCTAAAAGCGCCTGTATATGCATAGCATCTTCTTAGGGCATAAATGCACGTTATCATTTGTCACATGCACCTCCCAAAAGTCCCCTCTTGGGCTCATCTCTTACCTCAAACTTGTGCACCAACATCCAAGGTGTTTGTGGTTAACTCCTTACACACGGGTCATTACAAATCTCAAACACATAACATGGGTGGTCATTCATACATATTATCGAACACATAGCATGTGTGGCCTCACAGGCATAATATCAAACACATAACATGCATGGCCTCACAGGCATAATGTCAAACACATAACATGCGTGTATATATATATCCAAGCAAAACACGCCATTGAAGGCCAACATTCATATAGGAGATCATACCTATATGAATTTACATATTTATATATATAAACCAAACAGCTACATTGCCTATCACAAGGCCAAAGCCTTGGGATAGGTTCAAGGAAGAACAGAACCCCTACCTCAAAGATCCTCCACGCTCTTGCCTCCATGCCTAACGCCGTCCAACCACGGGAATGACAACGGCAGCCACGAACTGGAGCTCTCTCTCTCAATCTCCCTCTCCCTCTCTCTCTCTCTGCGATGGCTGCGGCGGCTGACAACAAAAACCCTAAACCTAAAACAAAGAGAGCTCGTCCTTATATAAACGTCACTTATCAAAACGACGTAGTTTTGATAAATGAAATCCCACCATCAAAATGACGTAGTTTTGATAAATGAAACACACCATCAAAACAACGTACTTTTGATAAATGAAATCCCACCATCAAAGCGACGTAGTTTTGATAAATAAAACATGAACTAACCACTCCGCTTCCACACAGGACAAAATACCCATAATCCGAACGTGGTCATTGTCACACGCAGCCTCTACACGCTCCCACTTGAGCTCATTACACTCTCTAACAACCAAGCCACGAAGACTCGTAGAAACACTCCCTCGAAGACTCACTGGAAATGCGGCCTCGAAGATCTGTCTCGAAGATCTAACCTTCGACCCTCACACCTTCGAACTTCAACCCTCGGTTTTCGACCCTACGACCCAAATCTTCGGGTCTTCCACCTTACGACCCAAGCGTTCGGGGTATTGTTCATCTTCGTTCCAGCTTGTTCTACCCAAAATACGGGTCATTACATCCTTTCCCCCTTAAGACTTTTCATCCTCGAAAAGAAACATAAAAGGGATAACAAACACATGCTATCCATTTACAAAATGGCAAGCCACAATACCCAGATGGATCACACAACATAACAGGACATCTCAAACACATTGCAATCTCAAAACATATCTCAATATAAATACAAATACCAGTCTACAAATACAAATACATATACACCAAATCATGAACCACATACAAGAAAATACATTGCTACCCCTTGGCCAACAGCCACCTCCCACCGTCAAGATTGTTCGTCCTCGAACAACTCTGGGTGTTGCTCACGCATCATGGATTCACGTTCCCATATCTCCTCCATAGGACGTGTCGTCCTCGAAAAGACAACACACTTTCCATAATGCACATGCTGATGCACATCGCCCACAACCATTCACATACCCGCGACTGAAGATATCACACAATAACACACATGAAGGCACGTACCCACAGACCCAATACAACACAGCATGATACGGAAACACATATTCTAATCTCACAAACAACCCTTGTTCTTCTCACCTAACACATGTCACAAGTATTCACATGTCACGATGGTGTAAGACATATACGCCCATCTCCAACACATTTAACAAATCACATAGGTCACAGACCAACTCACATCATAAACACCACTACAAGGAACAACTCACAAACAAAACACTACTACACATTTAACGTTCCACTGCCTATTCGCCAACACCATACAAACTCATCCGCAGGGAGTTTCCTCATAACCTTCCCACCTTTGGACTTTTCATCCCCAAAAAGAGAAACCAAGTAGCAAACGTCACGAGAAGATCAAAGCAACACATAACACCCATGAGCATAACATGAACTAGAGCTGGCCAATTAGCGCGCTGACAACAACTCATGTGAGCAAGTCTGACAACAGTGAGGTCGAGAAACCTCCCACAGATTCGCTAAGACCCCGACAACTGAACAAGGCCAACACCATCAGCCTATGCGCGTCACGATAGAACCAACACTCCCCAATTAAAGGTACCCCAACAGTAACCCACCACTAAGATTTGATGCAACGGACACCAACAATTTACCACGCAGCCACACCCCAGATGTAGACCTCACCCTTACAGCAAGCACCATGAGGTCACAATGAAATACAAACAAACGGGATAAGAGCATGATGTAAACCACAATCACAGACCCACACAGGGATATCACCACAGTAGCACCAGCATCACAGCTGAATCCCCTCACGCTAACGCAAAACAGGCTTAGGGATCCGAGGAATACATCCGCTAGCAAGGCACATTAAAACCCAACCAACACCAATGATAGCTCTCCACAGCTTACAATCCAGGACACAGCTATACTAGGATGAAGTTTCCATTCGGTTACAGTCAACATGACGCCCAATGGAGTCCAAGGATGACAAATTCAGTACCATACACAACCACGGCAAGACCAAAAACTACTATCGGGCTAACACAGTCACCAACGTTGAGAATCTACTAAAGAATCCCATGAACCAGAACACCACACAAATAACACCTCTCTGACTACGGTCAAATAAGGATCCACTAAGGTCCCACACAACCTTCACTAACTGAGGCTTATGTTACAACCCAAGTGATAACTCCTTACTCAGTCAGCAGACATTCCATGCGATAGGAATCCTTTGACAATGGGTAGGTACCAACAATATAGTTCTCTCCACCCTGGAAAACTCTCCTACCTACAACATGACAACAACGGAATCCTCTGTGTCACCACTCACAGGTCACAAGGAAATCCCTTACCTCCAGGACATACTCCCCCTCATGAACCACTAACTCCGCTACACCAACCATCACGTTCTATCTTAACACACCAACAAAACACTCAAATGGACCAAGAAATACTCAGGCTTTAGCCTCAGCTCAATGTGATCACTGCAATTTCTCTGGGTAGGCACAGAAAACAAGGCATGCAAACTCCTGATTCGGGACTTTCATGTAGCTCCCAAATACCAACACCTCGATGGCGTGAACCATCTCACTTACCGCGTGTTACTGCACAAGAAACGTTTTTAAGGAGGACATATGTAGGTCATTCACCTACCACCACCGCTCTAACGCATACACCTTTTGATATCCACCCGATATAAATCTCTCCCCAAGGAGTAGCACTAATACCCCGTCCTAGCAAACTGTTACAACTGACTCAACTCGGGAAATCAAACAACTCTTTTTCATTCCCACACCACATATATTATACTAATGCATCACCTCCTACTCCTCTGCATATGGATGCCATGATACCCACACATAAGAACTCTACTTTACACCAATAGCACATATGTAACACTTGCAACAAAACAAAGCAACCAAAACACATGAAATAAATTACAGTGCGGAACACATGTAAGAGAGAACATAATAGCCTCCCACCTCCTTGCCTCTTTTAAGCCCATTGCCCACAAGACATGGATTAAGGGAATAGTCTTACCACCAGAAGTACATCCTCAACCCCTCAGGAGATGTCTCCCAAATGTGGGGAAAAACCTGAACAAGGCCTGCCCAATCTCACTCGCTCACCCACTTGCACTGATTGGATTCGCTGGGCACGATTTTATAAACCCACTCTCAGTTGATAGTTGAATTCCAGAACACTTCACATTTTACACATGTGCATACCTATTTCACAACATATCCTATGAACATCACTAAAGGTCCCTCACACACCACAAGCATGACTCGTGGTCAACGTTTGGCCACTTGAGAACTTGCAGCCGTCTCCACCAGACCCCCACAAGAACCTTAAAATCACCTACCACCCTCACCAACCAATTTAAATCTCAATGACTCAAGGAGTGAGGTATACTAAGGGCAAGCTCCTCCCTCAACCCCAATACTAGGGAAGGTTACCAAAAAAAACATCCCTCCCAGGTGGCACTTCTACCCATACCTCCATCCAAATAAAAACATACTTCTATTAGTCAAGGTTGCCAAAATGGCTACCACACAAAGATACGGTTAACACTTTAACAACATTTAAACCATCAAACTCTTTACAACAACTATTTATTATCATAACTATTAGTAATTCATTATTCGTTTGGTATCATACATTTATTTATATATTTATTTATTTATTTCTCTAGTAGGTCACTTACCACGTCCATTTCGAAACAAGATAACACAAACGACCTTCTAAGCCTCACCTAACAGAAAACTGTGGCTCAAGAGTCCTCTCAACGAGAATACCCCTCTATCACAAACGTCTTAATTAAATTGCTAGAAACTCAGCAATCAAAGGTTCACTCATCCCCACCTAAGCCAATACGAGACTCAACCGATCAATATCTTTAAAGGAGCATGATACCACCAATAAAACAGAAATCTTAACACACGAGAGTTGAAATCGTACCCTTGCCTAAGGAAAGTTTTGCCACGCTCTCCTACTAGCCTCACTAGGTAGTCCTCGGCCCCATGCCTTGCTTGCCGAGCCAGTCCTCTAGCACCATGCTTTGCTTTACCAAAACAGATATGTCTGGAGATGTCCTACCTTTCCACAGATGCGGCATCGGTACGCTTCCTGCTACACCCTCTTTTCCAATGTCCCGGTTGTCCACAGCAAGAACAACCCTTTAAGCAACTGGTCTCAAATTGATTTGTTGGGGGATTGATCCCCGTCTCGAAACTTGTGGCCATCTTCTGATTGCCCCCGTCTGCCTCTTGGGGTCCTTTCTGCTGATCAGGACAACAATGCTTCAGTTGATCTTCATCCGAGCTCCTCCAAATGATGTGGGTTGACCGCCCTCGGCGTGCCTCGCTCTTAATCAGTTATCGAATCTCATCCCTCAATTATGGAATAATCAGGGTTAAAATGCCAATCTCTGCCATGTGAAGATCATTACTTACAGCCTGCAGCTCTGCCACTTGCCCAGCCTGGGTGGCGGGCTCTTCTGTTGTACGAGTCATAATTTTTCAGAGGCTAGGTACACGAGGAGGTAGCGCTCCAGGTTAACACTCAATGCTCTTAATACCATTACCGACTAGGCATTTGGAGCTATAACTAATCTCAAAACACACATTATCACCACACAGATTCGCAGATTCACATTTCACAGACTATACAAGTTCACATCTTCACATTGCACATATCATTTATACTCAAGTGAATATCTCATCGTTTTGAACACCACATTACTTATTCCACACAATACCATACAGAGGCACACACTTAAGCATTCACATATCTCACCTAGTCATTTTCAGAATATCAACAGTGTTATCTCTATGTAGTTCGTTCACATTGCACAAGTCCACTAGTACACAAATTCGATACCACACATTCTTTTCTTTGTAGTCATGCTTAAGTTGTCACAATATATCAGAGTTGCACAATTAATTTTTTTTTCATTTATGTCACGCCCCGGATTTCCAACCCGAGGAAACCGGTACGTGACTCCCCTTTTACCCACACGGAGGGCAAAGGGGTAGGATACAAAACAAGAATTTAACATTTTAAACATCCACAACATTCAAGAAAGTAATATTCATTAAAAGCAATCCAATCCAGTTTATTACAACGAATCCTTTCCCCACCTGGGGTTACATCGATTCTCATAATAAAAATAACATAAACAAATTAAATAAATAAGGTCTTCCACCTTGGGGTCCCACCTAACGCCTGTAGGTTCCTGAAAAGAAAACAACATGGTAGGAGGGGTGAGCAACCACGGCCTCGCAGGGATCATGTCTCCCCAACCCATCCCATGCACCTGGTATCTACATGCCTTGTGTACAAGTGCTTGTGTCGTGATACAATTATCCCACCAGATATGGTTACAGGCTATAACAAGCAAACACAGTCATACATGGGCTAGTACATAAACACTCCCGGGCTTCCACGGCCACCGGGTTTCAAGAACAGTCCCGGGCTTCCACGACCACCGGGTTCCACAAAACAGTCCCGGGCTTCCACGACCACCGGGTTCCACAAAACAGCCCCGGGCTTCCACGACCACCGGGTTCCACAAAACAGTCCCAGGCTTCCACGGCCACCGGGTGTACAAGCAACCACGCAGCACACATGGCCATACAGGCATAACATCAAACACTAAGTATGCTTAGTCACACAGAATAACCTCGAACACTTAGCATGCATATATCCACAAGCTCACAAACCCACCACACAGGCATTTCCACAAACACATAACATGCACGACCTCACAGGCATAATTTCAAACACTTGCAGGCATATACACATAACTATATTCACACAGGCTTTTCATCAAACATATAGCATATAGATCACGAACCACACCAAAATGCCACTCAAGGCCAACATTCATATAGGAGATCACACCTATATGAATTTACATATATATATATAAACAGATACGACCCGGAATCTGCCCTAGGACCCTAGGACAGGAGGGTTTAGGAAGAACAGAACCCCTACCTTAAAGCAGATCTTCCTTGCTCCCGCGCCAAACGCCGTCCTCCCCACGCAAGATGCTCCGGCAGCAACCAAAGAACTCCCCTTCCCTCTCTCTCTCTAGCTCTCTCTCTCTCGGCAAGGCAGAAGAAAGGAACACAAGAACCCTAACTCAAACTCAAGCCCTCCTTATATAGACACCATTCACATCAAAACGACGTAGTTTTGATTAAGTAAAACCCAGGATCAAAACGACGTAGTTTTGATTACACAAGCTACAACCTTTCCGCATCCATACACACCAAAATATTCGGAATTTCAACATGGTCCTTTGGAGAAAGTTCCTTAGAATGCCAAAACCAAGGGACCCATGCAAAAATATGCTCGCACGCCAATTTGCACGTGAATTCCCAATTCACGTGCAACTCCATATGAACTCCAAATGCTTTCAAACTTCACCCCTAGCCTCCTTGCATCATTTGGAAGACAATTACACTTGCACGTGAATTGGACCCATATCACGTGCACCTCACATACATGTCCATTTGGTCCGAAACTTCGTGGTAGATAGAGGACATCATTCTAAGCATCTTTCCTTTTTGCACGTGAATTCATTGGAGTCCAACTACTAGGTCAAAATCTAGAAAAACGCTACTCGGGAGGCAAACCGACTAACTCAAGGTACGGGTCCTTACATCCTCTCCCCCTTAAGACTTTTCGTCCTCGAAAAGAAATGACATACGAGGAAAACAACCACAAACTACCCATTTGCCACCCGGCAAGCCACCACACCCAAATGGGTCATACACCACACACAAGACAACAAAGACATAACAAGTACCACCATAATCCATAACCACAATAATGCACGAACACATGTCCACATGGCACGAATACACATTTCAAAGCACATCACAAATAAGAACACATGTCTTTAAAAGACAATACAAATACATCAACTAATACAAGAAAACACATCACAAGGAAACATCACTATCCCTTGGCCAACAGCCACCTCCCACGCTTAAGATTGTTCGTCCTCGAACAAGTCTGGGTGCTGCTCCCGCATCACGGACTCACGTTCCCATGTCTCCTCCTCAATGCCACGGTGCTGCCACAGCACGCGAACCAAAGGAATAGCACGACCACGCAAAAGCTTCTCTCGCCGATCGAGAATACGGATAGGGACCTCAATGACGGACATGTCATCCTCGATGTCCAACGTCCCCCAATCAATCACATGAGTGGGGTCAGGGTGATACTTCCGCAACTGGGACACGTGAAACACGTTGTGCACTCGACTCGGCCCGCGGTGGTAACGCTAACCGGTAGGCCACAGGCCCTACACGATCCAGAATCTCAAAAGGACCAATAAACCGCGGAGATAGCTTGGAACCTCGCCCAAACCGTCGATGTCCACGTCGTGGAGAGACACGAAGGAACACATGATCACCAACAGAAAACTCCAAAGGTCGCCGCCGCTGATCCGCATAAGATTTCGTCGACTCGAGCCGACAACAAACGCCGACGAATCAACTTGACCTTCTCGGTAGCCTCTTGAACCAACTGCGGTCCCAAGAGAGCCGTCTCTCCCACCTCGGTCCAACACAAAGGGGATCGACACGGCCGTCCATACAACGCCTCAAAAGGAGCCATCCCAATGGATGCCCGATAATCGTTGTTGTAGGCAAACTCCACCAAAGGAAGGTGAGTTGCCCACGAACCCCCAAAATCTAGCACACAAGCCCTCAACATGTCCTCCATGGTCCGATTCGTCCGCTCGGTCGACCGTCGGTCTCAGGGTGAAAGGCTGTACTCGGATGAAGCTTGGTCCCCATAGCCTCCTGCAAACCTGCCCGAAACGCGAAGTGAACCTCGAATCCCGGTCCGAGACAACCGATGATGGTACGCCATGCGGTCTCACAATCTCGTTCATGTACAGTGACTCAAGGTCCCAATAGAGTCCCGCTCGCGAACAAGCAAGGAAATGGGCCGACTTTGTGAGTCGATCCACAATCACCCAAATCATGTCCTTCCTCCCGGTGGTGGGTGGAAGACCGACCACAAAGTCCATCGCGATATGGTCCCACTTCCACTCCGCTATGGGCAAGGGCCGTAACATGCCCGCCGGCCGCCGATGCTCGGCCTTCACCGCCGACACGTGAGGCACCGCGAAACAAAGGCAGCCACATCGCGTTTCATCCCAGGCCACCAAAAATGTCCGCGAAGCGCATGGTACATCTTCGTACCCCCTGGATGCACAAGAACCCTAGATTGGTGAAACTCCCTCATCACCTCATCCCCGAGGGAAGAAGCTACTACCAACCGCCCCTGAAATGACAACTCATGCTCAGGACCCTCTCGTCCGGTCCCCGGATAGCTCCCCCGGCCTCAATACGGGCACGGAGAACCTCACACTCAATGTCACCCCACTGTTCCTCCCGGACGCGCTGGTACAACTCAGGCACTACCACCAAAGGACGCAGGATTGTCCCACCATCACGAACAACATGCCGCACCGCAACGTCGCCAACCGCTCCATCGGCTTCCACTCCCTCACGGCCACCTCGGCTTTCCCTTTTCGCTCAATGCATCAGCCACAACATTACCCTTGCCCGGGGTATAGGCAAGAGTAAAATCAAAGGTCCGCAAATACTCCACCCATCTCCTTTGCCTCAAATTCAAGTCCTTTTGGGTAAAGATGTCGAAGGCTCTTGTGATCCGAGAACACCACAAACTTTTCCCCCCAAGAGGTAGTGCTGCCAACTCTTCAGGGCGAAGATGACAGAGCTAACTCAAGGTCATGAGTAGGATAATTCTGCTCATGAGGCTTCAACCGCCTTGACCCATAAGCTACCACACCGTGCCCCCGCATAAGCACACACCCCAAACCAACCCTGGACGCATCACAAGACACCTCATACGGAATATCCTCCCTAGGCAACCTCAACACAGTGCAGTGGTCAAACGGGTTTTGAGAGTCTCAAACGCCCGCCGGCACTTGTCCGTCCACTCAAACTTCACGCCCTTCCGAGTCAACGCCGTCATAGGCGCCGCCAAACGGGAGAACCCCTCTACAAAACGACGATAGTACCCCGCCAAGCCAAGAAAACTACGGATCTCAAAAACATTGGTTGGCCTTGCCCACGATGCCACGGCCTCAATCTTGGCCGGGTCCACCCTAACTCCCTCAGTGACACCACATGGCCAAGAAAGTGAACCTCCTGCAGACCAAAACTCACACTTGCTAAACTTAGCAAACAACTGCTGGTCCCTCAAGGTTTGCAACACTTGTTGCCAAGTGCTCCACATGTTCCTTCTCGGTCTTGGAATACACCAGGATATCGTCGATAAACACCACCACGAACGAGTCTAAGTATGGGGCAAAGACTTGGTTCATCAAATGCATGAACACTGCTGGCGCATTAGTGAGCCCGAAAGGCATCACTACCCACTCATAATGCCCATACCGCACCGGAAAGCCGTCTTAGGGATGTCCTCCTCCCTAACCCTGAGCCGGTGATACCCCGACCGTAAATCTATCTTGGAAAACCACTGGGCCCCACTCAATTGGTCAAACAGGTCATCTATCCGAGGCAACGGGTACTTGTTCTTCACGATCCACCGAATTCGCCTTCGTAGTCGATGCAGAGACGAAGCGTGCCATCGGCCTTCTTAGCAAAGAGCACCGGAGCACCCCAAGGTGAGGTACTTGGTCCGATATACCCCTGGCCCACCAACTCCTCGATTTGCCTCTGAAGCTCCCTCGGCTCGGCTGGCCCCATACGATACGCTACTTGGGAAATTGGACCTGTCCCCAGGCACCAACTCGATGGTGAACTCCACACTCCTCTTAGGTGGCAAACTCCTCAACCGCTCAGGAAAAACATCCCTGAAATTGGTCCACAACAACGGGCCACACCCTCTTTTCCACCTTACCCTCCTCAAGCAAAGGTCGGGGCTGCCAACCTTGTGGGTAATGGCACCCCACTGGTCCAACACCTGGCCCAGCCCGACTCGCCTCACAATCCCACTCCCCCTGCAGGGTGCAAGAGGTCCCCTGCAGGTGTCACAAAGGACACACGCCGCCGATAACAATCTATCTTGGCCTGGAAAGCCATAAGCCAATCCATACCCAAGATCGGGTCAAACGCCCTCAAAGGCATCACATGCAAGTCAAAACGCAGCTCCACCTCTCCTATGGTTAACACACAGTCACGGCACACTCGTCGTACCTCTATCATGCCTCCCACCGGAGACTCCACAACTAGGGGCCTCGCGGCCTCCACACAGGCTAACCCCAAACTATCTATCACAGGCTCAGGAACAAACGAACACGATGCACCCGTATCGAAAAGAAGAAGGCTAAGGTACGGGAGATCAAGAGGGTACCTCTAACCACCGATGGTCCTGCTCCACCCTCAGCTGGTGGGGGTGGTAGCTCGGCCTCCTCCTGGTATGTCGCCTCCAGGCGCAAACACCCTTCCTTGGCCCGTGCCACTAGTCGGCTCACTCACCGGACGCTTCCCGCTAAGGTTGCCTCCAGCCTCGGTCCGCTGCCGCTCCGGCCTCCCCCGAGGTCGGGTCCGACCGGATCCTGCTTGGCTGGCTCGCCACCGACGAGCCGGTCTCTCCTGGTGCACGAAAACCGGCATCACTCCTTGTCTTGGATGTCATGCCTCCCACTCCCCTGTTGCCACTCCGGCAAACCCGGCTCGGATGGCCCTCTCGTCCACATCTATGGCATTTCCGGTCCCTCTTTGGACACTCCTTCCTCAAGTGGCCTTGCTCCCCACAAGAGTAACAACCGCCGGGGAGACCCCCCGCTGGACCGCCTGTCCGCCACCGCCAAAGCTAGACCTCCCTGGGTTCGCCAATGTCTGTCCCCGTTGCGGAAGGAACCGCTATCCCTCTCCTCCGTCTTGAGCCTCTTGGACCCTGCATCTCGATCAGGCCCACTCGCAACTGGCGCCCCTGATGGGCCTGCCTCCCATCATCCAGTTCCCTCTCGGCTATACGGGCCGTCTCCACGGCCTCAAGATAGGTCCTCAAGCGTAGAATCGCCACCCTCTCCCTAAGGGCTGGCCTGAGACCCAAGGTGAACTTGTGGGCCTTCAGGTCCTCCCTTACCAGGGTCCTCAGGAGCAAACCTACTCAATCTCCGGAACTCCCGCTCATATTCAGTACCGTCTTGGATCCCTGCTCAAGCTGCCAAATTCTTCCCTCTTTTGCCATCTCACCGATTCCTGGGAAGAACTCATCTTGGAAGAGTTGCAAGAACTCCTCCCAAAACATGAGTTGCACCGCACGGCTCCCCGCAACACTCGTCCACCACTCCAAAGCGTCCCCCTCCAGTCGCCGAATTGCCGGCCGCACCTTATCCTCCTCCCGGGGGCAGGAGAAAGGAGAACACGTGCTCAATCTGCCTCAACCACCGCTCGGCTACCACAGGATCTTCTCCCCCCCTTAAATCGCGGAGGTTGTTCCTTTCGGAACCGTGTCACCACGTCATCCTCTCGCACGGGTCGGTACACCACCCGGCGAACTCTCACGCTCACGAGGCAGCTCTCGTACTTGGGGGTGGTGGTGGTGGCACCACCCTTGTCTTTGCCATCTCACGGCGCACCTCCTCCCGAACGTCCTGCCGGAGTCCCTCCCGTAGTTCTCGTACCTCCAGCCGGATGCCTTCTTGTAGCCGTGCCGGTAACAACGCATGCCCTCCAACGGATGGTCCCGCACCCGGACCCTCATGGGCAGATGACTCATCGGCCACCGCCCCGGACGCACGTGTCACTCTCCTCGGCGGCATTCTTACTACACGAAGTAAGAAGCACAACGTCAAAACAATTTTATAATCTATCGCGTCACTACCTCTACCCCCCACCGATCAATTCCACTATCACGTGACATTACACACATACATTGCATCAATCACATTTCACAGTTCACATCCAGTACACATTGCCAAACAAATCGAGTTGCACATTTCACTTAATCATGTGATCTTATCCACGCTTTAGCATACATTCCCAAGAAATGCAACTAGTGCCCTAATGCCAATGCATGCAAATCCTATCACAAGACCGGACTACCCTAAGTATACCTTGGAGGCTCAAAGAGGACCATGTTGATCAGGCATGTCCCTCCAGGCTCCTCCAAAGGACTTAGGATAACCAAGTCCGCCCACTACCCTAGGCCAACTAGACCATGCTCGATACCATATTGTCACGCCCCGGATTTCCAACCCGAGGAAACCGGTACGTGACTCCCCTTTACCCACACGGAGGGCAAAGGGGTAGGATACAAAACAAGAATTTAACATTTTAAACATCCACAACATTCAAGAAAGTAATATTCATTAAAAGCAATCCAATCCAGTTTATTACAACGAATCCTTTCCCCACTGGGGTTACATCGATTCTCATAATAAAAATAACATAAACAAATTAAATAAATAAGGTCTTCCACCTTGGGGTCCCACCTAACGCCCGTAGGTTCCCGAAAAGAAAACAACATGGTAGGAGGGGTGAGCAACCACGGCCCAGTAGGGATCATGTCTCCCCAACCCATCCCATGCACCTGGTATCTACATGCCTTGTGTACAAGTGTCGTGTCGTGATACAATTATCCCACCGAGATATGGTTACAGGCTATAACGGCAAACACGGTCATACATGGGCTAGTACATAAACACTCCCGGGCTTCCACGGCCACCGGGTTTCAAGAACAGTCCCGGGCTTCCACACCCACCGGGTTCCACAAAATCATCCCGGCTTCCACGGCCACCGGGTTCCACAAAACAGCCCCGGGCTTCCACGGCCACCGGGTTCCACAAAACAGTCCCAGGCTTCCACAGCCACCGGGTGTACAAGCAACCACGCAGCACACATGGCCATACAGGCATAACATCAAACACTAAGTATGCTTAGTCACACAGGAATAACCTCGAACACTTAGCATGCATATATCCACAAGCTCACAAACCCAGCCACACAGGCATTTCCACAAACACATAACATGCACAGCCTCACAGGCATAATTTCAAACACTTGGCAGGCATATACACATAACTATATTCACACAGGCTTTTCATCAAACATATAGCATATAGATCACGGAACCACACCAAAATGCCATGAAGGCCAACATTCATATAGGAGATCACACCTATATGAATTTACATATATATATATAAACGAGATACGCCCGAGAATCCGCCCTAGGACCCTAGGACAGGAGGGGTTTAGGAAGAACAGAACCCCTACCTTAAAGCAGATCTTCCTTGCTCCCGCGCCAAACGCCGTCCTCCCCACGCAAGATGCTCCACGAAGCAACCAAGCAACTCCCCTTCCCTCTCTCTCTCTAGCTCTCTCTCTCTCCAGCAGCAACTGCAGCAAAGGAACACAAGAACCCTAACTCAAACTCAAGCCCTCCTTATATAGACACCATTCACATCAAAACGACGTAGTTTTGATTAAGTAAACCCAGGATCAAAACGACGTAGTTTTGATTACACAAGCTACAACCTTTCCGCATCCATACACACCAAAATATTCGAATTTCAACATGGTCCTTTGGAGAAAGTTCCTTAGAATGCCAAAACCAAGGGACCCATGCAAAAATATGCTCGCACGCCAATTTGCACGTGAATTCCCAATTCACGTGCAACTCCATATGAACTCCAAATGCTTTCAAACTTCACCCCTAGCCTCCTTGCATCATTTGGAAGACAATTACACTTGCACGTGAATTGGACCCATATCACGTGCACCTCACATACATGTCCATTTGGTCTGAAACTTCGTGGTAGATAGAGGACATCATTCTAAGCATCTTTCCTTTTGCACGTGAATTCATTGGAGTCCAACTACTAGGTCAAAATCTAGAAAAACGCTACTCAGGAGGCAAACCGACTAACTCAAGGTACGGGTCCTTACAATTTAAAACATTCCCACAGTTATCCATACAGTCATACATAAACAATAAATGCAACTAGTGCCCTAATGCCAATGTATACAAATCCTACCACAAGACTGGACTACCCCAAGTACACCTTAGAGGCTCCAAGAGGACCATGTTGATCAGGTACGTCCCTCCAGGCTCCGCCAAAAGACTCAAGATAACCAAGTCCGCCCACTACCCTAGGCCAACTAGACCATGCTCTGATACCATAATGTCACGCCCCGGATTTCCAACACGAGGAAACCGGTTCGTGAGTCCCCTTTACCCACAAGGAGGATAAAGGGGTAGGGTACAACATGCCCACACAGGACACCATACACTTCACACTTTATATTTAGAGAGACAAAATCATATATTCATTAAATTCAAACATTATAAACGTGTCCAAAACATGCTTCTATTACATTAAACTCCTCATTACAATATCTCCCCACTGGGGTTACATCAATTTTCATAAAATAACATAATCGAAAAGAAATGGTAAAGCAAATACAGTCTTCCACCTCGGGATTCCACCTAACGCATGTAGGTTCCTGAAAGAAAACACATCACAGTAGGAGGGTTGAGCAACCATAGCTCAGTAGGGATCAAGTCTCCCCCAACCCATCCCATGCACCTATCGTCTATTTGAGAGCGTGTACCAGGTGCATGAAGTGGTGTAAACCGTCACGCCCCAATTTCCTTCCACTTGGAAATGAGTAGTGACTGCCCATGCCCGCACCCGAAGGGACAAAGGGTTGGTGCAAGCACCTTAAAAGGACTTCTGGCACGGGTGCTGTCCCAAACCTACACAACCAGGCTAACATGCCAAGGGGCATGCTCCTGCTCCCAAACCATGCACACAAACACAAATTGAATAACAACATCTCATTTTATTTCTTTTCAAAGACTAAATGTTTATTACAACCTAGTCGGGGAAAAACCCCTATGAAGTCAGGTGTACTGTTACAAATAAAACCAAACCAAATCCCAAAACATAAAACCACGAGCACAACAAAGGAAATAACATAAAACTCCCAGCCTCAGGGGCCTAGCTCCTCACCTTCACCTACCGCCTCCGCTAAACCCCGCAAAAGAACAGTTTATAGGAGGGGTGAGCAAACCATAGCTCAGTAGGGATCCAGTCTCCCCTGACCCGTCCCGCTCTACAACATGCATGATATGTGTATGCTTATGCTCGTGTCGTGCCTAAAGCTAAAGCAGCAAACATCACCCAGTAAACACTCTTTACCTGAGCCCGCACTGAAGGGCAGAAGACACCCTGCCACCATGGTGACATGACATACCACATCCAGGCAAATGTTGCATGGACACCAATGCAACATTTTCCACCCGAGTCAGATATGGTCAACCACCTCCTCGGGCGCCATACCTACCCTCAGGAATGGGTGTAGACTTAGCCCACCGTCGTGAGTGCTACACCGAGACTCAGGACCATGTCCTGGCCAAATCTCAAAGGGGTCCAGCTATTGTGCCTGGCCCATATCTCACTCGGTCTCAAACAGACCAACGAACAAAGACAAAGATTACATCTCAACATGTACAAGACAACATTTACACTTTATTTCGGAGGGACCAACATGGTCAGATACAAGCCACACACATCAGCCTCACAGGCTTAAAATCAAATACAAATCAAACACAGTACACACCAGTCACACAGGTATATCATCAGACACCCATAAACAAGGTCTCACAGGCATTATATTGAATACATGGCATGTAGGCCTCACAGACATTTCATCAAACACATAGTGTGCAGGCCTCACAGACATTTCATAAAACACATGGTGGGCATAAACAAACCCAAAAAACCCTCAGGCCAAATTCAACATCAGAATCAACAGAACATGCCACTGAAGGCAAACATCCATATAGGAGATCACACCTATATAGATTTACATATATATATATATATATATAGGCGGATATCCTAGAACAGAGGAGAGTTAGGAAGAACATGAATCCCTACCTAGGCCTTTATCCTAACCTTTACGCTAGACACCTTCCAACGGCGCAAACCACCACGGCAACTGCCCGGAGATCCTCTCTCTCTCTCTCTCTCTCTCTGGCAGCAGCTGCAGCAAAGAAGAACACAAGAACCCTAAACTCAAACTCAAGCCCTCATTATATAGACACTACCCACATCAAAACGACGTAGTTTTGATTAAGTAAATCCCAGGATCAAAACGACGTAGTTTTGATCACACAAGTTAGCACCTTTCCGCACCCATATAGGCCAAAATACTCAGAATTTCAACATGGTCCTTTGGAGAAAGATCATTAGAATGTCAAAACCAAGGGAACCATGCATAAATATGGCTGCACGCCAATTTGAACGTGAATTCCCAATTCACGTGCAACTCCAAATGCACTCCAAATGCGCTCAAACTTCACCCCTAGCCTCCCTGCATCATGTAGAAGACAACCACACTTGCACGTGAAATGGACCCATTTCACGTGCACCTCGCATACACGTCCGTTTGGCCTGAAACTTCTGTGGTAGATAGAGGACATCATTCTAAGCATCTTTCCTTTTGCACGTGAATTCATTTGAGCCCATTCACTAGGTCAAAATCTAGAAAAAACTCTACTCAGAAGGCAAAACTGTGACTAACTCAAGGTACGGGTCCTTACATCCTCTCCTCCTTAAGACTTTTCGTCCTCGAAAAGAAAAGGTGGAATGAAAGAAAACAATCACAACCAATGCATAGGCCTTTAACACCCTCTAGCACAAATTAGTACACAACAATCACAAATTATTTCACACATTTATACACTCCACTTGGTCATGTAGCGATGTTATATTCCCAGGTTACCTAACCAGTTCGGCAAGTACCTGATTATGTTGAAGTTTGATGCTTGCCCTCCTCCCCTCCGTCAGAGTTGTTCGTCCTCGAACAGATCAGGATAATGAGCACGCATCTCAGCCTCACGTTCCCAGGTCTCTTCCTCCAGCCCTCGGTGTTGCCACAACACCCGAACCAACGGAATAGTCTTACCTCGCAGCTGCTTCTCGCGCCTATCTATAATACGGATGGGTGCCTCGACAACAGACATATCCTCTCCAAGATCCAGGGTACCCCAATCTAGCACGTGTGTGGGATTTGGATGATATTTCCGCAACTGGGATACATGGAAAACGTTATGAACTCTGCTCAAACTAGGTGGTAACGCCAACCTATAAGCAACAGGTCCAACTCTGCTCAAAATCTCGAACGGTCCAATGTACCGAGGGGACAACTTGGACCCTGTCCCAAATCTCTTATGCCCTCTCCGTGGAGAAACACGAAGGAATACGTGGTCTCCCACCAAAAACTCCAACGGTCCGCGTTGGCGATCTGCATAAGACTTCTGTCTGCTCTGAGCTGTAAGAAGGCGTTGCCGAATCAGCTGAACTTTTGCCGTAGCCTCCTGGACCAATTGAGGTCCTAACATAGCTGCCTCTCCGCCTTCTCGCCCAACATAATGGAGACCGACACGGTCGGCCATACAATGCCTCAAACGGGGCCATCCCAATTGAAGACTGGTAACTGTTATTATAGGCAAACTCCACCAGAGGAAGGTGGGAAGCCCATGATCCTCCAAAATCAAGCACACAGGCCCTCAACAAGTCTTCCAATGTTTGAATGGTCCTCTCGGACTGACCATCAGTCTCAGGATGGAATGCGGTACTCAAATTAAGTCGGGTTCCTAATGCTTCCTGCAGACCTCCCCAAAACCGGGATGTAAACCGCGCATCCCCGTCCGAAACAATAGACAAGGGCACTCCGTGCAAGCGGACAATCTCATCAACATACAAGCGGCTTAACGTGCCAATAGAGTCGCGCTCTCGAATTGCCAAGAAATGGGCTGACTTAGTTAAGCGGTCCACTATGACCCAAATCATGTCCTTCCTCCCGAAGTGGTAGGAAGTCCCGTCACGATGTCCATGGTAATATGCTCCCACTTCCACTCAGCTACAGGTAAAGGCTGCAATTGACCAGCGGGTCGTTGGTGCTCTGCCTTCACTTGCTGACAGGTAAGGCACCTGGAAACAAACTCTGCTACACTCCGTTTCAGCCCCGGCCACCAGAACTGTGTGCGAACGGCATGGTACATCTTAGTTCCTCCTGGATGTACAGCCAAGCGGGAATGATGAAATTCCCTCAGCACATCCTCATGCAAGGGAGGTGGTACTATCAAACGCCCCCGAAATTTCAGCTCATGCTCAACTCCTTCGTCCGGCTCTCTCGACGGCTCTCCTGGCCTCTATCTGGGCCCGGATCACCTCACAGTCCACGTCGCCTAACTGTCCCTCACGGACACGCTGATACAACTCTGGTATCACAGTGAGAGGACATAGGATAGTTCCCTCACTGCTAAAAGCAGGTTGCACCTGAAGCACTGCCAGCTGCTCCAACATTTTCCATTCTCTCATGGAAACCTCATCTTTCCCTTTTCTACTTAGTGCGTCGGCTACTAAATTTCCCTTCCCAGGCGTGTAGGAGAGCATGAAGTCAAACATTTGCAGGTACTCGACCCACCTCCGTTGTCGCAAATTTAGGTCTCTCTGGGTGAAGATATACTATAGGCTTTTGTGGTCAGTATATACCACAAATTTCTCTCCCAACAGGTAATGTCGCCAAGACTTTAGGGCAAAAATAACTGCTGCTAACTCCAGGTCGTGTGTTGGGTAGTTTTGCTCATGGGACTTCAGCTGTCGCGAGCAATATGCTATGACTTGGCGTTCTTGCATCAGAACACACCCCTGTCCAATGCGAGACGCATCACAATACACCTCGAATGGCACTCCCTCCTGCGGTAGACTCAACACCGGTGCAGTAGTCAGGCAAGTCTTCAACTCCTCGAATGCCTGCTGGCACTTATCCGTCCACTCGAATTTGGCTCCCTTCCGTGTAAGAGCTGTCATGGGCGCCGCCAACCGAGAAAACCCTTCCACAAAATGCCGGTAATACCCTGCCAGACCCAAGAAACTCCGGATCTCAACAACATTTGTGGGCCTCTTCCAAGATGCTACGGACTCAATCTTGGTTGGGTCCACTCTAACTCCTTCGGCAGATACCACATGCCCAAGAAAATGCACCTCTCGCATCCAGAAGTCACACTTGCTAAATTTAGCATAGAAGTGATGATCTCGTAGTGCCTGCAGCACCACGGCCAAGTGCTCTTCATGCTTAGCTTGGGTTTTAGAGTACACAAGGATGTCGTCAATAAATATCACCACGAAGGAATCCAGGTATGGGGCAAATACCTGATTCATTAGATGCATGAACACGGCAGGTGCATTCGTGAGCCCAAAAAGCATCACTAACCACTCATAGTGTCCGTATCTGCACCTGAACGCCGTCTTAGGGATGTCTTCGCTCCTGACCCTCAATTGATGATATCCCGAACGCAGATCGATTTTTGAGAACCACCGTGCTCCACTCAGCTGGTCGAATAAGTCATCGATCCGCGGCAAAGGGTATTTGTTCTTTACCGTTACTTGATTCAGCTTCCGATAATCAATGCAAAGTCGCAACGAACCATCTGCCTTCTTAGCAAACAAGACCGGTGCACCCCAAGGTGAGGTACTAGGGCGGATAAAACCTTTATCTCCCAGTTCCTTTATTTGCTTTTGAAGCTCCCGCAACTCGGCGAGTCCCATCCGGTATGCTACTTGTCGAGATAGGTCCCACCCCTGGCAACAGTTCAACCGTGAACTCGATACTTCGTGTGGAGGCAACTCCAACAACTCCCCAGGAAAGACATCCTGGAAATTCTCGACAACATCTGGCCACACCCTTTTCTCTAAGTTACCTTCCTCCTCAAAGGTTGGGGTGGCAAGCCTATGGGTAATATTGCCCCATAGCTCCCCCGTCGGTCCAGCTCTCCCAGCATTCCTATCCCATTCGCCCACTAGGGTACAGGAAGATCCTGTGGGTGTAGTAAATGATACTCGTCGCCTATAGCGATCAATCTTAGCTTTGAAAGGTCATCAACCAGTCCATCCCCTAATCAAACTAAAAGTCCTCATGGGCATTATGTACAAATCAAATGAGAGGTCAACCTCTCCTATCGTAAGCGCACACTCTCGACACATTTGGTGGATCAACTCCACACCTCCCATTGGGGACTCGACCCTCGGAGGTCTATCGGCCTCCACACAATCAAGTCCAAGGCTCTCCACCAAGGACTTAGCAATCGGGGAGCACGAAGCTCCGGTATCAAACAATGCAAGCAACAACGGTGCGAGATATTAGAATAGTACCTCGAACCACCGAAGGTCCAGCTCCACCTTCCTCGGAGGGTGATGGTAAATCCTCCATTTCAGCTGGTCTGAGGTAAGCGCGAACACTCTGCCTTGGCTTGCCCCACCATTAGCCTCACTTGCCTTCCCTTTTGCTCCTGCTGCAGTCCACTGGGACACCCCTCCGATCCTCCTTGTGGTTGCCTCTCCCCCCGTGGCCTAGTGTGATCGGAACCAGCCACGAATGTCTTCGGCTTAGGGGCTAGGGCCTAAAATTGGGTCCCACCCCCTGCTCCCTTGTGCTAAGTGTAAGGACCCGTACCTTGAGTTAGTCGGTTTGCCTCCCGAGTAGAGTTTTTCTAGATTTTGACCTAGTAGTTGGACTCCAATGAATTCACGTGCAAAAGGAAAGATGCTTAGAATGATGTCCTCTATCTACCACGAAGTTTCGGACCAAATGGACATGTATGTGAGGTGCACGTGATATGGGTCCAATTCACGTGCAAGTGTAATTGTCTTCCAAATGATGCAAGGAGGCTAGGGGTTCTGTTCTTCCTAAACCCTCCTGTCCTAGGGTCCTAGGGCAGATTCTGGGCTGTATCTGTTTATATATATATATGTAAATTCATATAGGTGTGATCTCCTATATGAATGTTGGCCTTCAATGGCATTTTGGTGTGGTTCCGTGATCTATATGCTATATGTTTGATGAAAAGCCTGTGTGAATATAGTTATGTGTATATGCCTGCCAAGTGTTTGAAATTATGCCTGTGAGGCCGTGCATGTTATGTGTTTGTGGAAATGCCTGTGTGGCTGGGTTTGTGAGCTTGTGGATATATGCATGCTAAGTGTTCGAGGTTATTCCTGTGTGACTAAGCATACTTAGTGTTTGATGTTATGCCTGTATGGCCTTGTGTCTTTGCGTGGTTGCTTGTACACCCGGTGGCGTGGAAGCCCTGGGACTGTTTTGTGGAACCCGGTGGCGTGGAAGCCCGGGGCTGTTTTGTGGAACCCGGTGGCCGTGGAAGCCCGGGACTGTTTTGTGGAACCCGGTGGCCGTGGAAGCCCGGGACTGTTCTTGAAACCCGGTGGTGTGGAAGCCCTGGGAGTGTTTATGTACTAGCCCATGTATGACCGTGTTTCGTTGTTATAGCCTGTAACCATATCTGGTGGGATAATTGTATCACGACACAAAGACTTGTACACAAGGCATGTAGATACCAGGTGCATGGGATGGGTTGGGGAGACATGATCCCTACCGAAGTCGTGGTTGCTCACCCCTCCTACCATGTTGTTTTCTTTTCAGGAACCTACAGGCGTTAGGTGGGACCCCAAGGTGGAAGACCTTATTTATTTAATTTGTTTATGTTATTTTTATTATGAGAATCGATGTAACCCCAGTGGGGAAAGGATTTTGTTGTAATAAACTGGATTGGATTGCTTTTAATGAATATTACTTTCTTGAATGTTGTGGATGTTTAAAATGTTAAATTCTTGTTTTGTATCCTACCCCTTTGCCCTCCGTGTGGGTAAAAGGGGAGTCACGTACCGGTTTCCTCGGGTTGGAAATCCGGGGCGTGACAATATGGTATCAGAGCATGGTCTAGTTGGCCTAGGGTAGTGGGCGGACTTGGTTATCCTAAGTCCTTTGGAGGAGCCTGGAGGGACATGCCTGATCAACATGGTCCTCTTTGAGCCTCCAAGGTATACTTAGGGTAGTCCAGTCTTGTGATAGGATTTGCATGCATTGGCATTAGGGCACTAGTTGCATTTCTTTGGGAATGTATGCTAAACCGTGGATAAGATCACATGATTAAGTGAAATGTGCAACTCGATTTGTTTGGCAATGTGTACTGGATCGTGAACTGTGAAATGTGATTGATGCAATGTATGTGTGTAATGTCACGTGATAGTGGAATTGATCGGTGGGGGTAGAGGTAGTGACGCGATAGATTATAAAATTGTTTTGACGTTGTGCTTCTTACTTCGTGTAGTAAGAATGCCGCCGAGGAGAGTGACACGTGCGTCCGGGGCAGTGGCCGATGAGTCATCTGCCCATGAGGGTCCGGGTGCGGGACCATCCGTTGGAGGGCATGCGTTGTTACCGGCACGCCTACAAGAAGGCATCCAGCTGGAGGTACGAGAACTACGGGAGGGACTCCGGCAGGACGTTCGGGAGGAGGTGCGCCGTGAGATGGCAAGCACAGCAGGTGGTGCCACCACCACCACCCCCGGACGAGAGCCGCCTCGTGAGCGTGAGAGTTCGCCGGGTGGTGTACCGACCCGTGCAGAGGATGACGTGGTGACACGGTTCCGAAAGGAACAACCTCCGCGATTTAAGGGGGGAGAAGATCCTGTGGTAGGCGAGCGGTGGTTGAGGCAGATTGAGCACGTGTTCTCCTTTCTCCTGCCCCGGGAGGAGGATAAGGTGCGACCGGCAACTCGGGCACTGGAGGGGGACGCTTTGGAGTGGTGGACGAGTGTTGCGGGGAGCCGTGCGGTGCAACTCATGTTTTGGGAGGAGTTCTTGCAACTCTTCCAAGATGAGTTCTTCCCGGAATCGGTGAGATGGCAAAAGAGGGAAGAATTTGGCAGCCTGGCAGGGATCCAAGACGGTACACCGAATATGAGCGGGAGTTCCGGGAGATTGAGTAGGTTTGCTCCCGAGAGCGTGGTAAGGGAGGACCTGAAGGCCCACAAGTTCACCTTGGGTCTCAGGCCAGCCCTTAGGGAGAGGGTGGCGATTCTACGCTTGAGGACCTATGCCGAGGCCGTGGAGACGGCCCGTATAGCCGAGAGGGAACCGGATGATGGGAGGCAGGCCCATCGGGGGCGCCAGTTGCAGAGTGGGCCTGATCGAGATGCAGGGTCCAAGAGGCTCAAGACGGAGGAGAGGGATAGCAGTTCCTTCCGCGACAGGGGACGGACATTGGCGAACCCAGGGAGGTCTAGCTTTGGCGGTGGCGCACGGGCGGTCCAAGCAGGGGGTCTCCCCGGCGGTTGTTACCGCTGTGGGGAGCAAGGCCACTTGAGGAAGGAGTGTCCAAAGAGGGACCGGAAATGCCATAGATGTGGACGAGAGGGCCATCTGGAGCCGGGTTTGCCGGAGTGGCAACAGGGGAGTGGGAGGCATGACATCCAAGACAAGGAGTGATGCCGGTTTCCGTGCACCAGGAGAGACCAGCTCGTCGGTGGCAAGCCGGCCAAGCAGGATCCAGTCGGACCCGACCTCGGGGGAGGCCGGAGCGGCAGCAGACCGAGGCCGGAGGCAACCTTAGCGGGAAGCGTCCAGGTGAGTGAGCCGACTAGTGGCACGGGCCAAGGAAGGGTGTTTGCGCCTGGAGGCGACATACCAGGAGGAGGGCGAGCTACCACCCCCACCACCGAGGGTGGAGCAGGACCATCGGTGGTTAGAGGTACCCTCTTGATCTCCCGTACCTTAGCTTCGTTCTTTTCGATACGGGTGCATCGTGTTCGTTTGTTCCGAGCCTGTGATAGATAGTTTGGGGTTAGCCTCGTGTGGAGGCCGCGAGGCCCCTAGTTGTGGAGTCTCCGGTGGGAGGCATGATAGAGGTACGACGAGTGTGCCGTGATCGTGTGTTAACCATAGGAGAGGTGGAGCTGCGTTTTGACTTGCATGTGATGCCTTTGAGGGCGTTTGACCTGATCTTGGGTATGGATTGGCTTATGGCTTTCCAGGCCAAGATAGATTGTTATCGGCGGCGTGTGTCCTTTGTGACACCCGCAGGGACCTCTTGCACCCCTGCAGGGGGAGTGGGATTGTGAGGCGAGTCGGGCTGGGCCAGTGTTGGACCAGTGGGGTGCCATTACCCACAGGTTGGCGCCCCGACCTTTCTTGAGGAGGGTAAGGTGGAAAAGAGGGTGTGGCCCGCTGTTGTGGACCAATTTCAGGGATGTTTTTCCTGAGCGGTTGAGGAGTTTGCCACCTAAGAGGAGTGTGGAGTTCACCATCGAGTTGGTGCCGGGGACAGTCCAATTTCCCAAGTAGCGTATCGTATGGGGCCAGCCGAGCCGAGGGAGCTTCGAGAGGCAAATCGAGGAGTTGGTGGGCCGGGGGTATATCGGACCAAGTACCTCACCTTGGGGTGCTCCGGTGCTCTTTGCTAAGAAGGCCGATGGCACGCTTCGTCTCTGCATCGACTACAGAAGTCGAATCGGTGGATCGTGAAGAACAAGTACCCGTTGCCTCGGATAGATGACCTGTTTGACCAATTGAGTGGGGCCCAGTGGTTTTCCAAGATAGATTTACGGTCGGGGTATCACCGGCTCGGGGTTAGGGAGGAGGACATCCCTAAGACGGCTTTCCGGTGCGGTATGGGCATTATGAGTGGGTAGTGATGCCTTTCGGGCTCACTAATGCGCCAGCAGGTGTTCATGCATTTGATGAACCAAGTCTTTGCCCCATACTTAGACTCGTTCGTGGTGGTGTTTATCGACGATATCCTGGTGTATTCCAAGACCGAGAAGGAACATGTGGAGCACTTGGCAACAAGTGTTGCAAACCTTGAGGGACCAGCATTGTTTGCTAAGTTTAGCAAGTGTGAGTTTTGGCCGCAGGAGGTTCACTTTCTTGGCCATGTGGTGTCACCGAGGGAGTTAGGGTGGACCCAGCCAAGATTGAGGCCGTGGCATCGTGGGCAAGGCCAACCAACGTTTTTGAGATCCGTAGTTTTCTTGGCTTGGCGGGGTACTATCGTCGTTTTGTAGAGGGGTTCTCCCGTTTGGCGCCTATGACGAGCGTTGACTCGGAAGGGCGTGAAGTTTGAGTGGACGGACAAGTGCCAGCGGGCGTTTGAGACTCTCAAAACCCGTTTGACCACCGCACCTTGTGTTGAGGTTGCCTAGGGAGGATATTCCGTATGAGGTGTCCTGTGATGCGTCCAAGGGTTGGTTTGGGGTGTGTGCTTATGCGGGGGCACGGTGTGGTAGCTTATGGGTCAAGGCAGTGAAGCCTCATGAGCAGAATTATCCTACTCATGACCTTGAGTTAGTCGTTGTCATCTTCGCCCTGAAGAGTTGGCAGCACTACCTCTTGGGGGAAAAGTTTGTGGTGTTCTCGGATCACAAGAGCCTTCAGGACATCTTTACCCGAAGGACTTGAATTTGAGGCAAAGGAGATGGGTGGAGTATTTGCAGACCTTTGATTTTACTCTTGCCTATACCCCGGGCAAGGGTAATGTTGTGGCCGATGCATTGAGCGAGAAAAGGGAAAGCTGAGGTGGCCGTGAGGGAGTGGAAGGCGATGGAGCGGTTGGCGACGTTGCGGCTGCAGCCTTGTTGTTCGTGATGGTGGGACGATCCTGCGTCCTTTGGTGGTAGTGCTCGAGTTGTACCAGCGCGTCCGGGAGGAACACTGGGTGACATTGAGTGTGAGGTTCTCCGTGCCCGTATTGAGGCCGGGGAGCTATCTCGGGGACCGGACAGAGGGTCCCGAGCATGAGTTGTCATTTCGGGGGCGGTTCGTAGTAGCTTCTTCCCTCGGGGATGAGGTGATGAGGGAGTTTCACCAATCTAGGGTTCTTGTGCATCCAGGGGGTACGAAGATGTACCATGCGCTTCGCAGACATTTTTGGTGGCCTGGGATGAAACGCGATGTGGCTGCCTTTGTTTCGCGGTGCCTCACGTGTCGACAGGTGAAGGTCGAGCATCGGCGGCCGGCGGGCATGTTACTGACCCTTGCCCATAGCGGAGTGGAAGTGGGACCATATCGCGATGGACTTTGTGGATCGGTCTTCCACCCACCACCTGGGAGGAAGGACATGATTTGGGTGATTGTGGATCGACTCACAAAGTCGGCCCATTTCCTTCTTGTTCGCGAGCGGGACTCTATTGGGACCTTGAGTCCTGTACATGAACGAGATTGTGAGACCGCATGGCGTACCATCATCGGTTGTCTCGGACCGGGATTCGAGGTTCACTTCGCGTTTTCGGGCAGGTTTGCAGGAGGCTATGGGGACCAAGCTTCATCCGAGTACAGCCTTTCACCCTGAGACCGACGGTCGACCGAGCGGACGAATCGGACCATGGAGGACATGTTGAGGGCTTGTGTGCTAGATTTTGGGGGTTCGTGGGCAACTCACCTTCCTTTGGTGGAGTTTGCCTACAACAACGCTTATCAGCATCCATTGGGATGGCTCCTTTTGAGGCGTTGTATGGACGGCCGTGTCGATCCCCTTTGTGTTGGACCGGGGTGGGAGAAACAGCTCTCTTGGGACCGCAGCTTGGTTCAAGAGGCTACCGAGAAGGTCAAGTTGATTCGTCGGCGTTTGTTGTCGGCTCGGAGTCGACAGAAATCTTATGCGGATCAGCGGCGGCGACCTTTGGAGTTTTCTGTTGGTGATCATGTGTTCCTTCGTGTCTCTCCACGACGTGGACATCGACGGTTTGGGCGAGGTTCCAAGCTATCTCCGCGATTTATTGGTCCTTTTGAGATTCTGGATCGTGTAGGGCCTCGTGGCCTACCGGTTAGCGTTACCACCGCGGCCGAGTCGAGTGCACAACGTGTTTCACGTGTCCCGATTGCGGAAGTATCACCCTGACCCCACTCATGTGATTGATTGGGGGACGTTGGACATCGAGGATGACATGTCCGTCATTGAGGTCCCTATCCGTATTCTCGATCGGCGAGAGAAGCTTTTGCGTGGTCGTGCTATTCCTTTGGTTCGCGTCTGTGGCAGCACCGTGGCATTGAGGAGGAGACATGGGAACGTGAGTCCGTGATACGGGAGCAGCACCCGGACTTGTTCGAGGACGAACAATCTTAAGCGTGGGAGGTGGCCGTTGGCCAAGGGATAGTGATGTTTCCTTGTGATGTGTTTTCTTGTATTAGTTGATGTATTTGTATTGTCTTTTAAAGACATGTGTTCTTATTTGTGATGTGCTTTGAAATGTGTATTCGTGCCATGTGGACATGTGTTCGTGCATTATTGTGGTTATGGATTATGGTGGTACTTGTTATGTCTTTGTTGTCTTGTGTGTGGTGTATGACCCATTTGGGTGTGGTGGCTTGCCGGGTGGCAAATGGGTAGTTTGTGGTTGTTTTCCTCGTATGTCATTTCTTTTCGAGGACGAAAAGTCTTAAGGGGGAGAGGATGTAAGGACCCGTACCTTGAGTTAGTCGGTTTGCCTCCTGAGTAGAGTTTTTCTAGATTTTGACCTAGTAGTTGGACTCCAATGAATTCACGTGCAAAAGGAAAGATGCTTAGAATGATGTCCTCTATCTACCACAGAAGTTTCAGACCAAATGGACATGTATGTGAGGTGCACGTGATATGGGTCCAATTCACGTGCAAGTGTAATTGTCTTCCAAATGATGCAAGGAGGCTAGGGGTTCTGTTCTTCCTAAACCCTCCCGTCCTAGGGTCCTAGGGCAGATTCGGGGCTGTATCTGTTTATATATATATATGTAAATTCATATAGGTGTGATCTCCTATATGAATGTTGGCCTTCAATGGCATTTTGGTGTGGTTCGTGATCTATATGCTATATGTTTGATGAAAAGCCTGTGTGAATATAGTTATGTGTATATGCCTGCCAAGTGTTTGAAATTATGCCTGTGAGGCCGTGCATGTTATGTGTTTGTGGAAATGCCTGTGTGGCTGGGTTTGTGAGCTTGTGGATATATGCATGCTAAGTGTTCGAGGTTATTCGTGTGTGACTAAGCATACTTAGTGTTTGATGTTATGCCTGTATGGCCTTGTGTGCTGCGTGGTTGCTTGTACACCCGGTGGGCTGTGGAAGCCCGGGACTGTTTTGTGGAACCCGGTGGTTGTGGAAGCCCGGGGCTGTTTTGTGGAACCCGGTGGTTGTGGAAGCCCGGGACTGTTTTGTGGAACCCGGTGGCTGTGGAAGCCCGGGACTGTTCTTGAAACCCGGTGGGTGTGGAAGCCCGGGAGTGTTTATGTACTAGCCCATGTATAGTTGTGTTGCTTGTTATAGCTTGTAACCATATCCGGTGGGATAATTGTATCACGACACAGCACTTGTACACAAGGCATGTAGATACCAGGTGCATGGGATGGGTTGGGGAGACATGATCCCTCCTGAAGCTGTGGTTGCTCACCCCTCCTACCATGTTGTTTTCTTTTCAGGAACCTACAGGCGTTAGGTGGGACCCCAAGGTGGAAGACCTTATTTATTTAATTTGTTTATGTTATTTTTATTATGAGAATCGATGTAACCCCAAGTGGGAAAGGATTTTGTTGTAATAAAAACTGGATTGGATTGCTTTTAATGAATATTACTTTCTTGAATGTTGTGGATGTTTAAAATGTTAAATTCTTGTTTTGTATCCTACCCCTTTGCCCTCCGTGTGGGTAAAAGGGGAGTCACGTACCGGTTTCCTCGGGTTGGAAATCCGGGGCGTGACACTAAGCTTCTAGCTCCCCGGCTGTTCCCCTTGCTGAAACACACCTTGCTGATGTGTCCCACCTTCCCACAGCTATGACACGTCAAGTGCTGCTTGGGGCACTCACGTTTGATGTGCCCTGACAGGCCACAACAGGTACACCCGCTTGGGAAGTTCCCAGCAGCACTCCCCTGTCCTCCAAGGTAACGGGATCTGGGTGGAGCCATTGAAGCTTGGCCCCTATCCTTGGGAAAAGTCCCACCTGGCCGGGCTCAACCTTCGCCTCTTGGTTTCACCGTGCTTGTCGCGCGCGCTCTGCCCCATCCGCTCCTGGTGAGCCTGTCTTCCCTCCTCTAATCCTCTCTCAACAATCTTGGCGGTGTCCACGACTTCAACATAGGTCTTCGATCGCAACATATCCACCCTTTGCTTCAGGGCAGGTTTGAGACCCATGGTAAACTTATGGGCCTTCAGGTCCTCCCTTGATATTGCATCTGGAGCAACCGACTCAGCCCCGGAAATCTCGCTCATACTGCCATCGAGCGCGATCCCCGCTTCAGGCTGCTGAACTCCTCCCGCTTCGCCACCGCAATGACTCTGGAAAGAACTCTTCATGGAACAGCCTGGAGGAACTCATTCCAGGCCATGGTCTCCATGTCCCGGCTTCTGAGATGCTAAGCCACCATTCCAAGGCTTCCTCCTCCAATCGCTGGACGCTAGTCTCACTTTGTCTTCCTCCCGGGGTCGAAGAAAGGAGAACACATGCTCGATCTGCCGCAGCCGGTGCTCGCTCCTAGAGGTTCAGCTCCTCCCTTGAACCTTGGTGGATGTTCCTTTCGGAAGCTGCGTCAACACGTCTCCCTCTTCCCGCCTCACCGGCACTTCCTGCCTACACGGAGGTTCCGCCTCACAAGGTGGAGGGGGTGGCACCGCCCTGTCGTGCCATCATCTCCTGACGCACCTCGTTTAGGATCTCTCCCCTGAGGTCCTCACGCATGCCTTGCACGTTCTCACTTAGGGCCCGAACTTGGGCCATGATCCGCTCCAGGGGATCATCGCTCTCTACACGCTGTCCTCTTTCCTCTCCAGCACGTGCAGAAGATTCATCTTCTACAGCTGGAGTAGCTCGGGTTACTCTCCTAGGAGGCATAGTCTACATAATTTAAACCAAACTGGGATCAGCTTCTCTCAAGCTCTACACACCCTCATCCCCATGGGCCATGAGGTACTCAAGCAACGTTTTACATGTAAACACACAGGTAAATCACAGAAGTACACAGCAGCAATTCATAGCAACAAGTCCCACAGAAAATCACCGAATTTCACAGCAATAAAATTTTGTTTTTAGCAACAAGTTTCAGCAACACAGCATGTCCAATCACAATACTCATACTGAAATCAAACTAGTGCCCTAATGCCAATGCATGTATGCACCCTCAACCCAAATGCAAATGCCCTACTCCTTGGTCTAACTACCCCTGAGTACACCCCAGAAAACCAGATAGGACCACGTTGATCAGGCGTGTCCTATACTGCCTCCTAAGAGTCTCGAAGCGCCCAGGCCTCCCCACTATCCTAGGTCCACCAGACCATGAACTATCGCTCTGATACCATATTGTCACGCCCCAATTTCCTTCCACTTGGAAATGAGTAGTGACTGCCCATGCCCGCACCCAAAGGGACAAGGGGTTGGTGCAAGCACCTTAAAAGGACTTCTGGCATGGGTGCTGTCCCAAACCTACACAACCAGGCTAACATGCCAAGGGGCATGCTCCTGCTCCCAAACCATGCACACAAACACAAATTGAATAACAACATCTCATTTTATTTCTTTTCAAAGACTAAATGTTTATTACAACCCGATCGGGGAAAAACCCCCTATGAAGTCAGGTGTCTTGTTACAAATAAAACCAAACCAAATCCCAAAACATAAAACCACGAGCACAACAAAGGAAATAACATAAAACTCCCAGCCTCGGGGGCCTAGCTCCTCGGCCTTCACCTACCCCCGCTAAACCCCGCAAAAGAATAGTTTATAGGAGGGGTGAGCAAACCATAGCTCAAGAAGGATCCGGTCTCCCCGACCCGTCCCGCTCTACAACATGCATGATATGTGTATGCTTGTGCTCGTGTCGTGCCTAAGGCTAAAGCAGCAAACATCACCCAATAAACACTCTTTACCTGAGCCCGCACTGAAGGGCAGAGGACACCCCGCCACCACGGCGACATGACATACCACATCCAGGCGAATGTTGCATGGACACCAATGCAACATTTTCCACCCGAGTCAGATATGGTCAACCACCTCCTCGGGCGCCATACCTACCCTCAGGAATGGGTGTAGACTTAGCCCACCGTCGTGAGTGCTACACCGAGACTCAGGACCACGTCCTGGCCAAATCTCAAAGGGGTCCAGCTATTGTGCCTGGCCCATATCTCGGCTCGGTCTCAAACAGGACCAACGAACAGCATAGCATTACATCTCAACATGTAAACTCAGCACAACATTTACACTTTATTTCAGAGGGACCAACATGGTCAGATACAAGCCACACACATCAGCCTCACAGGCTTAAAATCAAATACAAATCAAACACAGTACACACCAGTCACACAGGTATATCATCAGACACCCATAAACAAGGTCTCACAGGCATTATATTGAATACATGGCATGCAGGCCTCACAGACATTTCATCAAACACATAGTGTGTAGGCCTCACAGACATTTCATCAAACACATGGTGGGCATAAACAAACCCAGAAAACCCTCAGGCCAAATTTAACATCAGAATCAACAGAACATGCCACTGAAGGCCAACATCCATATAGGAGATCACACCTATATGGATTTACATATATATATATATAGGCGGATATCCTAGAACAGAGGAGAGTTAGGAAGAACATGAATCCCTACCTCAAGCCTTTGTCCTAACCTCTACGCTAGACACCTTCCAACGGCGCGAACCACCACGGCAACTGCCCGGAGATCCTCTCTCTCTCTCTCTCTCTCTCTCAAATGGGCAAAGAAAGAAGAAGACAAGAACCCTAAACCCTCATTATATAGACACTACCCACATCAAAACGATGTAGTTTTGATTAAGTAAATCCCAAAATCAAAACGACGTAGTTTTGATCACACAAGTTAGCACCTTTCCGCACCCATATAGGCCAAAATACTCAGAATTTCAACATGGTCCTTTGGAGAAAGATCATTAGAATGTCAAAACCAAGGGAACCATGCAAAAATGTGGCTGCATGCCAATTTGAACGTGAATTCCCAATTCACGTGCAACTCCAAATGCACTCCAAATGCGCTCAAACTTCACCCCTAGCCTCCCTGCATCATGTAGAAGACAACCACACTTGCACGTGAAATGGACCCATTTCACGTGCACCTCGCATACACGTCCGTTTGGCCTGAAACTTCTGTGGTAGATAGAGGACATCATTCTAAGCATCTTTCCTTTTGCACGTGAATTCATTTGAGCCCATTCACTAGGTCAAAATCTAGAAAAAACTCTACTCAGAAGGCAAAACTGTGACTAACTCAAGGTACGGGTCCTTACAGAAACAAATAGCAAGGAAACACACCACGTAAATTGGCACAACGTCAGCCCCAGCCACACAGGCTCCACAGCCCCATAGGCTAACACTTTAACCACCTCAAGCAAGTGATTTAACCGCCTCTTCAGGCCAATGATTTAACCGCAAGTGATTTAACCGCGTCTTCAGGCCAATAGTTTAACCGCCTCTCAGGCAAATAGTTCCCACAACCTCACAGGCTAACATAAACTGTTCCGGGCTTACACAGCCACCGGGTTCAATAAAATAGGCCCGGGCTTCCACAGCCACCGGGTGTACAAGCAAACACGCAGCACACATGGCCATACAGGCATAACATCAAACACTTAATATGCATGGTCACACAAGCATAACTTCAAACACTTAGCATGCATACATTCACAGGCTCACAAACCCAGCCACACAGGTATAATCTCAAACACATAATATGGGTGGTCATTCAGACATATTATCAAACACATAACATGTGTGGCCTCACAGGCATAATATCAAACACATAACATGCATGGCCTCATAGGCATAATATCAAACACATAACATGCGTGTATATATACATCCAAGCAAAACACGCCATTGAAGGCCAACATTCATATAGGAGATCATACCTATATGAATTTACATATTTATATATATAAAACCAAATAGCTACATTGCCTATCACAAGGCCAAAGCCCTGGGATAGGTTCAACGAAGAACAGAACCCCTACCTCAAAGATCCTCCACACTCTTGCCTCCACGCCTAACGCCGTCCAACCACGGGAATGACAACGGCAGCCACGAACTGGAGCTCTCTCTCTCAATCTCCCTCTCCCTCTCTCTCTACGATGGCTGCGGCGGCTGACAACAAAAACCCTAAACCTAAAACAAAGAGAGCTCCTCCTTATATAAACCTCACTTATCAAAATGACGTAGTTTTGATAAATGAAATCCCACCTTCAAAACGACGTAGTTTTGATAAATAAAACATGAACTAACCACTCCGCTTCCACACAGGACAAAATACCCACAATCCGAACGTGGTCATTGTCACACGTAGCCTCTACACGCTCCCACTTGAGCTCATTACACTCTCTAACAACCAAGCCACGAAGACTCATAGAAACACTCCCTCAAAGACTCGCTGGAAAGGCGGCCTCGAAGATCTGTCTCGAAGATCTAACCTTCGACCCTTAAACCTTCGAACTTCAACCCTTGGTCTTCGACCCTACGACCCAAATCTTCGGGTCTTCCACCTTACGACCCAAGCGTTCGGGGTATTGTTCATCTTCGTTCCAGCTTGTTCTACCCAAAACACGGGTCATTACATAATGGGAGTGTTGTGCACCTTAATGCCATATTGGCGTTGGTATGTTGGTATGAGGAATTGGGGCTTGGGCTCTATGACTTGTTGTGTTCTCACCGTGATCCACCGACGGTGCTATGTGGTTGACGTGGCAGGCATATGCGCCAATGGCAGGCCAGTGTGGCGAATGTGGCCGGGCATATTGCACTGTGGACAGGCTAAGGCCAAAGTTGAGCCCTGCACTGGGATCCCGTGGAGGATCGTGGACAAGCTGTCCTGTGTGGGCAGACTGGGTCCTGATGTTTGTTTGCAGGTCGAGTCTTGATGATTGTGCACACTACACAGTGCACAAGTACACAAAGCATATAGTATAGACTCATATGTGTTGCATAATGTGGAGTTTTGGGGTCACCTACTGAGCTTGCCGCTCACCCCTACTTATTGTTTACCTTTTTCAGGTGTGACCCGAGACTAGTGGAGGACTTTCTTCCAGGAGGACATGCCCACTACTCTGATGTATGATACGATGACTATATTCTCGTATTGTTTTGTATTGTACCTCAGACATGGGTCCATGGACAGTTGTATTTGCATACTGTTTGTGATGTGATGTCTGTATGACTGTTTGACTTTCTATATCCATGATGATATATGGGAGGTACATGATTACCCTTGATGTATGAATGTATAGGGTTGCATATTTGAGACAGCACCCGCGGTGTAGTCTCCCCTTGACCTTTCGGGTGCGGGCAAGGGGAAGTCATGTTCCTAGTTCCGAGTTTCCTGGAATTTGGGGGCGTGACAAGTTGGTATCAGAGTATGGTCTAGCGGACCTAGGTTAGTGAGGGGTGGTTAATTGATTCCATGTAACTTGGAAGACTGTAGGGAGGGCGCCTGATCAACGCAGTCCTTACATGTATTCTTGGTTATGTTGGCATCAGTTAGATCATCCTAGGAGCATATGTAGGCATGCATGCATCTCTAGTGGTATGATTGTGTGCATATAGGGCACTAGATTGTCCTTGTGTGTGACATGATTGCATTTGGTGCCTGAATGGCATGTGGCCATGAGAGCCAGGACTTGATTTTGTGTGCCCTAAGGGGTGACACGATGCTATATGCATGGTTGTGGACCTACGGGTCGTGTGGTGTACCCTGAGGGGGACACGATGCTATATGCATCGTTGTGGACCTACGGGTCGTGTGGTGAGAACCTACGAGTCGGTTGTGCCTTTGATGGCTGTTTGTACTAGCAGTGTTAGTGTTGATCATTTATTGTTTGTTGTTGTGGCCAGTGCGATGGCACCACCGAGGAGAGTTGTCCGAGGCCAGGGGCCGGCAGAGGAGCCCATGATAGAGTCGGGGCACTAGGGGCAGCAGAGCCCGCAGCAGAGATCGTCAGCTCCTGCTGTGGGACCTGATTTGGCTCAGGTGTTGATTCAGTTGCAGGAGGCCATGCAGGGTATGCAGGGCTCGATGAGGGATATGGCTAGAGAGGTGGATGAGCTGAAGAGGCAGCAGCAGCCTCAGCAGCCACCACAGCCTCAGCAGCAGGAGGCAAGGGTGGTGTAGGATGTGCACCAGCAGGAGGTCGTGACAGAGCCAGCGCGACGAGGAGTGGACTGGGCTGCACAGTTTTTGAAACACGCACCCAGGACTTTTGAGGATGGTTCGCGGCCAGAGGCAGCCGAGGACTGGATTAGGTGGACAGAGGACATCCTTGAGATGATTGGGGTGCCAGATGAGGAGCGGGTGTGAGTGGCGACGCATTATCTGCTGGGTATCCCACGTAGGTGGTGGGAGTCCACTAGAGCTGTCCATGACAGTCAGATGAGCTGGAGAGAGTTTGTGGAGCACTTCTTTGAGGAGTATTTTCCCAGCTCGTTGCAGTATGCACGACGGAGAGAGTATTATGAGCTTCAGCAGGGTAACCAGACTATAGGTGAGTATGTGCAAGCCTTCACATATTTAGGGCAGTTTGCTCTTGAGGCTTGGGAAAAGGAATCCCGTAAGACGCAGGATTTTATTCAGGGCTTGAGGCCATCTTTGAAGAAACAGCTAGAACCGATGTAGTTGACCAGCTACAGGGTATGAGAACAGCTTCTTTTTAGCCTTTGAGTGCCATTTTAGGGTATGGGTAATAGATTGCTACTCTTCTTGCATTCAACATTGGTTATTTAATGGTAGGAGTCAAGTAAGCATGTAATTACTTATTAGTGCTCAGTGTTTGGTGTGTGGAGTAGGGTGCAAGACCTCTAAGTCACTGTGATTGTCTTTGCATCCTTTTCTTTATTTTGTGATTTTATTGGAAAAGGCTATGATATAGAATGTGAAAAAGCCATCACTTAATTGGAAAATGGGATGTGAGACATCAATGAATTTCTGTCTCTCCTTATCTAGCAAAATGGCAAGGGGTATGCATTAAAAAAAATCAGTCTTATTTATGTGTTATGTGAGTAAAAAAAAAGCAAAAAAAAAACAAAAAAAACAAAAAAGATTCAAAATAAAAGCCACATTGGCTTGATGTTCATATGAGTAATTAGTTAGTTTGGTAGCCACAATGGCTGAGTTTTGTTTGTTTTAAGAGTGTTGAGCTCAATTCTTTAGCTCATGATTTTGTTCTATCAGTTATTAGATTAGAGTGTGAGTCTCTTGAGTTTAGATTAGAGTGTGAGTTTCAAATAAAGTAGAATAGAGAGTGTGTTTTCTTTGATGAGCACAATAGGGAACTCTCATGATTGCTTGGCAAGTACTTAATCAATAGCTGATGGCGAGTGTAGAGATAGAGTTTTTCCATCCATTGTTCATTGATAGGTATTGGGCTTGAGAATTATTATATTTGGTAAGGCTGCTTATCCTCGGTAAGAACTTAAAGGGAACCTTGGTGCTATTTTATCATGGAGTGCCGGCTCATATCTGAAATTTTCAGTGGTGATATTGCATGGTTGTTGGACTAGGGATATGGACATGAATGAACTAAGTTATGACTCATTTTGATGCTTAAATTCCCATTTCATCATGATAGAGTTGCATGCTTAGGAACCATGATTCTCCTTGATTGTTATTTTATTTTTCTTCCGTTTGACTGAGTGTTTATTTTATTTTTGCATGCTTGTATGTTTTTGCTTGAGGACAAGCAATGGTTCAAGTGTGGTGTATTTGATAACGTGCATTTTATGCCGTTATTCTAGTGTCTATTTAGGATGTTTAAAGCATGATTAGAGCCTTATTGCTTCATATATCATATATATTTGCTCTAACCCCTAGGAAGATGCTATTTGCAAATACATGCGTTTTTAAGCTGTTTTGGCAGATTTTGGAGCTCACTTTTGACATAGTATATGGCCTCAAACAATTGGCGTGCAAGAACAAAAAGTTTCTTAGAATGATGTCCTCTACCTACCACAGAAATTTCAGAGCATTTGGAGCTGCACGTGAATTCACCCATTTCACGTGCAAATTGATGTGCAGAGATATTTTTGGACCGATCCTATCGTTTTTCCATGCTGATCAATTGTTTCTGAAGGCCCATGTCCAAATTGTGGGTGGAAGATAGAGATTTTAAAGTGTCGAGTGTTACTTATCAAAACTACATCGTTTTGATCGATGGGCTAGGTTACACACCTCAAGGCCCATCCATACTCTATAAATACAGCATCCACGCCCTCTGCTAGACATGCCTGACCCCCCTACACGTTTTTAGAGAGAGAGAGAGAGGCTTCACGTCTTGGAGGCTGTTCCTTGACCTAGGAGAGCACCCGTCGCAGCCGTCGCAGCCGTCGCGGATTTTGGAGCTTGGATTTGAAGCTTTGTTGTGCGCGCGTGGATTAGAAGAAGATGTTTAGCTTTTCTGCTATGGTTTTGCTTGTAATCATGCGTGAGTAGTTCTTATAATCTAGGGGAGCAATGTAACCCCCTTGTTGCTTTGCTGTGTTTATGAATATTGGGTTTGGATGATTGGGGTTTGCATGTTTTATGAATCTGTTCTTGATTTTTATCTTTGGATGTACACCTTGGTATTCTTAGCCCTAGTCTGGGGCGGATTGAGATTCATAACTTATTTGTAATTGGTGTGATCATTATCCTTTTGCAAGTATGATTTATTGGCTTTGCATGTTTGTGTGTTTAGATGACCATTCTGGCATACTGTAAGGACCCGTACCTTGAGTTAGTCACAGTTTTGCCTTCTGAGTAGTTTTTCTAGATTTTGACCTAGTGAATAGACTCCAATCAATTCACGTGCAAAAGGAAAGATGCTTAGAATGATGTCCTCTATCCACCACAGAAGTTTCAGGCCAAACGGACGTGTATGTGAGGTGCACGTGATATGGGTCCATTTCACGTGCAAGTGTGGTTGTCTTCTACATGATGCAAGGAGGCTAGGGGTGAAGTTTGAGCGCATTTGGAGTGCATTTGGGGTTGCACGTGAATTGGGGAATTCACGTGCAAATTGGCGTGCAAGCATATTTTTGCATGGTTCCCTTGGTTTTGACATTCTAATCATCTTTTTCCAAAGGACCATGTTGAAATTCTGAGTATTTTGGCCTATATGAGTGCGGAAAGGTGCTAACTTGTGTGATCAAAACTACGTCGTTTTGATCCTGGGATTCACTTAATCAAAACTACGTCGTTTTGATGTTGTGTTGTCTATATAAGGAGGAGAAGCCCCTCTGTTTTAGGTTTAGGGTTTGTTGCTCCACCAGCCGTCGCAGAGAGAGAGAGAGGGAAGGGGAGCTCCTGGTTGCTGCCGGGCGTCTTGCGTGGGTGATCGGTGTCTTGTGGGCGGACAGCGTTTGGCGTGGGAACAGTTGCGGTGTTGTTGCCTTTTACTTGAGGTAGGGGTTCTGTTCTTCCTAAACCCTCCTCTGTCCTAGGGTTCCAGGGCAGATTATGGGTTATATCTGTTATATATATATATATGTAATCCATATAGGTGTGATCTCCTATATGGATGTTGGCCTTTAATGGCAGTTTTGATGTATTCTAGTGTTGGATGGTGTGCATATTAAGTGTTCGATAAAATGCCTGTGTGGATGTCTGTGTGTATATGCCTAGTGTGTGTTTGATTTTATGCCCGATGGGCTGTGCGAACTAAGTGTTTGGTATTATGCCTGTGAAAGTGTGTATGCTACGTGTTTGGTTTAATGCCTGTGTGACCTTGTATGCTGTGCTTGTGGAACCCGGTGGTTGTGGATGCCCGGGATTGGAACTATTAGCTTTGTGTGGCTAAGCCTATATGGCCGTGGATCTGTTAGCCCGTGTGGCTAAGCCTGAGAGGCTGTGGATATGTTAGCCCGTGTGGCTAAGCCTGAGTGGCTGTGGATATGTTAGCCTATATGGCTAAGCCTGGATGGCTGTGGATAGGTGTGTGCCTTGTGAATGTGGAATACAACTTGTTTACATCTTATTGTCACTACACCGCACCCGTACACACTCATGTGTACGCTAGGAGCATGGGATGGGTTGGGGAGACATGATCCCTACCGAGCCGTGGTTGCTCACCCCTCCCTCTATGTTGTGTTTTCTTTCAGGAACATACAGGCGTTAGGAGGGACCCCAAGGTGGAAGACTTTATTTACTTTACTGTTTACCATTTGCTATTGTTATGAGAATTGATGTAACCCCAGTGGGGATGGATTGAAAAGAGGATTGTTGTAATAAAGACTATTTTGGATTGTGGATTGCTTTATTGAACTTTACTGTCTTGAATGTGTTTTGGATGTTTAAAATGTTATGTTCAGGGTTTGCACCCTAACCCCTTTACCCTCCGTGTGGGTACAAGGGGAGTCACATACCGGTTTCCTCGGGTTGGAAATCCGGGGCGTGACAATATGGTATCAGAGCATGGTCTAGTTGGCCTAGGGTAGTGGGCGGACCTGGTTATCCTAAGTCCTTTGGAGGAGCCTGGAGGGACATGCCTGATCAACATGGTCCTCTTTGAGCCTCCAAGGTGTACTTAGGGTAGTCCGGTCTTGTGGTAGGATTTGCATGCATTGGCATTAGGGCACTAGTTGCATTTGCTGTGAATGTATGCTAAACTGTGGATAAAATCATATGATTAAGTAAAATGTGCAACTCTGATTTGTTTGGCAATGTGTACTGAACTGTGCAATGTGATTGATGCAATGTATGTGTGTAATGTCATGTGATAGTGGAATTGATCAGTGGGGTAGAGGAAGTGACGCGATAGATTATAAAATTGTTTTGACGTTGTGCTTCTTACTTCGTGTAGTAAGAATGCCGCCGAGGAGAGTGACACGTGTGTCCAGGGGCAATGGCCGATGAGTCATCTGCCCATGAGGGTCCGGGTGCGGGACCGTCCGTTGGAGGGCATGCGTTGTTACCGGCACGGCTACAAGAAGGCATCCGGTTGGAGGTACGAGAGCTACGGGAGGGACTCCGGCAGGACGTTCGGGAGGAGGTGCGCGGTGAGATGGCAGCACAGCAGGTGGTGCCACCACCACCACCACCAGTAGGAGAGCTGCCTCGTGAGCGTGAGAGTTCGCTGGGTGGTGTACCGACTCGTGCAGAGGATGACGTGGTGACACGGTTCCGAAAGGAACAACCTCCGCGATTCAAGGGGGAAGGTGATCCTGTGGTAGCTGAGCAGTGGTTGAGGCAGATCGAGCATGTGTTCTCCTTTCTCCTACCCTGGGAAGAGGACAAGGTGCGACTGGCAATTCGGCAGCTGGAGGGGGATGCTTTGGAGTGGTGGACGAGTGTCGCGGGGAGCCGTGCGGTGCAACTCATGCTTTGGGAGGAGTTCTTGTAACTCTTCCATGATGAGTTCTTCCGGAATCGGTGAGATGGCGGAAGAGGGAAGAATTCGGCAGCCAGAGCAGGGATCCAGGACGGTACCCGAGTATGAGCGGGAGTTCCGGAGCATGAGTAGGTTTGCTCCTGATACTGTGGCAAGGGAGGACCTGAAGGCCCACAAGTTCACTTTGGGCCTTAGGCCAGCCCTTAGGCAGAGGGTGGCAATTCTACGCTTGAGGACCTATGCTGAGGCTGTGGAGACGGCCCGTGTAGCCGAGAGAGAGCTGGATGATGGGAGGCAGGCCCATCAGGGTCGCCAGTTGCAGAGTGGGCCTGATCGAGATGCAGGGTCCAAGAGGCTCAAGACTGAGGAAAGGGATAGCAGTTCCTTTCGCAGCCGGGGACAACCATCAGTGCCCCCAGGGAGGTCTAGCTTTGGCGGTAGTAGACAGGAAGGTCCAGCAGGAGGACTCCCCAGCGGTTGTCATTGCTGTGGGGAGCAAGGCCACTTCAAGAGGGAGTGTCCCAAGAAGAACTGGCGATGCAATAGCTGTGGACGAGAAGGCCATTTGAGCCGAGTTTACCGGAGTAAGAACAAGGGAGTTGGAGGCATGGCATCCAGGATGAGGAGTGACGCCGGTTCCAGACACCAGCGGAGAGACCAGCTCGTCGGTGGCAGGCTAGTCGAGCAGATCGAGTCGGACCCGACCCCCGGGGGAGGCCGGAGCGGCAACAGATCGAGGCCGGAGGCAACCTTAGCGGGAAGCGTCCAGTGAGTGAGCCGACCAGTGGCACGGGCCAAGGAAGGGTGTTTGCGCTGGAGGCGACGTACCAGGAGGAGGCTGAGCTACCACCCCCACTAGCTGAGGGTGGAGTAGGATCGTCGGTGGTTAGAGGTACCCTTTTGATCTCCCGTACATTAGCTTCTATTCTTTTCGATACGGGTGCATCATGTTCGTTTGTTGCTGAGCTTGTAATAGACGGCTTGGGGTTAGCTTGTGTGGAGGCTGCGGGGCCCCTAGTTGTGGAGTCTCCGGTGGGAGGCATGATTGAGGTACGGCGTGTGTGTCGTGGACTGTGTGTTAACCCTAGGAGAGGTGGAGCTGAGTTTTGACTTGCATGTAATGCCTTTGAGGACGTTTGACCTGATCTTGGGTATGGATTGGCTTATGGCCTTCCAGGCCAAGATAGATTGTTACCGGCGTCGTATATCCTTCGTGACACCTGCAGGGACCTCTTGCACCCTGCAGGGGTAGTGGGACTATGAGGCGAGTCGGGCCGGGCCGGTGTTGGACCAGTGGGGTGCCATTACCCACAGGTTGGCAGCCCTGACCTTTGCTGAGGTGGTTAAGGTGGAAAAGAGGGTGTGGCCCGCTGTTGTGGACCAATTTCAGGATGTCTTCCCTGACCAGTTGAGGAGTTTACCTCTGCAAAGGAGTGTGGAGTTCACCATTGAGTTGGTGCCGGGAACGGGTCCGATTTCCCAAGTAGCGTATCGTATGGGGCCAGCCGAGCCGAGGGAGCCGCAGAGGCAAATCGAGGAGTTGGTGGGCCAAGGGTATATCGGGATCGAGTACCTCACCTTGGGGTGCCTGGTGCTCTTTGCTAAGAAGGCCGATGGCACACTTCGTCTCTCGCATCGACTACAGGAAGTCGAATTCAGTGACTATGAAGAATAAGTACCCCTTGCCTCGGATAGATGACCTGTTTGACCAATTGAGTGGGGCCCGGTGGTTTTCCAAGATAGATTTACGGTCGGGGTATCACCGGCTCGGGGTTAGGGAGGAGGACATCCCTAAGACGACTTTTCGGTGCGGTATGGGCATTATGAGTGGGTAGTGATGCCTTTCGGGCTCACTAATGCGCCAGCGGTGTTCATGCATTTGATGAACCAAGTCTTTGCCCCATACTTAGACTCGTTCGTGGTGGTGTTTATCGACGATATCTTGGTGTATTCCAAGACCGAGAAGGAGCATATGGAGCACTTGGCAACAGTGTTGCAAACCTTGAGGGACCAGCAGCTGTTTGCTAAGTTTAGCAAGTGTGAGTTTTGGGCTGCAGGAGGTTCACTTTCTTGGCCACGTGGTGTCACCGAGGGAGTTAGGGTGGACCCGACCAAGATTGAGGCCGTGGCATCGTGGGCGAGGCCAACCAACGTTTTTGAGATCCGTAGCTTTCTTGGCTTGGCGGGGTATTATCGCCGTTTTGTAGAGGGGTTCTCCCGTTTGGCGGCTCCTATGACGGCGTTGACTAGGAAAAGAGTGAAATTTGAGTGGACGGACAAGTGCCAGCAGGCGTTTGAGACTCTCAAAACCCGTTTGACCACTGCACTGGTGTTGTGGTTACCTCGGGAGGATATTCCATATGAGGTGTACTGTGATGTGTCCAGGGTTGGTTTGGGGTGTGTGCTTATGCAGGAGCACAGTGTGGTGGCTTATGGGTCAAGGCTTGAAGCCTCATGAGCAGAATTATCCTACTCATGACCTTGAGTTAGCGGCTGTCATCTTCGCCCTGAAGAGTTGGCAGCATTACCTCTTGGGCGAGAAGTTTGTGGTGTTCTCAGATCACAAGAGCCTTCAGTACATCTTTACCCAGAAGGACTTGAATTTGAGACAGAGGAGATGGGTGGAGTATTTGCAGACCTTTGACTTTACTCTTGCCTATACCCCGGGCAAGGGTAATATTGTGGCTGACGCGTTGAGCAGAAAAGGGAAAGCTGAGGTGGCCGTGAGGGAGTGGAAGCTGATGGAGCAGTTGGCAATGTTGCAGCTGCAGCCTGTTGTTCGTGATGGTGGGATAGTCCTGAGTCCTTTGGTGGTGGTGCCTGAGTTGTACCAGCGCGTCCGGGAGGAACAGCTGGGTGACATCGAGTGTGAGGTTCTCCGTGCCCGTATTGAGGCCTGTGAGCTATCCGAGGACCGGACGAGAGGGTCCCGAGCATGAGTTGTCATTTCAGGGGGCGGTTGGTAGTGGCTTCTTCCCTCGGGGATGAGGTGATAAGGGAGTTTCACCGGTCTAGAGTTGTTGTGCATCCAGGGGGTACGAAGATGTACCATGCACTTCGGGGACATTTTTGGTGGCCTGGGATGAAACGCGATGTGGCCGCCTTTGTTTCGCGGTGCCTCACCTGTCGCCAGGTGAAGGCCGAGCATCAGCGGCCAGCGGGCATGTTCTGACCATTGCCCATAGCGGAGTGGAAGTGGGACCACATAGCGATGGATTTTATGACTGGTCTTCCACCCACCACAGGGAGGAAAGATATGATTTGGGTGATTGTGGATCGACTCACAAAGTCGGCCCATTTCCTGGCTGTTCGCGAGCGGGACTCGATTGGGACCTTGAGTCAGCTGTACATGAACGAGATTGTGAGACTGCATGGAGTACCATCATCGGTTGTCTCTGACCGGGATTCGAGGTTCACTTCCCGTTTTTGGGCAGGTTTGCAGGAGGCTATGGGGACCAAACTTCACTTGAGTACAGCCTTTCACCCTGAGACTGATGGCCAGAGAGAGAGGACGAATCAGACGTTGGAGGACATGTTACGGGCCTGTGTGTTGGATTTTGGGGGTTCGTGGGCAACTCACCTTCCTTTGGTGGAGTTTACCTACAATAACAGTTATCAGGCATCTATTGGGATGGCTCCTTTTGAGGCGTTGTATGGGCGGCCGTGTCGATCACCTTTGTGTTGGACCGAGGTGGGGGAGACAGCTCTCTTGGGACCACAGTTGGTTCAAGAGGCTACCGAGAAGGTCAAGTTGATTCGACAGCGGTTGTTATCAGCTCAAAGTCGGCAGAAATCTTATGCAGATCAGCGGCGGCGACCTTTGGAGTTTTCTGTTGGTGATCATGTGTTTCTTCGTGTTTCTCCACGTCGTGGACATCGACGGTTTTGGGCGAGGTTCCAAGCTATCTCCGCGGTTTATTGGTCCTTTTGAGATTCTGGATCGTGTAGGGCCTGTGGCCTATCGGTTAGCATTACCACCACGGCTGAGTCGAGTGCACAACGTGTTTCACGTGTCCCAGTTGAGGAAGTATCACCCTGACCCCACTCATGTCATCGATTGGGGGACATTAGACATTGAGGATGACATGTCCGTTGTTGAGGTCCCTATCCGTATCCTAGATCGGCGAGAGAAGCTTTTGCGAGGTCGTGCTCTTCCTTTGGTTCGCGTCTTTGTGACAGCACCGTGGCATTGAGGAGGAGACTTGGGAGCGTGAGTCCGTGATGCGTGAACAGCACCCAGAATTGTTCGAGGACGAACAATCTTAAGCGTGGGAGGTGGCTGTTGGCCAAGCGATAGTGATGTGTTTTCTTGTGTTGGTTGTGTATGATTTGGTGTATTGTCTTTTAAAGACATGTGTTCTTATTTGTGATGTGTTTTGAGATGTGTATTCGTGACATACGGACATGTGTTATATGCATTATTGTGGTTATGGATTATGGTGGTACCTTGTTATGTGCTATTATGTGTTGTGCGCGGTGTATGACCCGTTTGGGTGTTGTGGCTCGCTGTGTGACAATTGGGTAGCTTGTGTTTGTTTTCCTCGTATGTCATTTCTTTTCGAGGACGAAAAGTCTTAAGGGGGAGAGGATGTAAGGACCCGTACCTTGAGTTAGTCACAGTTTTGCCTTCTGAGTAGTTTTTCTAGATTTTGACCTAGTGAATGGACTCCAATGAATTCACGTGCAAAAGGAAAGATGCTTAGAATGATGTCCTCTATCCACCACAGAAGTTTCAGGCCAAACAGACGTGTATGTGAGGTGCACGTGATATGGGTCCATTTCACGTGCAAGTGTGGTTGTCTTCTACATGATGCAAGGAGGCTAGGGGTGAAGTTTGAGCGCATTTGGAGTGCATTTGGGGTTGCATGTGAATTGGGGAATTCACGTGCAAATTGGCATGCAGGCATATTTTTACATGGTTCCCTTGGTTTTGACATTCTAATCATCTTTTTCCAAAGGACCATGTTGAAATTCTGAGTATTTTGGCCTATATGAGTGCGGAAAGGTGCTAACTTGTGTGATCAAAACTACGTCGTTTTGATCCTGGGATTCACTTAATCAAAACTACGTCGTTTTGATGTTGTGTTGTCTATATAAGGAGGAGAAGCCCCTCTGTTTTAGGTTTAGGGTTTGTTGCTCCACCAGCCGTCGCAGAGAGAGAGAGAGAGAGGGAAGGGGAGCTCCTGGTTGCTGCCGGGCGTCTTGCGTGGGTGATCGGTGTCTTGTGGGCGGACAGCGTTTGGCGTGGGAACAGTTGCGGTGTTGTTGCCTTTTACTTGAGGTAGGGGTTCTGTTCTTCCTAAACCCTCCTCTGTCCTAGGGTTCCAGGGCAGATTATGGGTTATATCTGTTATATATATATATATGTAATCCATATAGGTGTGATCTCCTATATGGATGTTGGCCTTCAATGGCAGTTTTGATGTATTCTGGTGTTGGATGGTGTGCATATTAAGTGTTCGATAAAATGCCTGTGTGGATGTCTGTGTGTATATGCCTAGTGTGTGTTTGATTTTATGCCCGATGGGCTGTGCGAACTAAGTGTTTGGTATTATGCCTGTGAAAGTGTGTATGCTACGTGTTTGGTTTAATGCCTGTGTGACCTTGTATGCTGTGCTTGTGGAACCCGGTGGCTGTGGATGCCCGGGACTGGAACAATTAGCCTGTGTGGCTAAGCCTATATGGCCATGGATCTGTTAGCCCGTGTGGCTAAGCCTGAGAGGCTGTGGATATGTTAGCCCGTGTGGCTAAGCCTGAGTGGCTGTGGATATGTTAGCCTATATGGCTAAGCCTGGATGGCTGTGGATAGGTGTGTGCCTTGTGAATGTGGAATACAACTTGTTTACATCTTATTGTCACTACACTGCACCTGTACACACTCATGTAGACGCTAGGAGCATGGGATGGGTTGGGGAGACATGATCCCTACTGAGCTGTGGTTGCTCACCCCTCCCTCTATGTTGTGTTTTCTTTCAGGAACATACAGGCGTTAGGAGGGACCCTAAGGTGGAAGACCTTATTTACTTTACTGTTTACCATTTGCTATTGTTATGAGAATTGATGTAACCCCAGTGGGGATGGATTGAAAAGAGGATTGTTGTAATAAAGACTATTTTGGATTGTGGATTGCTTTATTGAACTTTACTGTCTTGAATGTGTTGTGGATGTTTAAAATGTTATGTTCAGGGTTTGCACCCTAACCCCTTTGCCCTCCGTGTGGGTACAAGGGGAGTCACGTACCGGTTTCCTCGGGTTGGAAATCCGGGCGTGACACATACAACTCTTAAAAGGACCTCAATGACCATTTGTTGTCCTTGGCTTATGTTTAGCATGTTTTCAATCAGACAACCCTAATACCATAAACCAGTAGAGATAACATAGGGAGGTGAAATTGTGACCCTAGATGCCTTTAATCCTTGATTCTTAATCCTAAAATCAATTTACTTTCTTTGTTAATTCAGAAAACCAAATAAAAATTAGATTTTTAGTTTAAAAAAGAAAACTTTTTGCCATGGCATTTTATAGAACAAGAGTAATTGAGTGGTTTGATTTAAAAAACTAGAAAACTAGGCTAATCCCTGTGGGTTCGACCCCTTGCTTGCTGCTATTCTTTTAGTGCAAACTTAGGGAATTTATTATCTTGAAGAGAGATTTAACGACATTAGCTAGATCTTTTAGAGAGGCTAAAAATCTGTCTATCAACTCGTCATTTCGAGCGTTTTGACAGTAATTTGACTGAATTTGGAGTCCGTGACCTCGGGAGGTCAATTATTGCGTTCGAGTCAATTATTGTTGGGAGGCCAATTATTGGCAATAGTATATACATAATTAAGAACTGCCTTATCTCTTTAATTGTCAATTATTGGTGCGTGCGTGTTTGAGCAAGAGAGAGAGAGAGAAGGTGAAGAGCGTGAAGAGTTTTCTTGGCGATTTTTGGGGCGACTGGAGCTTGTGGATCGCAAAGAATCTTCCAGGTAGGTGTCTTTAACTGTTTTATCCCGATCCTAGCTTTGAATATGTGATCTGTAGTTGTATGAGTGTGTATTTTATGAGGGTTGAGAAGTCAACCATGGAGGTCTAGATTTAGATCTAGATGAATATATGATTTGTGTGTATTTCTGCTCTTATCGTGCGAATTAGAGGCGTTTAGGATGCGTTTTGAGGTAAATATTGTAGTTTATTTCGTAAAACGCGTGTTTGTGAGTGCCTGGGGGTTGCTGGGTAGATTCCAGACGTAATTAGGCCAAAAACTGTCACGCCCCCAATTTCCTTCCACTTGGAAATGAGTAGTGACTGCCCATGCCCGCACCCGAAGGGACAAGGGGTTGGTGCAAGCACCTTAAAAGGACTTCTAGTACGGGTGCTGTCCCAAACCTGCACAATCAGGCTAACATGCCAAGGGGCATGCTCCTGCTCCCAAACCATGCATACAAATACAAATTGAATAACAACATCTCATTTTATTTCATTTCAAAGACTAAATGTTTATTACAACCCAGTCGGGGAGAAACCCCTATGAAGCCAGGTGTACTGTTACAAATAAAACCAAACCAAATTCCAAAACAGAAAACCAAAGTACAACAAAGGAAATAGCATAAACTCCCAGTCCCAGGGGCCTAGCTCCTCAGCCTTCACCTACCGCCTACTAAACCCTGCAAAAGAACAGTTTATAGGAGGGGTGAGCAAACCACAGCTCAGTAGGGATCCAGTCTCCCCAGACCCGTCCCGCTCTACAACATGCATGATATGTGTATGCTTGTGCTCGTGTCGTGCCTAAGGCTAAAGCAGCAAACATCACCCAAGTAAACACTCTTTACCTGAACCCGCACTGGAGGGCAGAGGACACCCCGCCACCACGGCGACATGACATACCACATCCAGGCGAATGTTGCATGGACACCAATGCAACATTTTCCACCCGAGTCAGATATGGTCAACCACCTCCTCGGGCGCCATACCTACCCTCAGGAATGGGTGTAGACTTAGCCCACCGTCGTGAGTGCTACACCGAGACTCAGGACCACGTCCTGGTCAAATCTCAAAGGGGTCCAGCTATTGTGCCTGGCCCATATCTCAGCTCAGTCTCAAACAGGTCAACAGAACAGCATAGCATTACATCTCAACATGAAAACTCAGCACAGCATTTACACTTTCTCAGAAGGACCAACATGGTCAGATACAAGCCACACACATCAGCCAACTGGGCTTAAAATCAAATACAAATCAAACACAGATATATCATCAAACACCCATATACAAGGTCTCACAGGCATTATATTGAATACATGGCATGCAGGCCTCACAGACATTTCATCAAACACATAGTGTGCAGGCCTCACAGACATTTCATCAAACACATGGTGGGCATAAACAAACCCAGAAAATCCTCAGGCCAAATTAACATCAGAATCAACAAAACATGCCACTGAAGGCCAACATCCATATAGGAGATCACACCTATATGGATTTACATATATATATATATAGGTGAATATCCTAAAACAGAGGAGAGTTAGGAGAACATGAATCCCTACCTCAGGCTTTTGTCCTAACCTCCACGCTAGACAGCTCCCAACGACGTGAACCACCACGGCAACTGCCCGGAGATCCCTCTCTCTCTCTCTCTCTCTCTCTCTCTCTCTCTCTCTCTGGCAGCAGCTGCAGCAAAGGAACACAAGAACCCTAAACTCAAACTCAAGCCCTCATTATATAGACACTACCCACATCAAAACGACGTAGTTTTGATTAAGTAAACCCAGGATCAAAACGACGTAGTTTTGATCACACAAGTTAGCACCTTTCCGCACCCATATAGGCCAAAATACTCGGAATTTCAACATGGTCCTTTGGAGAAAGATCATTAGAATGTCAAAACCAAGGGAACCATGCAAAAATATGGCTGCACGCCAATTTGCACGTGAATTCCCAATTCACGTGCAACTCCAAATGGACTCCAAATGCTCTCAAACTTCACCCCTAGCCTCCTTGCATCATTTAGAAGACAATCACACTTGCACGTGAATTGGACCCATATCACGTGCACCTCACATACACGTCTGTTTGGCCTGAAACTTCGTGGTAGATAGAGGACATCATTCTAAGCATCTTTCCTTTTGCACGTGAATTCATTTGAGCCCATTCACTAGGTCAAAATCTAGAAAAACCCTACTCGAAGGCAAAACCGTGACTAATCGTGACTAACTCAAGGTACGGGTCCTTACATCCTCTCCCCCTTAAGACTTTTCGTCCTCGAAAAGAAAAGGTGGAATGAAAGAAAACAATCACAACCAAAGCATAGGCCTCTAACACCCTCTAGCACAACTTAATACACAACAAATCACAATTTATTTCACACATTTATACACTCTACATGGTCATAACTAGTTGGGCAAGTACCTGATTATGTTGAAGTTTGACGCTTGCCCTCCTCCCCTCCTTCAGAGTTGTTCGTCCTCGAACAAATCAGGATAATGAGCACGCATCTCAGTCTCACGTTCCCAGGTCTCTTCCTCCAGCCCTCGGTGTTGCCACAACACCCGAACCAACGGAATAGTCTTACCTCGCAGCTGCTTCTCGCGCCTATCTACAATACGGATGGGGGCCTCGACAACAGACACATCCTCTCCAAGATCCAGGGTACCCCAATCTAGCACGTGTGCGGGATCTGGATGATATTTCCGCAACTGGGATACATGGAAAACATTATGAACTCTGCTCAAACTAGGGGGTAACGCCAACCTATAAGCAACAGGGCCAACTCTGCTCAAAATCTCGAACGGTCCAATGTACCGAGGGGACAACTTGGACCCAGTCCCAAATCTCTTATGCCCTCTCCGTGGAGAAACACGAAGGAATACGTGGTCTCCCACCAAAAACTCCAACGGACGGCGTCGGCGATCCGCATAAGACTTCCGTGCGCTCCGAGCCGTAAGAAGGCGTTGCCGAATCAGCTGAACTTTTGCCGTAGCCTCCTGGACCAATTGAGGTCCTAACATAGCTGCCTCTCCGGCTCTCGCCCAACATAATGGAGACCGACACGGTCGGCCATACAATGCCTCAAATGGGGCCATCCCAATCGAAGACCGGTAGCTGTTATTATAGGAAAACTCCACCAAGAGGAAGGTGGGAAGCCCATGATCCTCCAAAATCAAGTACACAAGCCCTCAACAAGTCTTCCAATGTTTGAATGGTCCTCTCGGACTGACCATCGGTCTCGGGATGGAATGCGGTACTCAAATTAAGTCGGGTTCCCAATGCTTCCTGCAGACCTCCCCAAAACCGGGATGTGAACCGCGCATCCCCCGTCCGAAACAATAGATAAGGGCACTCCGTGCAAGCGGACAATCTCATCAACATACAACCGGCTTAACGTGCCGATAGAGTCGCGCTCTCGAATTGCCAAGAAATGGGCCGACTTAGTTAAGCGGTCCACTATGACCCAAATCATGTCCTTTCTCCCGAAGTGGTAGGAAGTCCCGTCACGAAGTCCATAGTAATATGCTCCCACTTCCACTCGGCCACAGGTAAAGGCCGCAATTGACCATGGGTCGTTGGTGTTCGCCTTCACTTGCCGACGGGTAAGGCACCTGGAAACAAACTCGTTACGCTCCGTTTCAGCCCCGGCCACCGGAAGCGTGCGCGAACGGCATGATACATCTTAGTTCCTCCTGGATGTATAGCCAAACGGGAATGATGAAATTCCCTCAGGCACATCCTCACGCAAGGGAGGTGGTACTATCGAACGCCCCCGAAATTTCAGCTCATGCTCAACTCCTTCGTCCGGTCCTCCGACAGCCTCTCCGGCCTCTATCCTGGGCCCGGATCACCTCACGATCCATGTCACCTAACTGTCCCTCACGGACACGCTGATACATCTCTGGTATCACGGTGAGAGGGCACAGGATAGCTCCCTCATTGCTTGAAAGCAGGTTGCACCGAAGCACCGCCAACCGCTCCATCATTTTCCATTCTCTCATGGAAACCTCGGCTTTCCCTTTTCTACTTAGCGCGTCGGCTACTAAATTTCCCTTCCCAGGCGTGTAGGAGAGTGTGAAGTCAAACATTTGCAGGTACTCTACCCACCTCCGTTGTCGCAAATTTAGGTCTCTCCGGGTAAAGATATATCGTAGGCTTTTGTGGTCGGTATATACCACAAATTTCTCTCCCAACAGGTAATGTCGCCAAGACTTCAGGGCAAAAATAACTGCTGCTAACTCCAGGTCGTGTGTTGGGTAGTTTTGCTCATGGGACTTCACTGTCGCGAGCCATATGCTATGACCTGGCGCTCTTGCATCGAACACACCCCGGTCCAACGCGAGACGCATCACAATACACTTCGAATGGCACTCCCTCCTGCGGTAGACTCAACACCGGTGCAGTAGTCAGGCGAGTCTTCAACTCCTCGAATGCCTGCCGGCACTTGTCCGTCCACTCGAATTTGGCTCCCTTCGGTGTAAGAGCCGTCATAGGTGCCGCCAACCGAGAAAACCCTTCCACAAAACGCCGATAATACCCCTGCGGACCCAAGAAACTCCGGATCTCAAAAACATTTGTGGGCCTTTTCCAAGATGCTACGGACTCAATCTTGGTTGGGTCCACTCTAACTCCTTCGGCAGATACTACATGCCCAAGAAAATGCACCTCTTGCATCCAGAAGTCACACTTGCTAAATTTAGCATACAAGTGATGATCTCGTAGTCTGCGACACCACGACCAAGTGCTCCTCATGCTCGGCTTGGGTTTTGGAGTACACAAGGATGTCGTCAATGAATACCACCACGAAGGAATCCAGGTATGGGGCAAATACCCGATTCATTAGATGCATGAACACAAGCAGGTGCGTTCGTGAGCCCAAAAGGCATCACTAACCACTCATAGTGTCCGTACCGCACCTGAACGCCGTCTTAGGGATGTCTTCGCTCCCGACCCTCAATTGGTGATACCCCGAACGCAGATCGATTTTTGAGAACCACCGTGCTCCACTCAGCTGGTCGAATAAGTCATCAATCCGCGGCAAAGGGTACTTGTTCTTTACCGTTACTTGATTCAGCTTCCGATAATCAATGCAAAGTCGCAACGAACCATCACCCTTCTTAGCAAACAAGACCGGTGCACCCCATGGTGAGGTACTAGGACGGATAAAACCTTTACCTCCCAGTTCCTTTATCTGCTTCTAAAGCTCCCGCAACTCAGCAGGTCCCATCCGGTATGCTACTTGTGAGATGGGTTCCACCCCTGGCAACAGTTCAATCGTGAAATCGATACTTCTGTGTGGAGGCAACTCCAACAACTCCCCAGGAAAGACATCCTGGAACTTCTCGACAACATCTGGCCACACCCTTTTCTCTAAGTTACCTTCCTCCTCAAAGGTTAGGGTGGCAAGCCTATGGGTAATATTGCCCCATAGCTCCCTCGTCGGTCCAGCTCTCCCAGCATCCCTATCCCATTCACCCACTAGAGTATAGGAAGATCCTGTGGGTGTAGTAAACGATACTCGTCGCCTATAGCGTCAATCTTAGCCTGAAAGGCCATCAACCCGATCCATTCCCAGAATCAAACTAAAGGTCCTCATGGGCATTACGTACAAATCAAATGAGAGGTCAACCTCTCCTATCGTAAGCGCACACTCTCGACACATTTGGTGGATCAACTCCACTCCTCCCATTGGGGACTCGACCCTCGGAGGTCTATCGGCCTCCACACAATCAAGTCCAAGGCTCTCCACCAAGGACTTAGCAATCGGGGAGCACGAAGCTCCCGGTATCAAACAATGCGGCAACAACGGTGCGAGATATTAGAATAGTACCTCGAACCACCGAAGGTCCAGCTCCACCTTCCTCGGAGGGTGATGGTAGATCCTCCATTCCCGGTGGTGCCGAGGTAAGCGCGAACACTCGCCTTGGCCTGCCCCACCACTAGCCTCACTTGCCTTCCCTTTTGCTCCCGCTCGCAGTCCACCTGGGACGCCCCTCCGATCCTCCTTGTGGTTGCCTCTCCCCCGTGGCCTAGTGTGACCGGAACCGGCCGACCGGCCCGCCACGAATGTGCCGGCTTAGGGGCTGGGGCCTGGAATTGGGTCCCACCCCTGCTCCCTTGTGCTAAGCTTCCAGCTCCCCGGTTGTTCCCCTTGTCGAAACACACCTTGCCGATGTGTCCCACCTTCCCACAGCTATGACACGTCAAGTGCCGCTTGGGGCACTCACGTTTGACGTGCCCTGACAGCCACAACAGGTACACCCGCTTGGGAAGTTCCCGGCAAGACTCCCCTGTCCTCCAAAGTAACGGGATCTGGGTGGAGCCATTGAAGCTTGGCCCCTATCCTTGGGAAGAGTCCCACTCCCGGGCTCAACCTTTCGCCTCTTGGCTTCACCGTGCTTGTCGCGCGCGCTCCGCCCCATCCGCTCCTGGTGAGCCTGTCTTCCCTCCTCTAATCCTCTCTCAACAATCTTGGCGGTGTCCACGACTTCAAACATAGGTCTTCGCCGCAAGATCTCCACCCTTTGCTTCAGGCAGGTTTGAGACCCATGGTAAACTTATGGGCCTTCAGGTCCTCCCTTGATATTGCTTTCGGAGCAAACCGACTCAGCCCCCGGAAATCTCGCTCATACTCTGCCATCGAGCGTGATCCCGCTTCCAGCCGCCGAACTCTTCCCGCTTCGCCACCGCAATGACTCGGAAAGAACTCCTCATGGAACACTGGAGGAATTCATTCCAGGCCATGGTCTCCATGTCCCGGCTTCCTGAGATGCTAAGCCACCATTCCAAGGCTTCCTCCTCCAACCGCCGGACCGCTAGTCTCACTTTGTCTTCCTCCCGGGGTCGAAGAAAGGAGAACACATGCTCGATCTGCCGCAGCCAGTGCTCTGCTCCTAGAGGTTCAGCTCCTCCCTTGAACCTTGGTGGATGTTCCTTTCGGAACTGCGTCAACACGTCTCCCTCTTCCCGCCTCACCGGCACTTCCTGCCTATGCGGAGGTTCCGCCTCACGGGGTGGAGGGGGTGGCACTGCCTGTCGTGCCATCATCTCCTGACGCACCTCGTTTAGGATCTCTCCTCTGAGGTCCTCACGCATGCCTTGCACGTTCTCACTTAGGGCCCGGACTTGGGCCATGATCCGCTCCAAGGGGATCATCGCCCTCTACACGCCGTCCTCTTCCCTCTCCAAGACGGGCGAAGACTCATCTTCTACAGCTGGAGTAGCTCGGGTTACTCTCCTAGGAGGCATAGTCTACATAATTTAAACCAAACTAGGATCAGCTTCTCTCAAGCTCTACACACCCTCATCCCCATGGGCCATGAGGTACTCAAGTAACATTTTACATTTAAACACACAGATAAATCACAGAAGCACACAGCAGCAATTCATAGCAGCAAGTCTCACAGAAAATCACCGAATTTCACAGCAACAAAATTTTGTTTAGCAACAAGTTTCAGCAACACAGCATGTCCAATCACAATACTCATACTGAAATTAAACTAGTGCCCTAATGCCAATGCATGTATGCACCCTCAACCCAAATACAAATGCCCTACTCCTTGGTCTAACTACCCCCTGAGTACACCCCAGAAAACCAGATAGGACCACGTTGATCAGGCGTGTCCTATACTGCCTCCTAAGAGTCTCAGAAGCAGCCAGGCCTCCCCACTATCCTAGGTCCACCAGACCATGAACTATCACTCTGATACCATATTGTCACGCCCCCAATTTCCTTCCACTTGGAAATGAGTAGTGACTGCCCATGCCCGCACCCGAAGGGACAAGGGGTTGGTGCAAGCACCTTAAAAGGACTTCTAGTACGGGTGCTGTCCCAAACCTGCACAATCAGGCTAACATGCCAAGGGGCATGCTCCTGCTCCCAAACCATGCATACAAACACAAATTGAATAACAACATCTCATTTTATTTCATTTCAAAGATCGAATGTTTATTACAACCCAGTCGGGGAGAAACCCCTATGAAGCCAGGTGTACTGTTACAAATAAAACCAAACCAAATTCCAAAACAGAAAACCAAAGTACAACAAAGGAAATAGCATAAACTCCCAGTCCCAGGGGCCTAGCTCCTCAGCCTTCACCTACCGCCTACTAAACCCTGCAAAAGAACAGTTTATAGGAGGGGTGAGCAAACCACAGCTCAAGTAGGGATCCGGTCTCCCCGGACCCGTCCCGCTCTACAACATGCATGATATGTGTATGCTTGTGCTCGTGTCGTGCCTAAGGCTAAAGCGCAAACATCACCCAAGAACACTCTTTACCTGAACCCGCATTGGAGGGCGAGAGGACACCCCGCCACCACAGCGACATGACATACCACATCCAGGCGAATGTTGCATGGACACCAACGCAACATTTTCCACCCGAGTCGATATGGTCAACCACCTCCTCGGGCGCCATACCTACCCTCAAGAATGGGTGTAGACTTAGCCCACCGTCGTGAGTGCTACACCGAGACACAGGACCACGTCCTGGTCAAATCTCAAAGGGGTCCAGCTATTGTGCCTGGCCCATATCTCGGCTCGGTCTCAAACAGGTCAACGAACAAAGATAAAGCATTACATCTCAACATGTAAACTCAAGACAAAGATTTACACTTTCTCGAAGGACCAACATGGTCGATACAAGCCACACACATCAGCCTCATAGGCTTAAAATCAAATACAAATCAAACACAGTACTCACCAGTCACACAGGTATATCATCAAACACCCATATACAAGGTCTCACAGGCATTATATTGAATACATGGCATGCAGGCCTCACGGACATTTCATCAAACACATAATGTGCAGGCCTCAAGGGACATTTCATCAAACACATGGTGGGCATAAACAAACCCGGAAAATCCTCAGGCCAAATTAACATCGAATCAACAAAACATGTCATCGAAGGCCAACATCCATATAGGAGATCACACCTATATGGATTTACATATATATATATATATAGGTGAATATCCTAAAACAGAGGAGAGTTAGGAGAACATGAATCCCTACCTCAGGCTTTTGTCCTAACCTCCACGCTAAACAGCTCCCAACGACGCGAACCACCACGGCAACTGCCCGGAGATCCTCTCTCTCTCTCTCTCTCTCTCTCTCTGGCAGCAGCTGCAGCAAAGGAACACAAGAACCCTAAACTCAAACTCAAGCCCTCATTATATAGACACTACCCACATCAAAACGACGTAGTTTTGATTAAGTAAACCTAGCATCAAAACGACGTAGTTTTGATCAGACAAGTTAGCACCTTTCCGCACCCATATAGGCCAAAATACTCAGAATTTCAACATGGTCCTTTGGAGAAAGATCATTAGAATGTCAAAACCAAGGGAACCATGCAAAAATATGGCTGCACGCCAATTTGCACGTGAATTCCCAATTCACGTGCAACTCCAAATGGACTCCAAATGCTCTCAAACTTCACCCCTAGCCTCCTTGCATCATTTAGAAGACAATCACACTTGCACGTGAATTGGACCCATATCACGTGCACCTCACATACACGTCTGTTTGGCCTGAAACTTCTGTGGTAGATAGAGGACATCATTCTAAGCATCTTTCCTTTTGCACGTGAATTCATTTGAGCCCATTCACTAGGTCAAAATCTAGAAAAACTCTACTCAGAAGGCAAAACTGTGACTAACTGTGACTAACTCAAGGTACGGGTCCTTACAAAAACGATGATGAACAGTACCCTGGGCGAACTGCAAGGTCGAAGTTCGTAGTCAGCAGCTTCGTAGTCAGCAGCTATGGAGTCAGCAGCTTCGTAGTCAGCAGCTATGGAGTCAGCAGCTTCGTAGTTCGGATCAGTAGTCCGGAGGAGTTAGTCCGGATCAGTAGTCCGGAGTAGTTAGTCCGGATCAGTAGTCCGGAGGAGTTAGTCTGGATCAGTAGTCCGGAGGAGTTAGTCCGGATCAGTAGTCCGGAGGAGTTAGTCCGGATCAGTATTCCGGAGGAGTTAGTCCGGATCAGTAGTCCGGAGGAGTTAGTCCGGATCAGTAGTCCGGAGGAGTTAGTCCGGATCAGTAGTCCGGAGTAGTTGGTCCGGATCAGTAGTCCGGAGCAGTTAGTCCGGATCAGTAGTCCGTAGCATTAGTCCGCAACATTAGTCCGCAGCATCAAATCCGTAGCATCAAATCCGCAGCAGTGTTCCGCAGCTTCCATCCGCAATAGTGTTCCGCTGCACTGCACTGGACATTTACATTGTAAACCATTATGCCTCTCCACATTTAAGTATGATACTTAAGTTACAATGTAAATAACGAGATACCCCCCATTTGGATTCAAAGAAAAATACTAGAAAAATTAATTTCCACTCTTTCAAAATGTGAAAATTGGGATTTAGTGTAAAATCTCGGAAAAACCCAAAAGTTCGTAGTGGTGAATTTTTGGAAAGTGGGGTTAGACATCTCAGAAAAATCCCCAAAAATCAGATTATCTTATTTATGATATGGGAACCAAATGCCGGGACTTTTAATTTCAAGAAAATAGCTGCTATGGGTACTTCCTTCATAAATCAAGGATTGAAGATTTACTTGTGGAGACTGGCTACAGTTCCAAAGGAAATGTTGAGAATGACATGCCATACTACTATTAGTATGTTGGTGTGAGGTATTGGGGCGTGGACTCCGTGACTTGTTTGGGTTCTCACCGTGGTGCACCGATGGTGCTATGTGGTTGACGTGGCAGGCATATGCGCCGATGGCAGGCCTGTGTGGCGACTGTGGCCGGGCATATTGCGTTGTGGACAGGCTAAGGCCTGAGTTGAGCCGTGGAGCTCGTGGAGCTAGGGCTGAGTGCCCTGAGCTGGGATCCCATGGAGGATCGTGCACAAGCTGTCCTGTGTGGGCAGGCTGAGTCCTGATGTTTGTGCACACTACACAGTGAACGAGTACACAGAGCATGTAGTATAGACTTGTATGTCTGCATGATGTGGAGTGTTGGGGTCACCTACTGAGCTTGTCGCTCACCCCAACTTGTTGTTTACCTTTTTCAGGTGTGACCCGAGATTAGTGGAGGACTTTCTTCCAGGAGGACGTGCCCACTACTCTGATGTATGATACTGTAAGGACCCGTACCTTGAGTTAGTCACAGTTTTGCCTTCTGAGTAGAGTTTTTTCTAGATTTTGACCTAGTGAATGGACTCCAATGAATTCACGTGCAAAAGGAAAGATGCTTAGAATGATGTCCTCTATCTACACAGAAGTTTCAGGCCAAACAGACGTGTATGTGAGGTGCACGTGAATTGGGTCCATTTCACGTGCAAGTGTGGTTGTCTTCTACATGATGCAAGGAGGCTAAGGGTGAAGTTTGAGTGCATTTGGAGTGCATTTGGAGTTGCACGTGAATTGGGGAATTCACGTGCAAATTGGCGTGCAGCCATATTTTTGCATGGTTCCCTTGGTTTTGACATTCTAATGATCTTTCTCCAAAGGACCATGTTGAAATTCTGCGTATTTTGGCCTATATGGGTGCGGAAAGGTGCTAACTTGTGTGATCAAAACTACGTCGTTTTGATCCTGGGATTCACTTAATCAAAACTACGCCGTTTTGATGTTGTGTTGTCTATATAAGGAGGAGAAGCCCGTCTGTTTTAGGGTTAGGGTTTGTTGCTCCACCAGCCGTCGCAGAGAGAGAGAGAGGGAAGGAGAGCTCCTGGTTGCTGCCGGGCGTCTTGCGTGGGTGGTCGGTGCTTCGTGGGTGGACGGCGTTCGACGTGGGATCGGGACATTTCTGTGTTGTTGCGTTTTACTTGAGGTAGGGGTTCTGTTCTTCCTAAATCCTCCTCTGTCCTAGGGTTCTAGGGCAGATTATGGGTTATATCTGTTATATATACGTATGTAATCCATATAGGTGTGATCTCCTATATGGATGTTGGCCTTCAATGGCAGTTTTTGGTGTATTCTGGTGTTGGATGGTGTGCATATTAAGTGTTCGATAAAATGCCTGTGTGGATATGTCCGTATGAATATGCCTAGTATGTGTTTGATTTTATGCCGATGGCCGTGCGAACTAAGTGTTTGGTATTATGCCTGTGAAAGCATGTATGCTACGTGTTTGGTTTAATGCCTGTGTGACCTTGTATGCTGTGCTTGTGGAACCCAGTGGCTGTGGAAGCCCGGGACTGGAAATGTTAGCCTGTGTGGCTAAGCCTATATGGCCGTGGATATGTTAGCCTGTGTGGCTAAGCCTGAGTGGCTGTGGATATGTTAGCCCGTGTGGCTAAGCCTGAGTGGCTGTGGATTTGTTAGCCTATGTGGCTAAGCCTGTATGGCTGTGGATAGGTGTGTGCCTTGTGAATGTGGAATACTACTTGTTTGCATTTTATTGTCACTACACTTCACCTGTACACACTCATGTACACGCTAGGAGCATGGGATGGGTTGGGGAGACATGATCCCTATCGAGTTGTGGTTGCTCACCCCTCCCTCTATGTTGTGTTTTCTTTCAGAACATACAGGCGTTAGGTGGGACCTCAAGGTGGAAGACCATATTTACTTTACTGTCTACCATTTATGTTGTTTTTTTTTATGGGAACTGATGTAACCCCAGTGGGGATGGATTGAAAAGAGGACTTTGTTGTAATAAAGACTGGTTTGGTTTGTGGATGTTTAAAATGTAATATTCTTGATTTGTATCCTAACCCCTTTGCCCTCCGTGTGGGTAAAAGGGAAGTCACGTGCCGGTTTCCTCGGGTTGGAAATCCGGGGCGTGACAATATGGTATCAGAGCATGGTCTAGTTGGCCTAGGGTAGTGGGCGGACCTGGTTATCCTAAGTCCTTTGGAGGAGCCTAGAGGGACATGCCTGATCAACATGGTCCTCTTTGAGCCTCCAAGGTGTACTTAGGGTAGTCCAGTCTTGTGGTAGGATTTGCATGCATTGGCATTAGGGCACTAGTTGCATTTGCTGTGAATGTGTCTTGAATCGTGGATAAGATCATATGATTAAGTGAAATGTGCAACTCGATTTGTGTGGCAATGTGTCTTGAATCGTGCAATGTGATTGACACGATGTATGTGTGCAATGTTATGTGATAGTGGAATTGATCAGTGGGGTAGAGGTAGTGACGCGATAGATTATAAAATTGTTTTGACGTTGTGCTTCTTACTTCGTGTAGTAAGAATGCCACCGAGGAGAGTGACACGTGCGTCCGGGGCGATGGCCGATGAGTCATCTCGCCCATGAGGGTCCGGATGCGGGACCGTCCGTTGGAGGGCATGCGTTGTTACCGGCACGGCCTACGAGAAGGCATCCGGCTGGAGGTACAAGGGCTACGGGAGGGACTCCGGCAGGACGTTCGGGAGGAGGTGCGCCGTGAGATGGCAAAGACACAGCGGTGGTGCCACCACCACCACCACCAGTAGGAGAGCTGCCTCGTGAGCGTGAGAGTTCGCTGGGTGGTGTACCGACTCGTGCAGAGGATGACGTGGTGACACGGTTCCGGAAGGAACAACCTCCGCGATTCAAGGGGGAAGGTGAACCCGTGGTAGCTGAACAGTGGTCGAGGCAGATAGAGCATGTGTTCTCCTTTCTCCTACCCCGGGAGGAGGATAAGGTGCGACTAGCAATTCGGCAGCTGGAGGGGGATGCTTTGGAGTGGTGGACCAGTGTCACGGGGAGCCGTGCGGTGCAACTCATGCTTTGGGAGGAGTTCTTGTAACTCTTCCATGAGGAGTTCTTCTCGGAATCAGTGAGATGGCAGAAGAGGGAAGAATTTGGCAGTTTGAAGCAGGGATCTAGGATGGTACCTGAGTATGAGCGGGAGTTCCGGAGCTTGAGTAGGTTTGCTCCTGAGACTGTGGCAAGGGAGGACCTGAAGGCCCACAAGTTCACTTTGGGCCTTAGGCCAGCCCTTAGGCAGAGGGTGGCAATTCTACGCTTGAGGACCTATGCTGAGGCTGTAGAGACGGCCCGTGTAGCCGAGAGGGAGATGGATGATGGGAGGCAGACCCATCAGGGTCGCCCGTTGCAAGGTGGGTTGGAGCGTGATTCCGGGTCCAAGCGGCCCAAGACTGAGGAAAGGGATAGCAGTTCCTTTCGCAGCCGGGGACAACCATCTGTGCCCCCAGGGAGGTCTAGCTTTGGCGGTAGTAGACAGGAAGGTCCAGCAGGAGGACTCCCCAGCGGTTGTCATTGCTGTGGGGAGCAAGGCCACTTCAAGAGGGAGTGTCCCAAGAAGAACTGGCGATGCAATAGCTGTGGACGAGAAGGCCATTTGAGCCGGGGTTCGTTGGAGTAGCAACAAGGGAGTTGGAGGCATGGCATCCAGCATGAGGAGTGACGCCGGTTCCGTACACCAGCGGAGAGACCAGCTCGTCGGTGGCAGGCTAGTCAGGCAGGATCGAGTCGACCCGACCCCAAGGGAGGCCGGACGGCACGAGACCGAGGCCGGAGGCAACCTTAGCGGGAAGCGTCCGGTGAGTGAGCCGACCGGTGGCACGGGCCAAGGAAGGGTGTTTGCGTTGGAGGCGACGTACCAGAGGAGGAGGCCGAGCTACCACCCCCCACCACCGAGGATGGAGCAAGACCATCGGTGGTTAGAGGTACCCTCTTGATTTCTCGCACGTTAGCTTCGTTCTTTTTGATACGGGTGCATCGTGTTCCTTCGCCGCCGAGCTTCTTATTGATGGCTTGGGGTTAGCTTGTGTGGAGGCCGCGAGGCCCCCGGTTTGTGGAGTCTCCTGGTGGGAGGCATGATTGTGGTACGGCGTGTGTGTCGTGACTATGTGTTAACCATAGGCGAGGTGGAGCTGAGTTTTGACTTGCATGTGATGCCCATGCGTACTTTTGACCTGATCTTGGGTATGGATTGGCTTATGGCTTTCCAAGCCAAGATAGACTGTTACCGGCGGCGCGTATCCTTCGTGACACCTGTAGGGACCTCTTACACCCTGCAGGGGGAGTGGGACTGTGAGGCGAGTCGGGCCGGGCTGGTGATGGACCAGTGGGGTGCCATTACCTACAGGTTGGCAGCCCTGACCTTTGCTGAGGAGGGTAAGGCGGAGAAGAGGGTGTGGCCCGCTGTGGTGGACCAATTTCAGGATGTTTTTCTTGAGGAGTTGAGGAGTTTGCCACCTAAGAGGAGTGTGGAGTTCACCATTGAGTTGGTGCCGGGGACGGGTCCGATTTCCCAAGTAGCATATCGTATGGGGCCAGCCGAGCTGAGGGAGCTGCAGAGGCAAATTGAGGAGTTGGTGGGCCAAGGGTATATCAGACCGAGTACCTCACCTGGGGGTGCTCCGATGCTCTTTGCTAAGAAGGCTGATGGCACGCTTCGTCTCTGCATCGACTACAGGAAGCTGAATTCAGTGACTGTGAAGAACAAGTACCCGTTGCCTCGGATAGATGACCTGTTTGACCAGTTGAGTGGGGCCCAGTGGTTTTCCAAAATAGATTTACGGTCGGGGTATCATCGGTTGAGGGTTAGGGAGGGAGACATCCCTAAAACGGCCTTTCGGTGCAGGTATGGGCACTACGAGTGGATAGTGATGCCTTTTGGGCTCACTAATGCGCCGGCAGTATTTATGCATTTGATGAACCAAGTCTTTGCCCCATACTTAGACTCGTTCGTGGTGGTGTTTATCGACGATATCTTGGTGTATTCCAAGACCGAGCAGGAACATGTGGAGCACTTGGCAACGGTGTTGCAAACCTTGAGGGACCAGCAGCTGTTCGCTAAGTTTACCAAGTGTGAGTTTTTGCTGCAGGAGGTTCACTTTCTTGGCCATGTGGTGTCAGCTGAGGGAGTTAGGGTGGACCCAGCCAAGATTGAGGCCGTGGCATCGTGGGCGAGGCCAACCAACATTTTTGAGATCCGTAGTTTTCTTGGCTTGGCGGGGTACTATCGTCGTTTTGTCGAGGGGTTCTCCCGTTTGGCAGCTCCGATGACAGCGTTGACTCGGAAGGGCATGAAGTTTGATTGGACTGACAAGTGTCAGCAGGCGTTTGAGACTCTCAAAACCCGTTTGACCACTGCACCTGTGTTGAGGTTGCCTAGGGAGGATATTCCGTATGAAGTGTACTGTGATACGTCCAGGGTTGGTTTGGGGTGTGTGCTTATGCAAGAGCACAATGTGGTAGCTTATGGGTCAAGGCAGCTGAAGCCTCATGAGCAGAATTATCCTACTCATGACCTTGAGTTAGCGGCTGTCATCTTCGCCCTGAAGAGTTGGCAGCACTACCTCTTGGGGGAAAAGTTTGTGGTGTTCTCGAGATCACAAGAGCCTTCGAGACATCTTTACCCAGAAAGACTTGAATTTGAGGCGAGAGGAGATGGGTGGAGTATTTGCGGACCTTTGATTTTACTCTTGCCTATACCCCGGGCAAGGGTAATATTGTGGCTGACGCGTTGAGCAGAAAAGGGAAAGCTGAGGTGGCCGTGAGAGAGTGGAAGCCGATGGAGCGGTTGGCGATGTTGCAGCTGCGCCTGTTGTTCGTGATGGTGGGACAGCCCTGAGTCCTTTGGTGGTTGTGCCTGAGTTGTACCAGCGCGTCCGGGAGGAACAAGTTGGGTGACATTGAGTGTGAGGTTCTCCGTGCCCGTATTGAGGCCGGGGAGCTATCGAGGACCGGACAGAGGGTCCCGAGCATGAGTTGTCATTTCAGGGGTGGTTGGTAGTGGCTTCTTCCCTCAGGGATGAGGTGATGAGGGAGTTTCACCAATCTAGAGTTGTTGTGCATCCAGGGGGTACGAAGATGTACCATGCACTTCGGGGACATTTTTGGTGGCCTGGGATGAAACGCGATGTGGCTGCCTTTGTTTCGCGGTGCCTCACCTGTCAGCAGGTGAAGGCTGAGCATCAGCGGCCGGCGGGCATGTTATAGCCCTTGCCCATAGCGGAGTGGAAGTGGGACCACATAGCGATGGATTTTATGACTGGTCTTCCACCCACCACAGGGAGGAAAGATATGATTTGGGTGATTGTGGATCGACTCACAAAGTCGGCCCATTTCCTGGCTGTTCGCGAGCGGGACTCCATTGGGACCTTGAGTCGTTGTACATAAACGAGATTGTGAAACCGCATGGAGTACCATCATCGGTTGTCTCTGACCGGGATTCGAGGTTCACCTCCCATTTTTGGGCAGGTTTGCAGGAGGCTATGGGGACCAAGCTTCACTTGAGTACAGCCTTTCACCCCTGAGACCGACGGTCAGACAGAGAGGACGAATCGGACTTTGGAGGACATGTTACGGGCCTGTGTGTTAGATTTTGGGGGTTCGTGGGCAACTCACCTTCCTTTGGTGGAGTTTGCCTACAATAACAGCTTATCAGGCATCCATTGGGATGGCTCCTTTTGAGGCGTTGTATGGGCGGCCGTGTCGATCACCTTTGTGTTGGACCGAGGTGGGGGAGACAGCTCTCTTGGGACCGCAGTTTGGTTCAAGAGGCTACCGAGAAGGTTAAGTTGATTCGACAGCGGTGGTTATCGGCTCGAGTCGGCAGAAATCTTATGCGGATCAGCGGCGGCGACCTTTGGAGTTTTCTCGTTGGTGATCATGTGTTTCTTCGTGTTTCCCCACGTCGTGGACATCGACGGTTTGGGCGAGGTTCCAAGCTATCTCCGCGGTTTATTGGTCCTTTTGAGATTTTGGATCGTGTAGGGCCTGTGGCCTACCGGTTAGCGTTACCACCGCGGCTGAGTCGAGTGCACAACGTGTTTCACGTGTCCCAGTTGAGGAAGTATCACCCTGACCCCACTCATGTCATCGATTGGGGGACATTGGACATTGAGGATGACATGTCCGTTGTTGAGGCCCCTATCCGTATCCTAGATCGGCGCGAGAAGCTTTTGCGTGGTCGTGCTATTCCTTTGGTTCGCGTGTTGTGGCAGCACCGTGGCATTGAGGAGGAGACATGGGAACGTGAGTCCGTGATGCGTGAGCAGCACCCAGACTTGTTCGAGGACGAACAATCTTAAGCGTGGGAGGTGGCTGTTGGCCAAGGGATAGTGATGTGTTTTCTTGTATTAGTTGTGTACGATTTGGTGTATTTGTATTGTCTTTTGCAGACAGGTGTTCTTATTTGTGATGTGTTTTGAGATGTGTATTCGTGACATGCGGACATGTGTTATATGCATTATTGTGGTTATGGATTATGGTGGTACCTTGTTATGTGCTGTTATGTGTTGTGCGTGGTGTATGACCCGTTTGGGTGTTGTGGCTCGCCGTGTGGCAAATGGGTAGCTTGTGTTTGCTTTCCTCGTATGCCATTGCTTTTCGAGGACGAAAAGTCTTAAGGGGGAGAGGATGTAAGGACCCGTACCTTGAGTTAGTCACAGTTTTGCCTTCTGAGTAGAGTTTTTTCTAGATTTTGACCTAGTGAATGGACTCCAATGAATTCACGTGCAAAAGGAAAGATGCTTAGAATGATGTCCTCTATCTACCACAGAAGTTTCAGGCCAAACGGACGTGTATGTGAGGTGCACGTGAATTGGGTCCATTTCACGTGCAAGTGTGGTTGTCTTCTACATGATGCAAGGAGGCTAGGGGTGAAGTTTGAGTGCATTTGGAGTGCATTTGGAGTTGCACGTGAATTGGGGAATTCACGTGCAAATTGGCGTGCAGCCATATTTTTGCATGGTTCCCTTGGTTTTGACATTCTAATCATCTTTTTCCAAAGGACCATGTTGAAATTCTGAGTATTTTGGCCTATATGGGTGCGGAAAGGTGCTAACTTGTGTGATCAAAACTACGTCGTTTTGATCCTGGGATTCACTTAATCAAAACTACGTCGATTTGATGTTGTGTTGTCTATATAAGGAGGAGAAGCCCCTCTGTTTTAGGGTTAGGGTTTGTTGCTCCACCAGCCGTCGCAGAGAGAGAGAGAGGGAAGGAGAGCTCCTGGTTGCTGCCTGGGCGTCTTGCGTGGGTGGTCGGTGCTTCGTGGGTGGACGGCGTTCGACGTGGGATCGGGACATTTCGTGTTGTTGCGTTTTACTTGAGGTAGGGGTTCTGTTCTTCCTAAATCCTCCTCTGTCCTAGGGTTCTAGGGCAGATTATGGGTTATATCTCGTTATATATACATATGTAATCCATATAGGTGTGATCTCCTATATGGATGTTGGCCTTCAATGGCAGTTTTTGGTGTATTCTGGTGTTGGATGGTGTGCATATTAAGTGTTCGATAAAATGCCTATGTGGATATGTCTGTGTGAATATGCCTAGTATGTGTTTGATTTTATGCCTGATGGGGTCAGTGCGAACTAAGTGTTTGGTATTATGCCTGTGAAAGCGTGTATGCTACGTGTTTGGTTTAATGCCTGTGTGACCTTGTATCTTTGTGCTTGTGGAACCCGGTGGTTGTGGAAGCCCGGGATCGGAAATGTTAGCTTGTGTGGCTAAGCCTATATGGCCGTGGATATGTTAGCCTGTGTGGCTAAGCCTGAGTGGCTGTGGATATGTTAGCCCGTGTGGCTAAGCCTGAGTGGCTAAGCCTGTATGGCTGTGGATATGTGTGTGCCGTGTGATTGTGGAACACAACCTGTTTATATCTTATTGTCACTACACTGCACCTATACACACCCTCATGTAGACGCTAGGAGCATGGGATGGGTTGGGGAGACATGATCCCTACTGAGCTGTGGTTGCTCACCCCTCCCTCTATGTTGTGTTTTCTTTCAGGAACATACAGGCGTTAGGTGGGACCCCAAGGTGGAAGACCATATTTACTTTACTGTCTACCATTTATGTTGTTTTTTTTATGGGAACTGATGTAACCCCAGTGGGGATGGATTGAAAAGAGGACTTTGTTGTAATAAAGACTGGTTTGGTTTGTGGATGTTTAAAATGTAATATTCTTGATTTGTATCCTAACCCCTTTGCCCTCCGTGTGGGTAAAAAGGGGAGTCACGTGCCGGTTTCCTCGGGTTGGAAATCGGGGCGTGACAGAGATAAGATCGTCTTCTTGTATTGTGTATTGTATTATGTTTGTATCCCGGACATGGGTCCGTGGACAGTTGTATTGGCATACTGTTTGTGATGTGATGTCTGTATGACTGTTTGACTTCTTGTATGCATGATGATGTATGGGAAAGTACAGGATTACCCTAGATGTATGACTGTACAGGGTTGCATATTTGAGACAGCACCCGCGGTGTAGTCTCTATTGGTGCTAGTCACCAACCCCTTGACCTATCGGGTGCGGGCAAGGGAAGTCATGTACCTGGTTCCGGGTTCCCTGGAATTCGGGGGCGTGACAAGTTGGTATCGAGCCAAGTTCTAGTGGACCTAGGTTAGTGAGGGGTGGTTAATTGATTCCATGTGACTTGGAAAAGCGTAGGGAGGGCGCCTGATCAACGCAGTCTTTACATGTATTCTAGGTTATTTTGGTGTCAGTTAGATCATCCTAGGAGCATACATGGGGATAGGGTGCATTGCTAGTGGTATGATTGTGTGCATATAGGGCACTAGCTTGTCTTTGTGTGTGATGTGCTTGTATGTGGTGCCAGGATGGCACGTGGCCGTGAGAGCCAGGACTTGATTGTGGTGTACCCCGAGGGGTGACATGAAGCTATATGCATGGTTGTGGACCTACGGGTCGTGTGGTGTACCCTGATGGGGGACACGATGCTATATGCATGGTATGGACCTACGGGTCATGTAGTGAGAACCTATAAGTCGGTTGTGCCTTTGATGGCTGTTTGTGATAGCAGTGCTAGTATTGATTGTTTGATTGTTTGTTGTTGTGGCCAGTGTGATGGCACCACCGAGGAGGGTTGTCCGAGGCCAGGGTCCGGCAGAGGAGCCCACGATAGAGTCGGGGCACCAGGGGCAGCAGAGCCCGCAGCAGAAGTCATCAGCTCCCGTTGTGGGACCTGATTTGACGCAGGTGTTGATTCAGTTGCAGGAGGCCATGCAGGGTATGCAGGGCTCGATGAGGGATATGGCTAGAGAGGTGGATGAGCTGAAGAGGCAACAACAGCCTCAGCAGCCACCACAGCCTCAACAGCAGGAGGCGAGGGTGGTGCAGGATGTGCACCAGCAGGAGGTCGTGATAGAACCAGCACGATGAGGAGTGGACTGGGCTGCACAGTTTTTGAAACATGCACCCAGGACTTTTGAGGATGGTTCGCGGCCAGAGGCAGCCGAGGACTGGATTAGGTGGACAGAGGATATCTTTGATATGATCGGGGTGCCAGATGAGGAGAGAGTGCGTGTGGCAACGCACTATCTGTTGGGTATCCCACGCAGGTGGTGGGAATCCACTAGAGCTGTCCATGGCAGTCAGATGAGCTGGAGAGAGTTTGTTGAGCGTTTCTTTGGGGAGTATTTTCCCAGCTCATTGCAGTATGCTCGACGGAGAGAGTATTATGAGCTTCAGTAGGGTTGCCAGACAGTGGGGGAGTATGTGCAGGCCTTCACAGATTTAGGGCGGTTTGCTCTGGAGGCTTGGGAAAAGGAAGGCCGGAAGACGCAGGACTTCATTCAGGGCTTGAGGCCATCTCTGAAAAGACAGCTGGAACCGATGCAGTTGACCAGTTACCGAGAGGCGGTCGACAAGGCACTCATTATTGAGCGAGGTCAGGATCAGGCGAGAGCCCAGAGACCGGGAGGTTCGGAAGGTCCGAGCAGAAAGAGGCAGAGTGGGGAGAGCAGTGTTGCTCAGCTTGAGAGGAGGTAGGTGCAGAGGGTTTCCAGCCAGGTGGTGGGACCCCGTGAGAGTTCAGCCAGCAGGAGGCCAGGTACCTGTTGGGGTTGTGGTTTGACCGGGCATGTCTCGAGAGACTGTCCAAGGAAAAAGATGACCTGCTTCCGATGCGGGAAGGTGGGACATGGAGCTAGGGAATGTGTTACCCTTAGCTCAACCAGCAGTGTAGGCCCTCGTCCGAGAGATCACGGACAGAGGAGTGGGGCTCCGTCTCAGAGGTCAGTGCCGCCGGCACAGAGCACGCAGACGCGACCTGCGGTGCAGCAGCCTCAGCGGGAGGCATAGGGTCATGTTTATCATCGGGGCAAGGCCCCAATGGGCCAGGCTAGTGGCAGTGGACCACGAGGGAGGACTTTTGCCCTTACCAGCAGAGAGGCAGAGGTTCCACCAGTGGACGAGGCAGGAGCAGGACCTTCAGTGGTGAGAGGTACCATTATCATTTCTCATACTATCTGTTCAGTTTTGATTGATACTGGTGCTACCCATTCTTTTATTTCGTATGCTACGGTGGTTGGCTTGGAGTTAGACCAGGAGACAGTGAGTCAGTCTCTGATGGTTGCTTCACCTTTGGGTGGAATTGTGATACTTGAGAGTATCTGTCGTGCTTGTCAGGTAACACTTGGGGGTGTTAACCTGTTGTGTGATTTGTATATCATGGAGTTAGATGATTTTGTTGTTATCCTGGGTATGGACTGGTTGGTCTATGTGGAGGCCAAGATTGATTGTTTTCGACGGCGTGTGACGTTCCTCACACCAGAGGGCACGCGGGGTGTCTTTGTGGGTGAGTGGACTGAGGAGGCATGTAGGTTGGGACCTTTGAGGCATGGGTGGGGTGATGTGACCCACCAGTTAGCCAACTTGACGTTGGTTGACAGGAGGAGAGAGGGGAAGGCTGTTTTGCCACCCATTGTAGATCAGTTCCCGGATGTGTTTCCCGAGGACTTGGTCAGCTTGCCACCCGTAAGAGAGGTGGAGTTTTCAATCGAGTTGTTACCAGGGACAACACCGATCAGGTTAGCGGCCTACCGGATGGCACCGACAGAGCTTAGAGAGCTCAAGAGACAGATAGATGATCTATTGGCACGAGGCTTTATCAGGCGAAGTAGCTCACCGTGGGGCACTCCAGTGTTGTTTGCCAAGAAGGCGGATGGTTCACTTGTATAGACTACCGGAAGCTGAACCAGGTGACTATGAAGAACAGGTATCCATTGCCGAGGATCGACGACCTGTTTGATCAGTTTCGCGGTGCGAGGTGGTTTTCCAAGATAGACTTGAGATCTGGATACCATCAGTTGAGGGTTAGGGAGGCAGACATCCCTAAGACCGCGTTCAGTTGTCGTTATGGGCATTATGAGTGGCTTGTGATGCCGTTTGGGCTCACGAATGCTCCAGCAGTGTTTATGGGATTGATGAACCAGGTGTTTGCTCCATATTTAGATATGTTCGTTGTGGTGTTCATCGACGATATTTTGGTCTATTCAGCGACCAAGAGGGAGCATGAGGAGCATTTGCAGGTTGTGTTGCAGACCTTGCGAGAGCACCGGTTGTATGCGAAGTTCACAAAATGTGACTTCTGGTTGCAACAGGTGCACTTCTTGGGGCATGTGGTGTCTTCAGAGGGTATCACAGTGGACCCTGAGAAGGTTGAGGCAGTCATGTCGTGGAAGAGGCCCACGAATGTGTTTGAGATTCGTAGCTTCCTTGGTTTGGCAGGCTATTATCGGAGGTTCGTGGAGGATTTTTCCCAGTTGGCAGCTCCTATGACACACTTGACTAGGAAGGGAGTTCCTTTTGTTTGGTCTGATGCGTGTGAGAGTGCTTTCATGGAGCTGAAGGCACGATTGACCTCAACACCTATCTTGATTCTCCCACAGGAGGGTGTGCCTTTTGAGGTGTATTGTGATGCTTCCAGGGTGGGACTTGGTTGTGTGTTGATGCAGACTCGGCAGGTGATTGTGTCACGCCCCGGATTTCCAACCCGAGGAAACCGGTACGTGACTCCCCATTCACCCACACGGAGGGCAATGGGGTTGGACTACTGGATGCCACACAAGCAAGTCTAACAATTACAATAAATCAAATAAGCCACATCTTTATTTAATTCCAAAACATCAAAGGTTCACAAAACAACCAAGTCCCTGATTACAGTTCAATCCCTTAGTACATTCCCCTCCCTGGGGTTACATAAATCATAAAAGTACATTACTGAAATGAACAATAAAGTGGAGAGGGTCTTCCACCTTGGTGTATCCACCTAACGCCTGTAAGTCCCTGGAAAACAAACAAACACAGTAGGAGGGGTGAGCAACCACAGCTCAGTAGGGATCATGTCTCCCCAACCCATCCCATGTTCCTAGCATCTACATGCCATGTGTACAAGTGCAGTGTCGTGATACAATAATTTTAACAGACATAATAACAACCACATCAACAATTTACAATCTTCCACTGCCACACAGGCTAACACTTTAACCACAAGTGATTTAACCGCCTCTTCAGGCCAAGTGATTTAACCGCCTCTTCAGGCCACTGGTTTAACCGCCTCTCAGGCAAAGTTATTTAACCGCCTCTTCAGGCCAGATACCACAGTCAAGCACACAACACACATGGTCACTCAAGCATACAACCAAACACTTGGTGTGCACCCGTTCACAAGCGCACAAATCCAACCATTCAGGCCATAGAGCAAACATCCAGCATACATACATACACTAAACCACAAGTCCAGTCACACGGACATATTACCAAACACTTAATGGGCATATACACACAACTAAGTTCACACAGGCATTTCATCAAACATGTAGCAGGCATGTCATACAGGCATTTTATCAAACACTTTTCATGCATCACACAAACACCAGAAACACCAAAATCGCCATTGAAGGCCAACATTCATATAGGAGGTCACACCTATATGAATTTACATATAAATAATATAATAGATATAACTCATATTCTGCCCTAGGACCCTAGGACAGAGGAGGATTTAGGAAGAACAGAATCCCTACCTTACAACAGATCTTCCTTGCTCCCGCGCTAAACGCTGTCCTCCCCACGCAAGATGCTCCGGCAGCAACCAGCAACTCCCCTTCCTTCTCTCTCTCTAGCTCTCTCTCTCTCTCTACGACGGCTGCAGCAGCTGAAGTGAACCCTAAACCTAAAACAGAGAGCTTCTCCTCCTTATATAGACAACACAACATCAAAACGACGTAGTTTTGATTAAGTGAATCCCAGCATCAAAACGATGTAGTTTTGATTACACAAGTTAGCACCTTTCCGCACCCATATAGGCCAAAATACTCAGAATTTCAACATGGTCCTTTGGAGAAAGTTCCTTAGAATGTCAAAACCAAGGGAACCATGCAAAAATATGCTCGCACGCCAATTTGCACGTGAATTCCCCAATTCACGTGCAACTCCATACGCACTCCAAATGCTCTCAAACTTCACCCCTAGCCTCCTTGCATCATTTAGAAGACAACCACACTTGCACGTGAATTGGACCCATATCACGTGCACCTCACATACATGTCCATTTTGCCTGAAACTTCTGTGGTAGATAGAGGACACCATTCTAAGCATCTTTCCTTTTGCACGTGAATTCATTGGAGTCCATTTACTAGGTCAAAATCTAGAAAAACTCTACTCAGGAGGCAAAACCGACTAACTCAAGGTACGGGTCCTTACATCCCTCTCCCCCTTAAGACTTTTCGTCCTCGAAAAGAAATGACATACGAGGAAAACAAACACAAGCTACCCATTTGCCACACGACGAGCCACAACACCCAAATGGGTCATACACCGCACATTGTACACAATAGCATATAACATAGTGCCACCACAGTCCATAACCACATGCATCACAATCTATGGAAACACAGCCACATGTCACAAATACCCATCACAAGCACATTTCATTAACACATTCAATATAAATAAAAGTCAAAAGTCGAAAGGAAATACAAATACACCAGCCAACAGCCACCCCTCCACCCTTAAGATTGTTGGTCCTCGAACAACTCAGGAGTTGCTCACGCATCACGGATTCGCGTTTCCATATTTCCTCCATAGGACGTGTCGTCCTCGAAAAGACAATACACTTTCCATAATGCACATGCTGATGCACATCGTCCACAACCATGCACACACCCGCGAATGAAGATAGCACACAATAACACACATGAAGGCACGTACCCACAAACCCAATACAAAACAGCATGATAGGGAAACACATATTCTAAACTCACAAACAATCCTTGTTTTCCGCACCTAACACATGTCACAAGTATTCACATGTCACGACGGTGTACGACATATACGCCCATCCCCAACACGTACGTTTAACAAATCACATAGGTCACAGACCAACTCACATCATAAACACCACTACAAGGAACAAGGCACAAACAAAACACTACTACACGTTTAACGTTCCACTGCCCACTCGCTGACACCATACAAACTCATCCGCAGGGAGTTTCCTCACAACCTTCCCACCTCTGGACCGTTCGTCCCCGAAAAGAGAAATCAAGTGGCAAACATCACGGGAAGATTAAAGCAACATATAACACCCATGAGCATAACAAGAACTAGAGCTTGGCCAATTAGCGCGCTGACAACAACTCACGTGAGCAAGTCGACAACGGTGAGGTCGAGAAGCCTCCCACGGATGCATGAAGACCCCGACAACCGAACAAGGCCAACACCGAAGCCTATGCATGAAGCATCCATTCGCTAGAATTCATATGATTGAACGAGAAGTCACCGCATCGACATAGCGGGGTACTCGGCATTAGACGCCTACTCATGTCACAATAGGACCAACACTCCACAATGTAAAATACCCAACAATGACACCATCAAAATTGGATGTCAACGGACCCCAACAATGTACAACGCAGCCACACTCCATATGTAGACCTTACCCTAACGGCAACCACTAAGTGGTCACAAGGAAACACAAACAAACAAGAGAAAAGCATTAGACAAACCATAATCGTGTTTCTACACATGGAGATCACCCCAGCAGCACCTTCATCACTGCTCAAACCGCCTCACTCTATAGTGATACACGCAACAACAAAACCCAAACAATGCCAAAGGGAACTCAAGATGACTTACAATCCAGGACACAACTACATCAGGATGAAGTGTGCCCTCCACCAGTCGGTCACGATCAACAAGACGCCCAACGGAGTCCAAGGAGTAACTCAAAACAACGAATTCAGTACCATACCCAATCACGGCAAGACCAAAAGTTACTATCGGGCTAACACCAGTCACCAACGTTGAGAATCTACTAAAGAATCCCTTGAACCAGAACGTCACATAAATAACACCTCCCTAACTACGGTCAAATAGGGATCCACCAAGGGCCCACACAGCCTTCACTAACTCAGGCTTATGTTACAACCCAAGTGATAACACCTTACTCAGTCGGCAGACATTCCATGCGACAGGAATTCTTTGACGCCGGGTAGTTGCCAACAACGTAGTCCTCTCCACCCTGGAAAAGTCTCCTACCGACAACATGACAATAACGGAATCCTCGGTGTCACCACTCACAGGTCACAAAGGAATCCTTTGCCTCCAGGACATACTCCACCTCATGGCCCACTAACCCCGCTATACCAACAATCACGTCCTATCTCAACACACCAACAAAACACTCAAACTAACCAAGAAATGCTCAGGCTCTAACCGCGACTTAATATGGTCACCGCAATTCCTCCGGGTAGGCACAAGAAACGAGACATACAAACTCCTTATTCGGGACATTCACGTAGCTCCCAAACACACCAACACTTTGATGGCGTGGTCCATCTCACTTACCGCATCAAAACGCACACGAAAGACTTTCAAGAAGAACATATGTAGCATGAGGACCCCATGATAGCCGCAGGACACAAACCTCCCCCAAAGGGGTAGCACTAATACCCCTTACAAACAAAACTCACCTCTGACTCCATTCAATGGATCATAACTCATCAATACTTTCACACTTTAACTTAGCATGCCATCACACGTGACAGGGAATAGCATCAACATTACACATAACACCCCTCTTCATCCCATACCGCACATAATATGCGCATGCATCACCTCCTACTCCTCTGCATATGTCTACCACGAGACCCACACATAAGAACTTTGTTATACCCCTTTAACACATATGCAACACACACAACAAAACAAAACAACCACAACACACGAAATAAACTACTGTGCAGAACACATGTAAGAGAGGACATACTAGCCCCCACCTCCTCGCCTCTTTTAAGCCTATTACCCACACGACATGGATTAACGGAATGGTCCTACCACCAGGAGTACATCCTCAACCCCTCGGAAGGTGTCTCACAATTATGAGGAAAAACCCAAACAAGGCCTGCCCAATCTCACTCGCTTGCCTGCTTGCACTGATTGGGTTCGCCGAGCACGATCCTATAAACTCACTCGTAACCTAGTTCCAGGACTTATCACATTTTTATACATACGCAAACCCATTTCACCACATATCCCATGAACATTACCCAAGGTCTTTCACACACCGCCAGCATGACACGTGGTCAATGTTTGGCCACCCAAGAATTTGTAGCCATCTCCACAGGACACCCATAAGAATCTTAAAACCACATACCACTCTCGCCAATCCATTTAGATTTCAATGACTCAAAGGGTGGGTTATACTAGTGGCAATTTCCTCCCTCAACCTTGACACTTGGAAAGGTTACCAGAAGAACATCCTTCTTAAGTAGCACATCTACAGAAACCTCTACTCACATGAAAACACATTTCTATTACTCAAGGTTGCCACAGCGGGGTCACACACTACCCACAAGCCACTAACTCATGCCTCCAGCTTCCTAGGCTAGCTAGGCCAGAGGTAATCTCACCTACGCTAGCGTATTAGGGGTAACACAGTAACATTTATTACTTTCCTCACACACGGGCGCCCAAAATTGACTACCACACAAAGATACAATTAACACTTTCGACCATATTAAAACCACCAACTCTTTCCAACAACTGTTTATAACCATTAGTAATTTATTAGTCTTTTGGTATCATATATATATTTTTATTTATTTTACTCATTTATTCTCTAGTAGGTCCCCAACTACGTCCATCCAAAATGGTAACTCAAACGACCTTCTAAGCCTCACCTAACACAAAACAGTGGCTCAAGAGCCCACCCGGCAAAAATACCCCTCTATCACAAGTGTCTTAATTAAATGGCTAGAAACGCAACAATCAAAGGTTCACCCTGCCCTCACCTAATCCTGCACGAGACTCAACCGATCACTATCATTAAAGGAATATGATACCACCACTAAACAGAAATCTTCACACGCGAGAATCAAAATCGTACCCTTGACTAAGGAAAGTTCTGCCATGCTCTCCTCCTAGCCTCACTTGAATTTTGCTTTATCCCTAGCTCGTTGAGCCAATCTCCTAGCACCATGACTTGCTTTACCAAAACAGGCTGTCTGGAGATGTCCTACTTTCCAATGTCCCGGTTGCCCACTGCAAGAACAACCCCTTTGGGAAACTGGTCTCTACCTCTTGAGCCCCTTTCGCTGATCAGGACAACTATGCTTCAATTAATCTTCACCCAAGATCCCCCCCGATGATGTGGGTTGATAGCTCTCGACGTACCTCGCTCTTAATCGGTTGTCGAATCTCATCCTTCAACTCTTGAATTACCAGGCTTAAGATGCCAACCTCATTACTTACATCCTGCAGCCCCTCCCACTTGCCCCCGACTGGGGGGGTGGGCTTCTTTGCTACCTCAATAGTCGTACTGGTCATAATTTTTGGAGACATTGGCTCCACGAAAAGGCAGCGCTCTAGGTTATCACTCAATAATCTCAACAATCGCGAGATCACTACCGACTAAGCAACTTAAGCTATAACACGCATTATTACCATACAAGTCCATAGGTTCACATTTAACAGACTATACCAATTTTACATTCCATTGCATTGCTCATAACCACGCTTGTTGCACACAGTACCAAGCAAATCACATGCTCAACCATTCACAGAACACCAAGCAAACCACATTAATTTTTTTTTTTTTTTTTTTTGTTAACAGGTCACAAGCCTCAAGTTTCCAAGCACACAGTTTCACTTCCACAATTTCTTTTCCATGTTTTCATGCTCGAACCATCACAAATTCTTTTCCATGTTATCACGTTCAAACCATTTATCCATGCAATTACACACTTGTACACATTTCAGTTCTCATTAAACCACATTGCACAAACGGCAATTCCACAAGCATACGGCTCAAGTTGTCATAAAATCGAGTTAATCGAGTTGACCTGATTAAAACATGCTCTTCATATTTTCTCTCACATGCTTTATCTCGGTTAATCACACAAAGACAACCAATGCAACTAGTGCCCTAATGCCAATGCATGCAAATCCTACCTCAGGTCTGGACTACCCCAAGTACACCTTAGAGGCTCAAAGAGGACCGTGTTGATCAGGCACATCCCTCCAGGTTCCTCCAAAGGACTCAAGATAACCAGATCCGCCCACTACCCTAGGCCAACTAGACCATGCTCGATACCATATTGTCACGCCCGGATTTCCAACCCGAGGAAACCGGTACGTGACTCCCCATTCACCCACACGGAGGGCAATGGGGTTGGACTACCTGGATGCCACACAAGCAAGTCTAACAATTACAATAAATCAAATAAGCCACATCTTTATTTAATTCCAAAACATCAAAGGTTCACAAAACAACCAAGTCCCTGATTACAGTTCAATCCCTTAGTACATTCCCCTCCCTGGGGTTACATAAATCATAAAAGTACATTACTGAAATGAACAATAAAGTGGAGAGGGTCTTCCACCTTGGTGTATCCACCTAACGCCTGTAAGTCCCTGGAAAACAAACAAACACAGTAGGAGGGGTGAGCAACCACGGCTCAGTAGGGATCATGTCTCCCCAACCCATCCCATGTTCCTAGCATCTACATGCCATGTGTACAAGTGCGGTGTCGTGATACAATAATTTTAACGAGACATAATAACAACCACATCAACAATTTACAATCTTCCACCGCCACACGCAACATAACACTTTAACCACAAGTGATTTAACCGCCTCTTCAGGCCAAGTGATTTAATCGCCTCTTCAGGCCATTGGTTTAACCGCCTCTCAGGCAAAGTTATTTAACCGCCTCTTCAGGCCAGATACCACAATCAAGCACACAACACACATGGTCACTCAAGCATACAACCAAACACTTGGTGTGCACCCGTTCACAAGCGCACAAATCCAACCATTCAGGCCATAGAGCAAACATCCAAGATACATACATACACTAAACCACAAGTCCAGTCACACGGACATATTACCAAACACTTAATGGGCATATACACACAACTAAGTTCACACAGGCATTTCATCAAACATGTAGCAGGCATGTCATACAGGCATTTTATCAAACACTTTTCATGCATCACACAAACACCAGAAACACCAAAATCGCCATTGAAGGCCAACATTCATATAGGAGGTCACACCTATATGAATTTACATATAAATAATATAATAGATATAACTCATATTCTGCCCTAGGACCCTAGGACAGAGGAGGATTTAGGAAGAACAGAATCCCTACCTTACAACAGATCTTCCTTGCTCCGTGCTAAACGCCGTCCTCCCCACGCAAGATGCTCCAAAGAAGAACCAAGAACTCCCCTTCCTTCTCTCTCTCTAGCTCTCTCTCTCTCTCTACGACGGCCGCAGCAGTGAAGTGAACCCTAAACCTAAAACAGAGCTTCTCCTCCTTATATAGACAACACAACATCAAAACGACGTAGTTTTGATTAAGTGAATCCCAAAGATCAAAACGACGTAGTTTTGATTACACAAGTTAGCACCTTTCCGCACCCATATAGGCCAAAATACTCAGAATTTCAACATGGTCCTTTGGAGAAAGTTCCTTAGAATGTCAAAACCAAGGGAACCATACAAAAATATGCCTGCACGCCAATTTGCACGTGAATTCCCCAATTCACGTGCAACTCCATATGCACTCCAAATGCTCTCAAACTTCACCCCTAGCCTCCTTGCATCATTTAGAAGACAACCACACTTGCACGTGAATTGGACCCATATCACGTGCACCTCACATACATGTCCATTTGGCCTGAAACTTCTGTGGTAGATAGAGGACACCATTCTAAGCATCTTTCCTTTTGCACGTGAATTCATTGGAGTCCATTTACTAGGTCAAAATCTAGAAAAACTCTACTCAGGAGTTAAAACTGACTAACTCAAGGTACGGGTCCTTACAGATTGCTTATGGCTCTAGGCAGTTGAGACCACATGAGCAGAACTATCCCACGCATGATTTGGAGTTGGCTGCAGTGATCTTCGCACTTAAAAGCTGGCAGCATTATCTCCCTGGGGAGAAGTTTGTGGTGTATACGGACCATAAGAGCTTGCAGTATATCTTCTCTCAGCGAGACCTGAACCTTAGGCAGAGACGGTGGGTGGAGTACCTGCAGCAGTTTCAGTTTGATATGATGTACACCCCTGGAAAGGGTAATGTGGTGGCAGATGCTCTGAGTAGGAAGAGCAGGGCCGTGGTGGCCCATTATGCCATTAAGGAATGGGAGATGATGGGACAGTTGGCAGCGATGAGGTTGCAGATGGTGGCCAGTGGGGGACGGGGGACCCTCAGTGTTATTGTCGCAGTCCCTGAGTTGCAGCATAGGATTATAGAGGATCAGCTGGGGGACATTGATTGTGAGGTCATCGGGGACGGGATTCGACCCTGGGCGGACATCTTCCGATTGGGACCGAGGATGCCGAGCATATATTGAGGTATAGGGGGTTGCCTGATAGTTCCCACTTCTCTTCGGGAGAAGGTTCTTGGGAATTTCACCGGTCGAGGTTAGCTGTACATCCTGGTGGGACCAAGATGTACCATGCCGTGAGGAGCGTATTGGTGGCCAGGCCCCGAAGAAGGCTATTGCTGATTTTGTGAGGAGGTGTTTGACCTGTCGCCAGGTCAAGGCAGAGCACCCGAGATCAGCGGGTGAGTTGCGATCATTGCCCAGGTGCCAGAGTGGAAATGGGACCACGTGACCATGGATTTTGTCACTGGACTTCCTCGTTCCAGGGGACACGACACGATATGGGTAGTTGTCGACCGGTTGACCAAATCGGCACATTTCATTCCGATTCGAGAGACAGACCTAGTGAGGACTTTGGGACAGAGGTATATTGATGTTATTGTGCGGTTGCATGGAGTCCCATTGTCTATTGTATCTGATCGGGATGCCAGGTTTACATCTCAGTTTTGGAGACAGTTGCAACGAGCCTTGGGTACTAGGGTGAACCTCAATACAGCCTTTCATCCGCAGACGGATGGTCAGTCGGAGCGGACGATTCAGACGCTTGAGGATATGTTGCGTGCCTGTGTCCTTGATTTTGGAGGTTGTTGGGAGACTCACCTTCCTTTGGTAGAGTTCTCTTACAACAACAGTTATCAGGCCACGATTGGGATGGCTGCGTATGAGGCGCTGTATGGGCAGCCTTGTAGATCACCCTTGTGTTGGGCACAAACGGGAGAGACAGCAGTTCTCGGTCCCGATATGGTTCGAGAGACCACAGAGATAGTGCAACTGATTCGACAGCGCATGTTGACAGCGTAGAGTAGGCAGAAGTCTTATGCGGACCAGAGGCGTCGACCTTTGCAGTTTGAGGTGGGGGACCGTGTATTTTTGCGGGTTTCGCCGCGTCGAGGGTATCGGAGGTTTGGACGTGGATCCAAACTTTCCCCTCATTTTATGGGGCCGTTTGAGATTGTTGCCACCGTGGGCGCAGTGGCTTATCGGTTAGCTTTACCACCGGAGTTGGCTCGAGTACATGATGTGTTCCATGTGTCTCAGTTGCGACGGTATCACCCAGATCTTTCTCATGTGTTGGACTATCGCGAGATAGACTTGGCTGATGATGGTGCCGTTGTTGAGATGCCGGCACAGATTTTGGACAGGCGGGACCAGGTCTTACGGGGCAAGACGATCCCACTAGTTCGGGTGTTATGGCGACACCGAGGCATGGAGGAGCAGACTTGGGAGAAAGAGAGCCAGATGCGGGTTCTTCATCCTGAGCTGTTCGAGGACGATCAGTCTTGAGGTGGGGAGGATGTGAGGACCTTCCCTGAGGTATGAGTTATGTTTTATGCATTTGTTTTGCATATGTTGTTTGAGATGTGGTTTAGCTTGTTATTTGTTGGCATCCTGGCATCAGCCTTTTTGGCTTGTTATGAGTTACATTGCACCTGTGTGGTTGGTGATCATGTTGATGATCATATTTTGTGTCTTGTTGTTGTGCGGTGCTTGAGCTTGGATTTTGCTATGTCCTTTGGGCATGTGTTTTATTTTCGGGGACGAAAAGTCCTAAGGTGGGGAGGATGTAAAGACTCGTATTTGGGTAGTTTTGAGAGATAGCCATTCTATGGGAATGCAACCATCTGGACAGTAGTGTAGTTGTCGATGTGAGCATTTTGACTGTACTTGCGCCCGATTCCGAGTCGGGGCCCCGTTTGACCCGATTGTTAACTTTTTGGGGTTTATTGGTTGACTTTGCGTTTGAGCAGTCATTTGAGTGTAATAATATATGTTTAATGTTGTGCTCGTCATTTCGAGCGTTTTGACAGTAATTTGACTCAATTTGGAGTCTGTGACCCAGGAGGTCAATTATTGCGTTCGGGTCAATTATTGTTGGGAGGCCAATTATTGGCAACAGTATATACATAATTAAGAACTGCCTTATCTCTTTAATTGCCAATTATTGGTGCGTGTGTGTTTGAGCAAGAGAGAGAGAGAGAAGGTGAAGAGCGTGAAGAGTTTTCTTGGCGATTTTTGGGGCGACTGGAGCTTGTGGATCGCAAAGAATCTTCCAGGTAGGTGTCTTTAACTGTTTTATCCCGATCCTAGCGTTGAATATGTGATCTGTGGTTGTATGAGTGTGTATTTTATGAGGGTTGAGAAGTCAACCATGGAGGTCTAGATTTAGATCTAGATGAATATATGATTTGCGTGTATTTCTGCTGTTATCGTGCGAATTAGAGGCGTTTAGGATGCGTTTTGAGGTAAATATTGCAGTTTATTTCGTAAAACGCATGTTTGTGAGTGCCTGGGGGTTGCTGGGTAGATTCCAGACGTAATTAGGCCAAAAACGATGATGAACAGTACCCTGGGCGAACTGCAAGGTCGAAGTTCGTAGTCAGCGACTATGAGTCAGCGACCTTCGTAGTCAGCCAGCCTTCATAGTCAGACTATGGAGTTAGCGACTTCGTGTCGCAGCTATGGAGTCAGCAGACTCCGTAGTCCGGATCAGTAGTCCGGAGGAGTTAGTTCGGATCAGTAGTCCAGAGGAGTTAGTCCGGATCAGTAGTTCGGAGGAGTTAGTCCGGATCAGTAGTCCGGAGGAGTTAGTCCGGATCAGTAGTCCGGAGCAGTTAGTCCGGATCAGTAGTCCGGAGCAGTTAGTCCGTAGCATCAGTCCGCAGCATCAAATCCGTAGCATCAAATCCGCAGCAGTGTTCTGCAGCTTTCATCCGCAACAGTGTTCCGCTGCACTACACTGGACATTTACATTGTAAACCATTATGCCTCTCCACATTTAAGTATGATACTTAAGTTACAATGTAAATAACGAAATACCCCCCATTTGGATTCAAAGAAAAATACTAGAAAAATTAATTTCCACTTTTTCAAAATGTGAAAATTGGGATTTAGTGTAAAATCTCGGAAAAACCCAAAAGTTCGTAGTGGTGAATTTTTGGAAAGTGGTGTCATCACTGGTTTTCGTCCGGGCCCTTTTGGGGTGAGCTCAAACTAGACCAATGGTGAGAAATTTTAGAGTCGCCACCAACTGTTTTTGGGGTACAGTTGGATACCCTCTACTTTGAGTAGTCTTAAGTGTGTGGTCTGCGTTATCAGAGATGGGTTCGGGAGTTGGGTACGTGTAGGGAAGGATTAGCACCCCTACAGCACCCTTTCGGTATCTAATTTAGGAGGAGGAGGTTTTATTTTGTTTGTCTTGCCATAGTCGGGTTAAGTTTCCTAAAAAGTCTATGATTTTTATTTAGCTAAGTTATTTATTAAAGTCATGGTTAAAATGGATTTATCCTAAATTTCTAAAAAAGGAATCCTAAAAATTTTGGGTTTTTGTTTGAAGTGGAGAATGAGATCCTAGGGATTGGTTTTGGTTTTTCTTTTGGAAATTTAAGTCCTAAAAACTGGTTTTTTTTATTTTCCCTTTTTTGTTTTTTTCTCTCTTTTTTTTTGGGTTAGAAAACATTTTTTTTATGTTTTGTGAAAAATGTTTTGTTTTGGTTTTGCTTTCTTTTGTTTTTTTTGTTTTTTTTTTTTTTTTTGTTTTTTTTGTTTTTTTGTTTTTTTGTTTTTTTGTTTTTTTGTTTTTTCTTGTTTTTGGAAGGTAAAGCATGTTTTTTATGTGTTTTAAATGGAATTGGAACTCCTAAATATGGAAACGTGCATTTTTTAGATGCTTTCTTTTCCCTTTTTTTTGACTTGAAATACATTTTTTTGGTTTTGAAAACGTTTTCTTTTGTTTTTTTTTTTTTGCAAGGATAAAACTTTGAAATTAACACAATAACATATAAAGTGATGTGTGTGGTTGTGACATCCATAAATTAACACGACTCACTCTTTTCTTTCTTTTCTTTTTCTTCATGCCTCCCTTTGCTCTCTCTCTTTTTCTTTCTTTGTTTTTTTTTGCTTGCTATACTTTACATATTACATCATACACATATACAAAGGAAAGGGAAATACAAGGAAAAAAAACACAATGCAACAAGTAAAAGAAAAAGAAATACAAGGAAATATTAAGAATTACATCAAATATTAATGTAAGTAAGCTGAAATGTAATGAAGAAAGGGCTGAAATGATTTTGGGGCTTACAACACCAATCTTCTGTTTGAGCTCCCGCCGGCGCTGATAGTCACTTGCTCGAATTAGAACCAACAGATCTGGCAGCGGGACTTGTGAAGAGGCTTTCCTGGTATTTGGAGATAGGAGGGCTGAAGTGGGCGTGAGAGAAAGGGGACTGGAAAAGGATTGGTGTCTGTTGTATTTTTGCTTGCTGAACACGAGAAAAAGGGGCTGAAATTGGGATTGTTTTTGTGTTTTTTTTTTTGTTTGCTGAAAAAAAGAAAAAAGCTGGCGTGAGAGGAGGGAAAGAGGATGAAGGGGCGATGTTAATTGCAGAAAAACTGGGCGTTCAATCTGAGAAGATGAGGCTGGGGCGTTTCTCTCCTTTCTTTCTTCTTCAATGATCTCTCTCTTCTTCTTTTTTTCCAATGATCTCTCTCTCTCTTTTTTCTTTTTCTGCACTGGGATGATGGAGGGTTTCTTTTTTTTTTTTTTTAACGAATTGTTGCCCTCTGTCTATTTCTTTCTCTCTTTTTTTTTTTGCAGGGATGAAGCTGGGGTGGAAGAACTTTTCTTGTGCGTGGGAGTCTCAGGCGTAATCTCCTCCTCCTCTTCGGGGGTCGAAGGGTCGAAGGTGGAATCAGCAGGTCAACGGGTGCTTCCAAGTTTTTTTGTTTTGGCCATAACTTCTTCATTTTCAGTCCGATTTGAGCTCGGTCAAGTGCGTTGGCCTCCAAGTTTCATCCTCCATCACCTAGTGTTGGTCCTGGGGCGCTTCAAGGACTTGTAGCAGAAGTCATTAATTTTGAACTCCCCCATCCATGTCAATTGTATCCATCTCGTGCAGATTGGGGTAGACCATTCCTTGGAAGTATGGGATCATTGTGGACCTGTTCAACAAGGTATATGGCATGAGCAGAAAGGTATATCAAATGGGGTTAGTATGTCCAACCCGGACAAAATAGGGTCCAACGGCTGCCCCTCTTTGTGCCTTGTTTGTATACAAACAAGCGTACAAAGATAAAAGGGAGTCATTTTGGACGGGTTGGAGCACTTACCTAACTTACCTAGAGGAAGAAGTGCGACGGTTGGGTTTGTCCCCGAGAGGGAAAAGGGGCTTCACAGGCCGGTGTGCTTGGATAATACCTTGATGAGGCATCTAAGGCCGCTTGATATCTGGAGATTGAAAGCCTACAACAATGACAAGCTTGAACCGAAAAAAAGAGAAAAGGCCCACAACAATGATGGGTGTGAACTAAAAGTTGAAAGGCCCACAAGCAATGATAGGCTCGAATTGAAAAATAGAAAAACACCCACAACAATGATGGGCTTGAATTGAAAACTGAAAGGCCCATAGCAACGATAGGCTCAAATTAAAAATGGAAAAAGGCCCACAACAATGATGGGCTTGAATTGAAAACGGATAGCCCACAGAACGATAGGCTTGAATTGAAAATGGATAGCCCACAACAACGATAGGCTTAAAGTGAAAACAGGAAAGCCCACAGCAACGATAGGCTTGAATTGAAAATGGATAGCCCACAGCAATGATAGGCTTAAAGTGAAAACAGGAAAGCCCACAGCAACGATAGGCTTAAAGTGAAAACGGGAAAAGCCCACAGCAATGATAGGCTTAAACGGAAAAATGAAAGGCCCACTGCAACGATAGGCTTGAATTGAAAATGGAAAGCCCACAACAACGATAGGCTTAAATTAAAAATGGAAAAGCCCACAGCAACGATAGGCTTAAAGTGAAAACGGGAAAGCCCACAGCAACGATAGGCTTAAAGTGAAAATGGAAAAGCCCACGAGAACGATAGGCTTAAAGTGAAAGCGGAAAAATGAAAGGCCCATCAGACGATAGGCTTGAATTGAAAATGGAAAGCCCACAGCAACGATAGGCTTAAATTAAAAATGGAAAAGCCCACAGCAACGATAGGCTTGAATTGAAAATGGATAGCCCACAGCAACGATAGGCTTAAAGTGAAAATGGAAAAGCCCACAGCAACGATAGGCTTAAACGGAAAACAGGAAAGCCCACAAAGAACGATAGGCTTAAAGTGAAAAACGGGAAAGCTCACTGCAACAATAGGCTTAAATTAAAAATGGAAAAGCCCACAAGAACGATAAAGCTTAAAGTGAAAATGGAAAAATGAAAGGCCCACTGTAACGATAGGCTTAAAGTGAAAATGGAAAAGCCCACAAGAACGATAGTTAAACGGAAAAATGAAAGGCCCACCGCAACGATAGGCTTGAATTGAAAATGGAAAGCCCACACGAACGACAGCTTAAATTAAAATGGAAAAGCCCACAAGAACGATAGGCTTGAATTGAAAATGGATACCCACAACAACGATAGGCTTAAAGTGAAAATGGAAAAGCCCTGACAACGATAGGCTTAAACGAAAAAGCAGGAAAGCCACCAGCAACGATAGGCTTAAATTGAAAATGGAAAGCCCACATCAACGATAAGGCTTAAACATGAACGACTTGTTGGAGACATCAATTGGTATTTGGGGAAATGCTTTAAAGAATTGGTGAGTTTGGGAAGTAACCCAATTTAAGCTCCCTACGAGTTCACTCAAGGAGATCGCTCTACGAGATGACCCAAAATGGGAAAAGTTTGTCAATTGCCAAAAGGGATGCGCTTAGAGCTTGGGGAAATTGCAAAGGAAGAGGTGTACTGGTTTGAACGAGGAAAGCTAGGATAGCTTGATGAGAAGCTTGTCGAGTATGAGCTCTTAGGAATCTTCGAGAGATGGCAACATTCTGAAATTGCAGAGTATGTTGAATGTATGCAAATGATGCATGGACCGCAATGTCTTGTATGCGGGGATGCATAAACCTCAACCTGGTGGTGAAATATGATGCAATGTGATGCCATGCGATGTATACATTGAATGCCACGTGATGTATCACTGAGGGTTTGGCCGTTGGCTAACATTCAACTTGTTGGGGAACAATGTTCTTTTTGGATGGAGAATCCGTCCTGTCTTTGCTGGGGAACTCCCTGTTGTGCATGAAGGGTCTGTTAAATTTGCTTCGCCATATTGAGGAGCTTGATTTGACGGCTTCTCTGGGGATAGTGATAGCCCGTGGAGATATGAGTACTCCGAGTTGGGGGCCTTAAGTTGTTTGGGGATTTTGAGCTTGGCCCTACTCATAAGGCAATGCTAGAAGAGCTTCTTGGGGATTTAAGATGTTCTATTTAAATGTGAAATGAAGAAGATGTAATATGATTAAAGAGAGAAAAAAGATTTTTCCTGGTTTAATTCCACAAAATATATTTATATCATAAAAGGTGTCCTATTGTTATAATCTGATAAATGAGAATCGCAAATCTTTAAAAGCATAATGTACAAATTTGATTCGAGCGTGCTGAGTTTGACCAAATCTTCCACTGTTTGCAGTCGCTGTTTTTGGATGATGTTGTCTCTACTGCTTGCAACGGCCCCTATTTGTTGTGGTCCTGATCCTTTCAGTTTCTGACTGAATTGATTTCACCCTTCAAGACTTATTGTTGGCTTTGTATTTTACCCTTAGTGCCCTTTCAGGTTTTCACCAAGTCCGCCTTTGTTTTTTGTCTTTTATTGGAGCTTTGTATTTTACCCTTGATGCCCTTTCGGGTTTTCACCAAGTCCGCTCATTACAGGAATGTGAGTCTTGTCGGAGGTATGAGGGTTAAGCATAAAACTTTTTGTGACATCGTTATTCATCGGATGAGGAAGCTCATCTCCATCCATTTTAGAAAGGATCAATGCGCCTCCCGAGAATGCTTTTTTCACAACATATGGGCCTTTATAATTGGGAGTCCATTTGCCTCTATGGTCATGTTGAATTGGTGAGATCTTCTTAAGGACAAGATCACCTTCTTGAAAGCTTCTGGGCTTCACCTTTTTATTGTAATTGTTCATCATTCTCTTGTTGATATAGCTGTCCTCTCTGCAAACCTTCGCCAGGCGTTTGCCCTCAATTAAATTCAACCGCTCATAACGACTTTGGACCCATTCTCGCTTCTTCGAGCCGAGTATCCTTAAGTATTTGGAGGGAAGGTATCTCCACTTCGACCGGTAGAACTACTTCCATGCCGTAGACCAAAGAAAATGGAGTTGCCCCGGTCGATGTACGCACCGAGGTACGGTAAGCATGCAAAGCGTAAGGTAGCTTCTCGTGCCAATCTTTGTATGTTTCATCACCTTTACGATAATATTTTTGATGTTCTTGTTGGCTGCCTCGACCGCTCCATTCATCTTTGGGCGATAGGGGTCGAGTTGTGGTGTTGAATTTTGTATGTTTTGCACAACCTCCCTATCATCCGGCTGTTCAAATTGGCGGCATTGTCCAGTTATGATCTGCTCGGGAAGACCATATCGGCATATGATATTGTTCCGCATAAATCGAAGTACCACGATCTGTGTGACATTAGCGTATGATGCTGCTTCTACCCACTTGGTGAAGTAATCAATGGCTACCAAAATGAAACGATGACCATTGGAAGCTTTTGGAGATATTGGTCCAATAATGTCAATGCCCCAAAGTAAGAACGCCACGGGGAGACCATCACATGCGGTTTGGATGGTGGTACTTGGATCTATCGCCATAAATTTGACCCTTGAGGCATTTGCGCACATATTCAATGCAATCTTTTTCCATGGTGACCCAATAATAGCCCATTCGCATGATTTGTCTTGTTAATGCGTGTCCGTTTGCATGTGAACCGCATTCCCCTTCGTACACTTCTTTCATTATCTATATTGACTCTTCTTTTGCCACACACCGCAATAGCACCATGTCGTGGTTTCTCTTATACAGAATTGAGCCATCAATATAATAGTTGGACGCTGACCTTCCGATATTTCTCTTATCAGATTCAGTGGCCTCTGCTGGGTATTCTTGCTTAAGTAAATATTGTTTGACGTCCTCAAACCAAGGTTTTTCTTCAGTATTTCCATCAATGGCCATGCAATGTGCAAGAGCATCTTGTATGCGGATATCAAAAGACTGAACTTCTAATTTTGTGTCTAGCCGAAGGAGGGAGGCTAGAGTTGCCAGCGCGTCAGGGAGCTGGTTGTATTCCCTGGGCATATGCTCAAACGTGATGTCTTCGAATTGCCCGGTTAACTCTGCAACGTACTTCCGATATGGGATTAATTTGTGGTTTCGAGTCTCCCATTCACCCCTTACTTGAAAAATGATGAGTGCCGAATCGCCGAACACTCGTAATTTTTTGATTCCTTTGTTGATGGCTTCTTGGAGTCCCATCACACAAGCCTCATATTCCGCTACATTGTTTGTACAAGGGAAGGTTAACTTTGCCGCCATGGGAAAATGTTCGCCTCTTGGGGATATCAGGATGGCCCCAACACCGTGACCTAAAAGACTGGAGGCTCCATCGAACCACATTGTCTATATGTCTGATACCTCGGCTGAAATGATGTTGATGTGCTCATCCGAGAAGCCAATAGTCATGGGCTCAAAGTCTTCCCAGGTGCTCTATCGCCAAATAGTCGGCTATTGCACTTCCTTTTATGGCCTTTTGAGGTATGTAGATGATATCGTACTACGATAGAATCAATCGCCACTTAGCGATTCTTCCGAAATGGATGACTTTTCCAAGAGATATTTGAGCGGGATCATGCCTTGAAATCAGCCAAGTAGTATGATAAAGAGTGTATTGCCTTAATCTTCTTGTTATCCAAGACAAGAGCACGGCACGTCTTCTCCAAAGGTGTGTAGTTTTCTTCATTGACGGTGAACTTCTTGCCGAGGTAATAAATGGCCTGCTCCTTTTCCTCGTAGAATTAGGTTGCCCCAAGACACAACGCATCGCTAACTCTTGAACGGTCAAGTATAAGATCAGAGGTCTATCCGATCCGGTGGGACCAGAATGGGTGGATTGGAGCAGGATATTGTTTGATCTTGTCAAAAGCTTCTTGACATTTGTCATTCCAAATTTACGGGTTGTTCTTTCGTAAAGTCTTGAAAATGGGTTCACACGTGATTGTCATCTGGGAAATAAATCAGGCGATATAATTCAGTCCGCCCTAGGAATCCTCAACCTCCTTGATGGTCCGTGGCGGCGCATCTCTTGGATAGCTCGAACTTTATCTGGATCGATTTCCACTCCTTTTTGGCTCACAATGAAACCCAACCAGTTTTCCCGACATGGCTCCGAAAGTGCACTTTTCGGGGTTTAATTTCAATTGATATTTACGTACTTGTTGAAGAGCTTGCGGAGTACCTCGATATGATCTTCGGTGCTTCGAGATTTGGCTATCATGTCATCCACATATACCTCGACTTCTTTATGCATCATGTCGTGGAATAGGGTCACCATGGCTCGCCGATAGGTTGCCCCTGCGTTCCCTCAGGCCAAAAGGCATCACATTATAGCAAAAGGTGCCCCAAAGTGTCGTGAATGTGGTCCTCTCTTTGTGTTCGGGGCCATACGAATTTGATTATAGCCCGAGAAACCATCCATGAAGGAGAATAGGGCATGTTTTGTTGTATTATCCACTAAGGTATCAATATGAGGAAGCGGGGAAGTTGTCTTTCGACTGGCCCGGTCAGATCTCTATAGTCGAACACATGCGTACTTTGCCTCTTTTCTTTGGTACTGGTACAACATTAGCGACCCATTCCCGGGATAGATAAGCCACATCTTTATTTAATTCCAAAACATCAAAGGTTCACAAAACAACCAAGTCCCCGATTACAGTTCAATCCCTTAGTACATTCCCCTCCCCGGGGTTACATAAATCATAAAAGTACATTACCGAAATGAACAATAAAGTGGAGAGGGTCTTCCACCTTGGTGTATCCACCTAACGCCCGTAAGTCCCCTGGAAAACAAACAAACACAGTAGGAGGGGTGAGCAACCACACTCAAGAGGGATCATGTCTCCCCAACCCATCCCATGTTCCTAGCATCTACATGCCATGTGTACAAGTGCGTTGTCGTGATACAATAATTTTAAAGACATAATAACAACCACATCAACAATTTACAATCTTCCACTGCCACACAGTGCTAACACTTTAACCACAAGTGATTTAACCGCCTCTTCAGGCCAAGTGATTTAATCGCCTCTTCAAAGCATCTGGTTTAACCGCCTCTCAGGCAAAGTTATTTAACCGCCTCTTCAGGCCGATACCACGATCAAGCACACAACACACATGGTCACTCAAGCATACAACCAAACACTTGGTGTGCACCACCACAAGCGCACAAATCCAACCATTCAGGCCATAGAGCAAACATCCAGCATACATACATACACTAAACCACAAGTCCATCACACGGACATATTACCAAACACTTAATGGGCATATACACACAACTAAGTTCACACAGGCATTTCATCAAACATGTAGCAGGCATGTCATACAGGCATTTTATCAAACACTTTTCATGCATCACACAAACACCGGAAACACCAAAATCGCCATTGAAGGCCAACATTCATATGGAGGTCACACCTATATGAATTTACATATAAATAATATAATAGATATAACTCATATTCCGCCCTAGGACCCTAGGCAGAGGAGGATTTAGGAAGAACAATCCCTACCTTACAACGGATCTTCCTTGCTCCGTGCTAAACGCCGTCCTCCCCACGCAAGATGCTCCAAAGAAGAACCAAGAACTCCCCTTCCTTCTCTCTCTCTAGCTCTCTCTCTCTCTACGACGGTCACGAAGAACCAAGTGAACCCTAAACCTAAAAACAGAGCTTCCCTCCTTATATAGACAACACAACATCAAAACGACGTAGTTTTGATTAAGTGAATCCCAGCATCAAAACGACGTAGTTTTGATTACACAAGTTAGCACCTTTCCGCACCCATATAGGCCAAAATACTCGGAATTTCAACATGGTCCTTTGGAGAAAGTTCCTTAGAATGTCAAAACCAAGGGAACCATACAAAAATATGCTGCACGCCAATTTGCACGTGAATTCCCCAATTCACGTGCAACTCCATATGCACTCCAAATGCTCTCAAACTTCACCCCTAGCCTCCTTGCATCATTTAGAAGACAACCACACTTGCACGTGAATTGGACCCATATCACGTGCACCTCACATACATGTCCATTTGGCCCGAAACTTCGTGGTAGATAGAGGACACCATTCTAAGCATCTTTCCTTTTGCACGTGAATTCATTGGAGTCCATTTACTAGGTCAAAATCTAGAAAAACTCTACTCGGGAGTTAAACCGACTAACTCAAGGTACGGGTCCTTACAGATTGCTTATGGCTCTAGGCGATTGAGACCACATGAGCGTAACTATCCCACGCATGATTTGGAGTTGGGCTGCAGGTGATCTTCGCACTTAAAAGTTGGCAAGATTATCTCCCTGGGGAGAAGTTTGTGGTGTATACGGACCATAAGAGCTTGCAGTATATCTTCTCTCGGCGAGACCTGAACCTTAGCAGAGACGGTGGGTGGAGTACTGCAGCAGTTTCGGTTTGATATGATGTACACCCTGGAAAGGGTAATGTGGTGGCAGATGCTCGAGTAGGAAGAGCAGGGCCGTGGTGGCCCATTATGCCATTAAGGAATGGGAGATGATGGGACGGTTAGCGGCGATGAGGTTGCGAGATGGTGGCCGGTGGGGGACGGGGGGACCCTCGGTGTTATTGTCGCGATCCCCGAGTTGCGGCATAGGATTATAGAGGATCACTGGGGGACATTGATTGTGAGGTCATCGGGACAGGATTAGACTGGGCGGACATCTTCCGATTGGACCGAGGATGCCGAGCATATATTGAGGTATAGGGGTTGCTTGATAGTTCCCACTTCTCTTCAGGAGAAGGTTCTTCGGGAATTTCACCGGTCGAGGTTACTGTACATCCTGGTGGGACCAAGATGTACCATGCCGTGAGGGAGCGAGATTGGTGGCCAGGCTTGAAGAAGGCTATTGCTGATTTTGTGAGGAGGTGTTTGACTGTCAGCAGGTCAAGGCAGAGCACCCGAGATCAGCTGGTGAGTTGCGGTCATTGCCGGTGCCGAGTGGAAATGGGACCACGTGACCATGGATTTTGTCAACTGGACTTCCTCGTTCCAGGGGACACGACACGATATGGGTAGTTGTCGACCGGTTGACCAAATCGGCACATTTCATTCCGATTCGAGAGACAGACCTAGTGAGGACTTTGGGACGGAGGTATATTGATGTTATTGTGCGGTTGCATGGAGTCCCATTGTCTATTGTATCCGATCGGGATGCCAGGTTTACATCTCGGTTTTGGAGACGATTCGAACGAGCCTTGGGTACTAGGGTGAACCTCAATACTGACCTTTCATCCGCAGACGGATGGTCGGTCGGAGCGGACGATTCAGACGCTGAGGATATGTTGCGTGCCTGTGTCCTTGATTTTGGAGGTTGTTGGGAGACTCACCTTCCTTTGGTAGAGTTCTCTTACAACAACGATTATCAAAGCCACGATTGGGATGGCTGCGTATGAGGCCGTATGGGCAGCCTTGTAGATCACCCTTGTGTTGGGCACAAACGGGAGAGACAGCGGTTCTCGGTCCCGATATGGTTCGAGAGACCACAGAGATAGTGCGGCTGATTCGACAGGCGCATGTTGACGTAAAGAGTAGGCGAAGTCTTATGCGGACCGAGGCGTCGACCTTTGCGGTTTGAGGTGGGGGACCGTGTATTTTTGCGGGTTTCGCCGCGTCGAGGGTATCGGAGGTTTGGACGTGGATCCAAACTTTCCCCTCATTTTATGGGGCCGTTTGAGATTGTTGCCACCGTGGGCGCGGTGGCTTATCGGTTAGCTTTACCACCGGAGTTGGCTCGAGTACATGATGTGTTCCATGTGTCTCGGTTGCGACTGGTATCACCCGAATCTTTCTCATGTGTTGGACTATCGCGAGATAGACTTGGGTGATGATGGTGCCGTTGTTGAGATGCGGCACAGATTTTGGACAAGCGGGACCAGGTCTTACGGGGCAAGACGATCCCACTAGTTCGGGTGTTATGGCGACACCGAGGCATGGAGGAGCAGACTTGGGAGAAAGAGAGCCGGATGCGGGTTCTTCATCCGGAAGTGTTCGAGGACGATCGATCTTGAGGTGGGGAGGATGTGAGGACCTTCCTTGAGGTATGAGTTATGTTTTATGCATTTGTTTTGCATATGTTGTTTGAGATGTGGTTTAGCTTGTTATTTGTTGGCATCCTGGCATCGGCCTTTTTGGCTTGTTATGAGTTACATTGCACTGTGTGGTTGGTGATCATGTTGATGATCATATTTTGTGTCTTGTTGTTGTGCGGTGCTTGAGCTTGGATTTTGCTATGTCCTTTGGGCATGTGTTTTATTTTCGGGGACGAAAAGTCCTAAGGTGGGGAGGATGTAAAGACTCGTATTTGGGTAGTTTTGAGAGATAGCCATTCTATGGGAATGCAACCATCCAGGACAATGAGTGTAGTTGTCGATGTGAGCATTTTGACCGTACTTGCGCCCGATTCCGAGTCTGGGCCCCGTTTGACCCGATTGTTGACTTTTTTGGGGTTTATTGGTTGACTTTGCGTTTGGAAAGTCATTTGAGTGTAATAATATATGTTTAATGTTGTGCTCGTCATTTCGAGCGTTTTGACAGTAATTTGACTCAATTTGGAGTCTGTGACCCAGGAGGTCAATTATTGCGTTCGGGTCAATTATTGTTGGGAGGCCAATTATTGGCAACAAGATATACATAATTAAGAAGCTGCCTTATCTCTTTAATTGCCAATTATTGGTGCGTGTGTGTTTGAGCAAGAGAGAGAGAGAGAAGGTGAAGAGCGTGAAGAGTTTTCTTGGCGATTTTTGGGGCGACTGGAGCTTGTGGATCGCAAAGAATCTTCCAGGTAGGTGTCTTTAACTGTTTTATCCCGATCCTAGCGTTGAATATGTGATCTGTGGTTGTATGAGTGTGTATTTTATGAGGGTTGAGAAGTCAACCATGGAGGTCTAGATTTAGATCTAGATGAATATATGATTTGCGTGTATTTCTGCTGTTATCGTGCGAATTAGAGGCGTTTAGGATGCGTTTTGAGGTAAATATTGCAGTTTATTTCGTAAAACGCATGTTTGTGAGTGCCTGGGGGTTGCTGGGTAGATTCCAGACGTAATTAGGCCAAAAACGATGATGAACAGTACCCTGGGCGAACTGCAAGGTCGAAGTTCGTAGTCAGCAGCTATGGAGTCAGCAGCTTCGTAGTCAGCAGCTTCATAGTCAGCAGCTATGGAGTTAGCAGCTTCGTAGTCAGCAGCTATGGAGTCAGCAGCTTCGTAGTCCGGATCAGTAGTCCGGAGGAGTTAGTTCGGATCAGTAGTCCAGAGGAGTTAGTCCGGATCAGTAGTTCGGAGGAGTTAGTCCGGATCAGTAGTCCGGAGGAGTTAGTCCGGATCAGTAGTCCGGAGCGATTAGTCCGGATCGTAGTCCAGGAGCGCTTAGTCCGTAGCATCGATCCATGACATCAAATCCGTAGCATCAAATCCGCGCAGGTGTTCTCAGCTTTCATCCGCAGCAGTGTTCGCCGCACTACACCTGGACATTTACATTGTAAACCATTATGCCTCTCCACATTTAAGTATGATACTTAAGTTACAATGTAAATAACGAAATACCCCCCATTTGGATTCAAAGAAAAATACTAGAAAAATTAATTTCCACTTTTTCAAAATGTGAAAATTGGGATTTAGTGTAAAATCTCGGAAAAACCCAAAAGTTCGTAGTGGTGAATTTTTGGAAAGTGGTGTCATCACCTGGTTTTCGTCCGGGCCCTTTTGGGGTGAGCTCAAACTAGACCAATGGTGAGAAATTTTAGAGTCGCCACCAACCGTTTTTTGGGGTACAGTTGGATACCCTCTACTTTGAGTAGTCTTAAGTGTGTGGTCTGCGTTATCGAGAGATGGGTTCGGGAGTTGGGTACGTGTAGGGAAGGATTAGCACCCCTACAAGACCCTTTCGGTATCTAATTTAGGAGGAGGAGGTTTTATTTTGTTTGTCTTGCCATACTGGGTTAAGTTTCCTAAAAAGTCTATGATTTTTATTTAGCTAAGTTATTTATTAAAGTCATGGTTAAAATGGATTTATCCTAAATTTCTAAAAAAGGAATCCTAAAAATTTTGGGTTTTTGTTTGAAGTGGAGAATGAGATCCTAGGGATTGGTTTTGGTTTTTCTTTTGGAAATTTAAGTCCTAAAAACTGGTTTTTTTTTATTTTCCCTTTTTTGTTTTTTTTCTCTCTTTTTTTTGGGTTAGAAAACATTTTTTTTTATGTTTTGTGAAAAATGTTTTGTTTTGGTTTTGCTTTCTTTTGTTTTTTTTTGTTTTTTTTTGTTTTTTTGTTTTTTTGTTTTTTTTGTTTTTTTTGTTTTTTTTGTTTTTTTGTTTTTTTCTTGTTTTTGGAAGGTAAAGCATGTTTTTTATGTGTTTTAAATGGAATTGGAACTCCTAAATATGGAAACGTGCATTTTTTAGATGCTTTCTTTTCCCTTTTTTTTGACTTGAAATACATTTTTTTTGGTTTTGAAAACGTTTTCTTTTGTTTTTTTTTTTTTTGCAAGGATAAAACTTTGAAATTAACACAATAACATATAAAGTGATGTGTGTGGTTGTGACATCCATAAATTAACACGACTCACTCTTTTCTTTCTTTTCTTTTTCTTCATGCCTCCCTTTGCTCTCTCTCTTTTTCTTTCTTTGTTTTTTTTTTGCTTGCTATACTTTACATATTACATCATACACATATACAAAGGAAAGGGAAATACAAGGAAAAAAAAACACAATGCAACAAGTAAAAGAAAAAGAAATACAAGGAAATATTAAGAATTACATCAAATATTAATGTAAGTAAGCTGAAATGTAATGAAGAAAGGGCTGAAATGATTTTGGGGCTTACAACACCAATCTTCTGTTTGAGCTCCCGCCGGCGCTGATAGTCACTTGCTCGAATTAGAACCAACAGATCTGGCAGCGGGACTTGTGAAGAGGCTTTCCTGGTATTTGGAGATAGGAGGGCTGAAGTGGGCGTGAGAGAAAGGGGACTGGAAAAGGATTGGTGTCTGTTGTATTTTTGCTTGCTGAACACGCAGAAAAAGGGGCTGAAATTGGGATTGTTTTTGTGTTTTTTTTTTTGTTTGCTGAAAAAAAGAAAAAAGCTGGCGTGAGAGGAGGGAAAGAGGATGAAGGGGCGATGTTAATTGCAGAAAACGGGCGTTCAATCCGAGAAGATGAGGTGGGCGTTTCTCTCCTTTCTTTCTTCTTCAATGATCTCTCTCTTCTTCTTTTTTTCCAATGATCTCTCTCTCTCTTTTTTCTTTTTCTGCACTGGGATGATGGAGGGTTTCTTCTTTTTTTTTTTTTTAACGAATTGTTGCCCTCTGTCTATTTCTTTCTCTCTTTTTTTTTTTGCAGGGATGAAGCTGGGGTGGAAGAACTTTTCTTGTGCGTGGGAGTCTCAGGCGTAATCTCCTCCTCCTCTTCGGGGGTCGAAGGGTCGAAGGTGGAATCAGCAGGTCAACGGGTGCTTCCAAGTTTTTTTGTTTTGGCCATAACTTCTTCATTTTCAGTCCGATTTGAGCTCGGTCAAGTGCGTTGGCCTCCAAGTTTCATCCTCCATCACCTAGTGTTGGTCCTGGGGCGCTTCAAGGACTTGTAGCAGAAGTCATTAATTTTGAACTCCCCCATCCATGTCAATTGTATCCATCTCGTGCAGATTGGGGTAGACCATTCCTTGGAAGTATGGGATCATTGTGGACCTGTTCAACAAGGTATATGGCATGAGCAGAAAGGTATATCAAATGGGGTTAGTATGTCCAACCCGGACAAAATAGGGTCCAACAGCTGCCCCTCTTTGTGCACTGTTTGTATACAAACAGCGTACAAAGATAAAAGGGAGTCATTTTGGACGGGTTGGAGCACTTACCTAACTTACCTAGAGGAAGAAGTGCGACGGTTGGGTTTGTCCCCGAGAGGGAAAAGGGGCTTCACAGGCCAGTGTGCTTGGATAATACCTTGATGAGGCATCTAAGGCCGCTTGATACCGGAGATTGAAAGCCTACAACAATGACAGGCTTGAACCGAAAAAAAGAGAAAAGGCCCACAACAATGATGGGTGTGAACTAAAAGTTGAAAGGCCCACAGCAATGATAGGCTCGAATTGAAAAATAGAAAAACACCCACAACAATGATGGGCTTGAATTGAAAACTGAAAGGCCCATAGCAACGATAGGCTCAAATTAAAAATGGAAAAAGGCCCACAACAATGATGGGCTTGAATTGAAAACGGATAGCCCACAGCAACGATAGGCTTGAATTGAAAATGGATAGCCCACAACAACGATAGGCTTAAAGTGAAAACAGGAAAGCCCACAGCAACGATAGGCTTGAATTGAAAATGGATAGCCCACAGCAATGATAGGCTTAAAGTGAAAACAGGAAAGCCCACAGCAACGATAGGCTTAAAGTGAAAACGGGAAAAGCCCACAGCAATGATAGGCTTAAACGGAAAAATGAAAGGCCCACTGCAACGATAGGCTTGAATTGAAAATGGAAAGCCCACAACAACGATAGGCTTAAATTAAAAATGGAAAAGCCCACAGCAACGATAGGCTTAAAGTGAAAACGGGAAAGCCCACAGCAACGATAGGCTTAAAGTGAAAATGGAAAAGCCCACAGCAACGATAGGCTTAAAGTGAAAACGGAAAAATGAAAGGCCCACTGCAACGATAGGCTTGAATTGAAAATGGAAAGCCCACAGCAACGATAGGCTTAAATTAAAAATGGAAAAGCCCACAGCAACGATAGGCTTGAATTGAAAATGGATAGCCCACAGCAACGATAGGCTTAAAGTGAAAATGGAAAAGCCCACAGCAACGATAGGCTTAAACGGAAAACAGGAAAGCCCACAGCAACGATAGGCTTAAAGTGAAAACGGGAAAGCTCACCGCAACAATAGGCTTAAATTAAAAATGGAAAAGCCCACAGCAACGATAGGCTTAAAGTGAAAATGGAAAAATGAAAGGCCCACTGCAACGATAGGCTTAAAGTGAAAATGGAAAAGCCCACAGCAACGATAGGCTTAAACGGAAAAATGAAAGGCCCACTGCAACGATAGGCTTGAATTGAAAATGGAAAGCCCACAGCAACGATAGGCTTAAATTAAAATGGAAAAGCCCACAGCAACGATAGGCTTGAATTGAAAATGGATAGCCCACAACAACGATAGGCTTAAAGTGAAAATGGAAAAGCCCACAGCAACGATAGGCTTAAACGAAAAACAGGAAAGCCCACAGCAACGATAGGCTTAAATTGAAAATGGAAAGCCCACATCAACGATAGGCTTAAACAGGAACGACTTGTTGGAGACATCAATTGGTATTTGGGGAAATGCTTTAAAGAATTGGTGAGTTTGGGAAGTAACCCAATTTAAGCAGCTCCCTCTACGAGTTCACTCAAGGAGATCGCTCTACGAGATGACCCAAAATGGGAAAAGTTTGTCAATTGCCAAAAGGGATGCGCTTAGAGCTTGGGGAAATTGCAAAGGAAGAGGTGTACAGTTTGAACGAGGAAAGCTAGGATAGCTTGATGAGAAGCTTGTCGAGTATGAGCTCTTAGGAATCTTCAGAGATGGCAACATTCCTGAAATTGCAGAGTATGTTGAATGTATGCAAATGATGCATGGACTGCAATGTGCTGTATGCGGGGATGCATAAACCTCAACTGGTGGTGAAATATGATGCAATGTGATGCCATGCGATGTATACATTGAATGCCACGTGATGTATCACTGAGGGTTTGGCCGTTGGCTAACATTCAACTTGTTGGGGAACAATGTTCTTTTTGGATGGAGAATCCGTCCTGTCTTTGCTGGGGAACTCCCTGTTGTGCATGAAGGGTCTGTTAAATTTGCTTCGCCATATTGAGGAGCTTGATTTGACGGCTTCTCTGGGGATAGTGATAGCCCGTGGAGATATGAGTACTCCGAGTTGGGGGCCTTAAGTTGTTTGGGGATTTTGAGCTTGGCCCTACTCATAAGGCAATGCTAGAAGAGCTTACTGGGGATTTAAGATGTTCTATTTAAATGTGAAATGAAGAAGATGTAATATGATTAAAGAGAGAAAAAGATTTTTGCTGGTTTAATTCCACAAAATATATTTATATCATAAAAGGTGTCCTATTGTTATAATCTGATAAACAGAATCGCAAATCTTTAAAAGCATAATGTACAAATTTGATTCGAGCGTGCCGCAGGTTTGACCAAATCTTCCACTGTTTGCAGTCGCTGTTTTTGGATGATGTTGTCTCTACTGCTTGCAACGGCCCCTATTTGTTGTGGTCCTGATCCTTTCAGTTTCTGACTGAATTGATTTCACCCTTCAAGACTTATTGTTGGCTTTGTATTTTACCCTTAGTGCCCTTTCAGGTTTTCACCAAGTCCGCCTTTGTTTTTTGTCTTTTATTGGAGCTTTGTATTTTACCCTTGATGCCCTTTCGGGTTTTCACCAAGTCCGCTCATTACAGGAATGTGAGTCTTGTCGGGAGGTATGAGGGTTAAGCATAAAACTTTTTGACAGCATCGCTATTCATCGGATGAGGAAGCTCATCTCCATCCATTTTAGAAAGGATCAATGCGCCTCCTGAGAATGCTTTTTTCACAACATATGGGCCTTTATAATTGGGAGTCCATTTGCCTCTATGGTCATGTTGAATTGGTGAGATCTTCTTAAGGACAAGATCACCTTCTTGAAAGCTTCTGGGCTTCACCTTTTTATTGTAATTGTTCATCATTCTCTGTTGATATAGCTGTCCTCTGCAAACTGCTGCCAGGCGTTTGCCCTCAATTAAATTCAACTGCTCATAACGACTTTGGACCCATTCTGCTTCTTCGAGCTGAGTATCCTTAAGTATTTGGAGGGAAGGTATCTCCACTTCGACCGGTAGAACTACTTCCATGCTGTAGACCAAAGAAAATGGAGTTGCCCCGGTCGATGTACGCACTGAGGTACGGTAAGCATGCAAAGCGTAAGGTAGCTTCTCGTGCCAATCTTTGTATGTTTCAGTCACCTTTCTGATAATATTTTTGTTGTTCTTGTTGGCTGCCTCGACTGCTCCATTCATCTTTGGGCGATAGGGGGTCGAGTTGTGGTGTTGAATTTTGTATGTTTCGCACAACCTCCCTATCATCCGGCTGTTCAAATTGGCAGCATTGTCCGTTATGATCTGCTCGGGAAGACCATATCGGCATATGATATTGTTCCGCATAAATCGAAGTACCACAGTCTGTGTGACATTAGCGTATGATGCTGCTTCTACCCACTTGGTGAAGTAATCAATGGCTACCAAAATGAAACGATGACCATTGGAAGCTTTTGGAGATATTGGTCCAATAATGTCAATGCCCCAAAGTAAGAACGGCCACGGGGAGACCATCACATGCAGTTTGGATGGTGGTACTTGGATCTATCGCCATAAATTTGACCCTTGAGGCATTTGCGCACATATTCAATGCAATCTTTTTCCATGGTGACCCAATAATAGCCCATTCGCATGATTTGTCTTGTTAATGCGTGTCCGTTTGCATGTGAACCGCATTCCCCTTCGTACACTTCTTTCATTATCTATATTGACTCTTCTTTTGCCACACACCGCAATAGCACCATGTCGTGGTTTCTCTTATCCGAAATTGAGCCATCAATATAATAGTTGGACGCCGACCTTCCGATATTTCTCTTATCGGATTCAGTGGCCTTCTGGGTATTCTTGCTTAAGTAAATATTGTTTGACGTCCTCAAACCAAGGTTTTTCTTGAGGATTTCCATCAATGGCCATGCAATGTGCAAGAGCATCTTGTATGCGGATATCAAAAGACCGAACTTCTAATTTTGTGTCTAGCCGAAGGAGGGAGGCTAGAGTTGCCGGCGTGTCAGGAGCTGGTTGTATTCCCTGGGCATATGCTCAAACGTGATGTCTTCGAATTGCCCGGTTAACTCGCAACGTACTTCGATATGGGATTAATTTGTGGTTTCGAGTCTCCCATTCACCCCTTACTTGAAAAATGATGAGTGCCGAATCGCCGAACACTCGTAATTTTTTGATTCCTTTGTTGATGGCTTCTTGGAGTCCCATCACACAAGCCTCATATTCCGCTACATTGTTTGTACAAGGGAAGGTTAACTTTGCCGCCATGGGAAAATGTTCGCCTCTTGGGGATATCAGGATGGCCCCAACACCGTGACCTAAAAGACTGGAGGCTCCATCGAACCACATTGTCTATATGTCTGATACCTCGGCTGAAATGATGTTGATGTGCTCATCCGAGAAGCCAATAGTCATGGGCTCAAAGTCTTCCAGCGCTCTATCTGCCAAATAGTCGGCTATTGCACTTCCTTTTATGGCCTTTTGAGGTATGTAGATGATATCGTACTCTGATAGAATCAACTGCCACTTGGCGATTCTTCCAGAAATGGATGACTTTTCCAAGAGATATTTGAGCGGATCATGCCTTGAAATCAGCCAAGTAGTATGATAAAGAGTGTATTGCCTTAATCTTCTTGTTATCCAGACAAGAGCACAGCACGTCTTCTCCAAAGGTGTGTAGTTTTCTTCATTGACGGTGAACTTCTTGCTGAGGTAATAAATGGCCTGCTCCTTTTTGCCTGTAGAATTAGGTTGCCCCAAGACACAACGCATCGCTAACTCTTGAACGGTCAAGTATAAGATCAGAGGTCTATCCGATACCGGTGGGACCAGAATGGGTGGATTAGACAGATATTGTTTGATCTTGTCAAAAGCTTCTTGACATTTGTCATTCCAAATTTCTGGGTTGTTCTTTCGTAAAGTCTTGAAAATGGGTTCACACGTGACTGTCAGCTGGGAAATAAATCAGGCGATATAATTCAGTCGCCCTAGGAATCCTCTAACCTCCTTGATGGTCCGTGGCGGCGGCATCTCTTGGATAGCTCGAACTTTATCTGGATCGATTTCCACTCCTTTTTGGCTCACAATGAAACCCAACAGTTTTCCCGACATGGCTCCGAAAGTGCACTTTTCAGGGTTTAATTTCAATTGATATTTCCGTAGCCTGTTGAAGAGCTTGCGGAGTACTTCGATATGATCTTCAGTGCTTCGAGATTTGGCTATCATGTCATCCACATATACCTCGACTTCTTTATGCATCATGTCGTGGAATAGGGTCACCATGGCTCGCTGATAGGTTGCCCCTGCGTTCCTCAGGCCAAAAGGCATCACATTATAGCAAAAGGTGCCCCAAAGTGTCGTGAATGTGGTCCTCTCTTTGTGTTCGGGGGCCATACGAATTTGATTATAGCCCGAGAAACCATCCATGAAGGAGAATAGGGCATGTTTTGCTGTATTATCCACTAAGGTATCAATATGAGGAAGCGGGAAGTTGTCTTTCAGACTGGCCCAATTTGGATCTCTATAGTCGACACACATGCGTACTTTGCCTCTTTTCTTTGGTACTGGTACAACATTAGCGACCCATTCTGGATAGTGGGAGACACTTAGGAAACCTGCATCCCATTGCTTTTTGACCTCTTCTTTAATCTTTAGTATCATCTCTGGCCTCATTCTTCGCAATCTCTGCTGTACTGGCTTGCACTCTGGCTTCACGAGTATATGATGTTGCACTATATCTGTGTCTAACCCGGGCATATCTTGGTATGACCATGCAAAAATGTCGATGTAGCTTCTTAACAGCTCGATTAACTTCTTCTTGATGTCCGTAACTATCAAAGACCCCATCCTCAATTCTTTTGGTTCGGTTGTCGTCCCCAAATTCACTGTTTCTACTGGGTCTTCACTTGGAACGGAGAAACGGTCTTCCCTTTCCAATAGGCGTATAATATCCCCTGGTAGCTCAGGTGTCTCTTCTATCTCATTCTCATCAGCTTCAAACACGGGCTGCTCCCAGTTTGGACTTTGGTCAAACCTTTGGCATCTCATTTCGCTTTCGCATACTATGTTTTCATTGACATTGTGATACCTGTTTATAAGAGAATGACAAGTTGGTAACCAAATATGATATGCATATGTTATGAATGGAATGCACCATGAAAGATTTGGAAAACACATTTTATCGGAGGGTTTACGGAAAAATAAATGTTCACAGCCTCAAAGTACACGAAAATAGAATACATTAAATCCTAGTGACCCGTAAGCATTACATTATGGGGAGGTCCAGGCTGGTCCAATTGTTCAAAGGCTGGTTGGGATCCTCTCGCACTAACTGAACCATCTCACTTGGTGCATGCTCATTTATGTCCAGTACGGCTACAGTCCCTGTCTTGGGCTCAGGTTGGCTTTTGTGGATAAACCCTCCACTTCGGAATGTAACATTCAAAGGGGGGGAAAGCTTCTCTTTTCTTCTTGTACTGGCCTTTTCCGCGATCTTGCCGTTCTGACTTCCCTCTTCTTGATAGCTTCCCTCTGTCTGTCAGCCTTTGTAGGGACGTAGCCTAGCCCAAACTTTTCGGTATTTTCTCGGACGGTCAGGGGTTTCTGAATCCCTTGAGCTGTCAAGCCTAATCCTTGCCCCGGTTTGTACCCCTGTTTGATCATAGTGGCTGCAACCATTTTTGCTGCCTTCGAGCGACAATGATCTAGGGCAGAAGTGACATTCACCATCTCAAATACATTTCCCAGTGCAGGCATAGTGAAATGAGTTTGATTTGGGGTTGGAGGTTATGCCATAGCAGGATGGTATGTGGGCGCCTGGCTTGGAGCCAGGTTAGGTGACTGAACGGCCTCCTGTCCCTGCTCTTAATGGTGATTGGTAGTTCCCCCTGTCGGAAGTCTTCCTCTTTCTTCAGTCAATTTTGTGAGCATTTTCATTATTCCAGACATTTGCCCCTGTAGGGTTTGTTGTGACTGTTCCAACCCCATGAGTCTGTTCTCTATTTCTTCTGCCATTGGCTGCGATTGAGGTATTTGATTGCGCCGGGATCTGAGATTGTAAGAGTGCGCAATCCTGGAGGGAGGCTGCTACCCACTTGGGTACAAGGGAACTTTTATTTGATTTTTCATTTGATATGCATGTATGTATGAATGTTTATGCAAGGGGGTTAAAGAAACAAACAACTTTACTGCAAACAAAACACACAATATAAACACTCAATACAAACATACAATGCTGAAATGCCATGTAAAATGAAAGCTATCACTACATGATCTTAAGGCATTCTTCCAGTCATCTCCTAAGGAGCGCGACGCCCCTTTCTTTGGGGTAGTCGTTTACCTGCTTCCTCCCTCTGCTTCATTATTGTCTCGATCTGTTCCCTCATTTGCAGCCTTTGAAGAGCTCCTTCTAGAGATGCTTCTAGCCTCTGGATCTGCTGCCTTAAAGTCTGATTCTCCTAGAAGATAGCCTTCATGTCTGAAGTTAGCTGTGGCTTGTGTTGTGCCCTCCAAGATATGTATGCTGGGAAAACACCAGGTTTTGAACTGTTGGGTTGGATCTTGTGCGGTGTGGACCATGCTTGATATATCTTCTTGCCTTCTTCTATGAGCATGGTTCTGCAGGGACCTAAAAGTGGAACCCAATTGTAGTCCCCGCAGCTATATGTCATAGAGACTACCGGCATCTAAGGAGCAGTCCAGGTAATGTCAGCTTCTGTGAGGTTTTCCAGCTTCTTTTTCCAGCTCTCAAAGTCTTTTGGTAGGCTCCACTTGCTGAGCAGAATATCTAGTAGTGTTGTGGCTGGTACATGATAAACAGCAGGGAAACGATGAACACTACAGGGGAAATGACCTTGCAACCAGGTACATAGGAGAGGTAAGCACCCCCTGAACTGTCTCGAGCCTTTACTCCTCAGGTAAGTAAGAGATCGGATGGTATCAGCCAAGATAGCAGGAGTAGGGTCACATCCTTTGAGCACTTGTTGGACCAAATCTACAATCGCCCCATCAATGTGGGCTGGTATCTTTGGGAAAATGACTAGCCCATATATAGCTAGTGTAAGCAATTTGTGTGCCTCTGCTTCCGTTGCAGTTTGTATTATTTCTTTGATTGTTGCCCATGGAAGATATTCGCGCCCACCGTAGGTTGTGACCGCCGGTGAGTCCCATACTGGCTTTCCCATAATCTTAGCAAAGGCCCTTCGACATGACCTTCTGGGCTCAGGTAGATAGATCTTCATTTTGTTTTCTACGGGGATGTCCAATAATCTTCTGTATTCCTCTATTGTGGGAACAAGATCTATGCCGTTGAAGTCAAAGCACCACCGTCGAGGCTCCCAGAAATATACGGCTGCCCCAAGCATATCCTTATCGGCCAGTAGCTCGGTCACATGGAGCAAATCCCCAAACTGTTGTATGTATATGCTTTCCCTTTCGTCTGACCACTGCCTCCATATTGTCTGTACCTCCTTAGTGTAGTCCAGTTGATCTTCTATGATAACATGTTCCGCCTTGTAGGCCTCTCCTGGCGGGAAATCGCTAAGGCGAAGTTGAATGTCCCCTGATGCTTGGGCCACTACTGTGACAGTCTCCTTGTCCTGAAGGCCTTTTAGGAGATGACTGAAAGTTGCCATGCCTATGATGAATGTCATGTTATGCATGATGATAGGTTAGGATGACAAGTCAGGATAAAGAATAAACCAATAGTAAGAACAGTTAAATGTGCAGGGGATGACTTAAGGACTACCCTACAAAACAAAGGTTAGCATGGCATGGAATGAGCAAACAAAATGTGGGTCAATACTCCTGATGGGCTTTTATTGCTACCCCTATCTTATTCGTTGGTTCCCAAACTTCCTCAATAGAGGGCTCCGTACACCATGGGATTTACCGGAGGGGGATCTTAAAAGGACGTGCCTTAAAAGAACCTCAAGCTTGGGTGAGGAGTCCAAGGCCCCATTGCGGATAATGATCAACGCGCTGGGGACCATACTGAACCTCGCTAACCTAAATTGTGCTAAACCTGGGTATAGGGTTATGCATGAATGCGACAAGTATGGAAAGCAGTAAATCACAACTATCATGTTAGTTAAAGCGTATAAATAAATCACTGTTTAAACGACAACTGTATCAAAAATAAATAAGTCACAATTATATCTAAAAATAACTTAGCATGACAGTTAAATATATACAACAGCACAATTAAATATAACCTCCTAAGTCCTGGTTCTAGACCTAACTCTCTAAAGTGTTCATTATCCCCAGCAGAGTCGCCAGCTGTCATCACTGGTTTTCGTCCGGGCCCTTTTGGGGTGAGCTCAAACTAGACCAATGGTGAGAAATTTTAGAGTCGCCACCAACTGTTTTTGGGGTATAGTTGGATACCCTCTACTTTGAGTAGTCTTAAGTGTGTGGTCTGCGTTATCAGAGATGGGTTCGGGAGTTGGTTACGTGTAGGGAAGGATTAGCACCCCTACAGCGCCCTTTCGGTATCTAATTTAGGAGGAGGAGGTTTTATTTTATTTGTCTCGCCATATAGTGGGTTAAGTTTCCTAAAAAGTCTATGATTTTTATTTAGCTAAGTTATTTATTAAAGTCATGGTTAAAATGGATTTATCCTAAATTTCTAAAAAAGGAATCCTAAAAATTTTGGGTTTTTGTTTGAAGTGGAGAATGAGATCCTAGGGATTGGTTTTGGTTTTTCTTTTGGAAATTTAAGTCCTAAAAACTGGTTTTTTTTATTTTCCCTTTTTTGTTTTTTTTCTCTCTTTTTTTTTGGGTTAGAAAACACTTTTTTTTTTTATGTTTTGTGAAAAACGTTTTGTTTTGGTTTTGCTTTCTTTTGTTTTTTTTTTGTTTTTTTGTTTTTTTGTTTTTTCTTGTTTTTGGAAGGTAAAGCATGTTTTTTATGTGTTTTAAATGGAATTGGAACTCCTAAATATGGAAACGTGCATTTTTTAGATGCTTTCTTTTCCCTTTTTTTTTGACTTGAAATACATTTTTTTGGTTTTGAAAACGTTCTTTTGTTTTTTTTTTTTTGCAAGGATAAAACTTTGAAATTAACACAATAACATATAAAGTGATGTGTGTGGTTGTGACATCCATAAATTAAAACGACCCACTCTTTTCTTTCTTTTCTTTTTCTTCATGCCTCCCTTTGCTCTCTCTCTTTTTCTTTCTTTTTTTTTTTTTTGCATGCTATACTTTACATATTACATCATACACATATACAAAGGAAAGGGAAATACAAGGAAAAAAAAAACACAATGCAACAAGTAAAAGAAAAAGAAATACAAGGAAATATTAAGAATTACATCAAATATTAATGTAAGTAAGCTGAAATGTAATGAAGAAAGGGCTGAAATGATTTTGGGGCTTACAACACCAATCTTCGTTTGAGCTCCGCCGGCGCCGATAGTCACTTGCTCGAATTAGAACCAACAGATCCGCGGCAAGGGACTTGTGAAGAGGCTTTCCTGGTATTTGGAGATAGGAGGGCGAAGTGGGCGTGAGAGAAAGGGGACTGGAAAAGGATTGGTGTCTGTTGTATTTTTGCTTGCCGAACACGAAGAAAAAAGGGGCTGAAATTGGGATTGTTTTTGTGTTTTTTTTTTTTGTTTGCTGAAAAAAAAGAAAAAAAGCTGGCGTGAGAGGAGGGAAAGAGGATGAAGGGGCGATGTTGATTGCGAAAAAGCGGGCGTTCAATCCGAGAAGATGAGGTCTGGGCGTTTCTCTCCTTTCTTTCTTCTTCAATGATCTCTCTCTTCTTCTTTTTTTCCAATGATCTCTCTCTCTCTTTTTTCTTTTTCTGCACTGGGATGATGGAGGGTTTCTTCTTTTTTTTTTAACGAATTGTTGCCCTCTGTCTATTTCTTTCTCTCTTTTTTTTTTTGCAGGGATGAAGCTGGGGCGGAAGAACTTTTCTTGTGCGTGGGAGTCTCAGGCGTAATCTCCTCTTATTTTTCGCAGGAACTGAAGACTGCATCTTAAAGGGCTGCCGAGACTTCTTTGGCTGGACTGTCATTAATTGCTGCATTATTGATGCAGTATTTTAATTTGCAAATTTGATGCTTTGTCGGGTAGACAGCTTGTGCGGGAAACAGGGTGGCTCGTGATTGCCCTTTTGAGTTTGTATTTTAGCACATGTGACTGACAAGGTTGTTGCAAAATTAATTCTTCATCAGGTGGCCAGCGCAGAAGATGGGTCTCGTGAAGCCAGCGAGAAGAATAAGCCAGCGAGGAAGCCAGCGAGAAAAATCAGCGAAGGCAAAAAAGGGTCGGAGGTTCGAAGTGTCGGTACGTCGGAGCGTCAGCAGGTCGGAGCGTCAGCAGGTCGAAGTGTCGGCAGGGTCGAAGCTTCGGTGAGTCGAATTTCAGTGGGGCAAAAGTCAACGATCAACGGGTCGAAGTGTCGGCAGGTCGAAGGTCAACGGTGAACGGGCCGAAAACTTACTGGTATTGCAGGTCAAGGTTCGAAGGTCGGAGTGTCGGCAGGGTCGGAGCTTCGGGGGTCGAAGGGTCGAAGGTGGAATCAGCAGGTCAACGGGGTTTCGAGGCTTCGAGGCTTCGAATCGATCACTAAAGCTCTCGTTAGCATTTGAAGCTCTTATGCACCGATAATTTCTTAAAAACATTTGGTCATCTAGAATGACATGTACCCTTTACATAAGATTTATAAAAACTTTAAACTTCCTAAATCTATCAGAACAACATAATGTTAAAGATGCTGAACGCTTACAAATACCATACACAATTAGAGCATCAAATACACTATATCATCACATAAAAAAAATCCATTTATTACTAGGAAGAGAACTATGTCCACGTACATGATCATTATTCTGAACTTCAATTTCTCTTGTTCTTTAAGCTATGTCAATAGTAATTTCTCAAATCTTCTTTCCCTGTCATGCAAAACCTTATATGGTTGTATAGATATCATATTCCTCTTGATAAGAGTCTCAACTCCACAAACAACTCCTGTTAGATGTGCAACTTAGCTTTAGATTTTCATTACTGATTAGATGACTTCAAAGATCATTTTAAACTTAATAAAATAAGGTATCAAGGAGTGAAAAAAAATAAACAAAACAAAAAAAGCAAACGAAGCTTCATGCCTAAAAATTCAGCCAAAAATAACTATGGGACCATCCTATTATATACTCGAAAGCATAGAGTAACTCACAAAAATATACTACCAATGCTAACAAAATGGAACCAATTTTATTGTCAAAATTATACTACGAACACTAGCATAACACTGATTCTAGTTTTAGCATCCTTCGGTTCTTGCGGAGATTCCACAGCTAATTCCCCGCTAAATTTATTTTCTTAACATCACAAAGAATTAAAAACCAAACAATACCTCTTAACCTGTTCCCCAATGGCTAAAAAAACTAAGTCCCATCCGACCAAACCTTCCGAATTCCAAGCCAAGCTAATGGAATTCGCAGGCTGGTCTCTCGCAATTGAAGTATGTTTGTTTGAATCTTTGATCATGGAAGTAAAAAAGAAGAAGCATGCCTGGCCTCGCTTGCAATTCAAGTACGTTTCCCTCAACCCCACGCATTCGCTTGGAATGCACCGACTCTTCTCTGTTCGATCGCTTTTCAACCTTCGACAACAATACACGCGCACACAACGAAAGCTAAAGTTGATGGCGTGACAACATTAAACGAACCAAACAAGCGACGAGGCGACACAGAGCTCACGATCCATCTATGCTTTAATACTCCCAGTGATTAACTCCTTAAACAGTTCTACTGATGCTTCACCATTTTGAACACACATGTTACAGCCCAAAAAGTTAAATCAGTTTGCGATAACTACCGATGAATTGCCAAAAGTAAAAATTTTAAAAAACAAAAGAAATTAAATATAAATATAAATAAAATATAAAAATGGAGAGGCCCGCAGTCAAACGGAGAAGGGAGGAACTCTAGCAGTCAGCTATGGAAACGCTCGCCAGATTCTCAAACCGCCTTCTCCTTCCCATTTCCTTCACCGCTCAAAACCTCCTCCGAAGCCCCACTCTCTTCTCTCCACTCCGACCAATCCCATTCCTTCCATCCCCGCAACCTAGTACACCCACCTCCCGATTCGCGTACCCTGTCCCCGCCGCCGCCAGAAGGCTCCACAGTTCCTCTACCCTGTTGGTTTCCGCCGGCTGGATGCCGCGTCTCCGCCATTCCAAGTCGGCCTCGCCGGAAATTGTCCAAACCGGCGACCCGGTTCTCCACGAACCGGCCCAGTATGTGGATCCGGCAGAAATCTCGTCGGACCGGATCCAGAATATCATTGACGATATGGTTGTGGCTATGAGGAAGGGATCCGGGGTCGGTCTCGCTGCTCCCCAGATTGGAATTCCTTTGAGGGTTTGTCTCTTTTTGAACTCTCCGACATTATTGCTCATTGTTTTCTCCTATTGGTTCATTGGTTCATTGACTATAGAATGTAATGAAATGATGTGATTGGTGTAACGGAAGAAGGACCGTAACATTTTTGTCTTCCCCTTCATTAATAAACATTTCAGCTCATTGACATGCCATCCTCAAACATACTTTTACAGTGCACAAAGTGAAGGGGTAGAATCTAGTTCAAACAAAGTGAGAGAGTGAGATTGAATCGCGTATGTGCTGGAAAACGTGCAAAGGCAGTTGCTTTGTTAAACGAAACAAACCTCAATAATCACATTAGCCCAATTAATTTTCATTATCTCAGTGTCCATAGCAGCAGCAGCCGGGTGCATGTGTCCCACCCGGAAGGATATATTTGCTTTCCATTTATGATTTATTGATAAGCTGAGCCTTTCTTCTTCTTTTTTCAGATGACCTGATTGTGCACATGGGCAGATTATTGTGCTGGAGGATAAGGAGCTATATATTAGCTATGTGACAAAACAAGAGGCTGAAGAACAAGGCAGACGCCCTTTTGATCTTCTGGTATGTAAATTTATGCTTAACTGTAACAAATAAATGATTATATCATAGCATTCTCTCTAGTTTCAACAAATTTTCTGTACACTCATAACTCAAGTGGCCACTTCTTCTGAAACAGGTGATTGTAAACCCAAAGCTTAAAAAGAAGGGGAATAAAACAGCTTTATTTTTTGAAGGGTGTTTGAGGTAAAATGCAAACAGGTGTATACAACCATTGAATTTCTTTATTCATGAACGGCTGATGATAAATAGTTACCTGTGTTGTTGAACCATCTATATGCTTGGTTCTCCACCAAGAGTATTGAGTCTTATGAATGAACTTTAGTTCTATCATAAATCTAAACTGTAATGCCCAAGTAAATTACTTTGATGCCATTGGTGCCTCGCACTCTGCATCTCAGATTTTGAAGAATGACTTCTATGATATCAATATTAATTCTGTTGTGAACCATTTTGGATAAAATAAATAGAAATAGAAATGGCTCTGCCTTGCCCGTGAAGGAAATGTTCAGATCATGAAGTAAATCAGGTAGGGCTGAAGAGAAGCTTTTGGTAAAATAGTTAAACCTTTGACTTCCTGTTTAAATGGTCTACATATGCTAAAGCTCTTGAATGGTTTCTGATTAAATTTTTAAGCCCCACTGTATGGGGCCCTGGTATGTTAATTAGTTGTGGAAATGATTCATTACCCGCTGGTGTTGTGTCCCTTCTCTTTAGATGTTCCTGAATCCATGTGTGTTGCTGTTACAACTTGTATATTTAATATTTGTCAGCGTTTATGACCGTTGATTTCAACAACCATGAGCATTGACTTCAGTAGTAACAAGAAAATTATTGTTTCATCCTCACCCTACAAATCATTTCATTGTTAAAAACATGCTTTTGTTGTCTTATTTCTGCAGTGTTGAAGGATACTGGGCCGCGGTGAAGCGACACCTTGAAGTTGAGGTTACGGGTTTGGACCGTAATGGGCTGCCCATCAAGATAGATGCTTCGGGCTGGCAAGCACGTATATTGCAGCACGAGTGCGATCATCTGGATGGACATCTATATGTGGACAAGATGACTCCGAAGACATTTAGAACAGTTGAGAACTTGGACTCACCGCTTGCCAATAGGTGCCCAAAGCTCGGTGTGCACTAGTATATCATCCTTGAAGGGTCTCCACATATGTTGCAGAGCTCCATTTTCATTTTTCTATATTCCATTTCTCTGAATTTTGTGGACTACAGGGATAGAAAATGAATAGAAACCAAGAAATGCTTATTTGGTATTTAGTTCTTTAGATTTCGGGGTTAAATCCTTTATTTAGGGTTCACGTGGTTAGACTTATAAAATAGGAAGTAAAAAAAGTGTGGATAGTAAAGTGTTTGACTTGTACGAGGAAGAGATAATTAAGCCAATTGTGGAAGTCTGAGTTTTATTTGGATTTTTGATATAATGGGGAGTTGATCAAGCTTTGTATGATTTTGTAATGTAGTATTCATGCCTTAAATTGATTACTTTGTTCATTAGTGATGATTATGGGTGGTCTCTAGCAATCCCTCAGGCACAATTATTCAACGGAAAGGCTCCTGCTTTGGCAGATTCAAATACAGTGATGCAAACATGCTTGGAAATATTGCACAAGCTAGCACTTCTCTTATCGAAGAATTTTTTTCAGATTGGGTGAAAACTGACAAGAGAAGAGTGCTCCATGTTGTTTATCGCGTGGGTGACAGACAAGACAATAAAGTATGTAGACTTCGTGCAGAATTTACACTGCTTTGATTGTGTAGATGGTTCAGCACATCCAACTAATCAGCTTGTCGCAAGCTGAAAACTACAGGTTTTACAGAGTGCCTGGCGATGAAGCTGCTGCGGAAGCGTGACATACCGGAGGAGAGATACACAAATGCTTTTCTTGGATATGGACCTGAAGATTCTCATTTTGTAGTCGAACTCACTTACAGTCTGCCATCCATCCCTTGTAGCTTATGTTTTCAGAATTATGGACTCTTCTTGAACACTCCTTGGAATGCTCAAAACTGTTTTTCCCCCTTCCTCTTAATAAATGTGGACGTGCATTTTTGGATCCAGTTAATGTAAGCTTTGCTTTAAAATGCTGGCAGATTATGGAATTGATAAGTATGATATTGGAACAGGTTTTGGCCGTTTTGGCCATTTTGGCGTCACAATTATGATGTAAGAACCTATTAGATTGGCACAAATTAGCTATATTACTGCAAATGTTCATTAATTATTAGTTATTGTGAAAGGAAAATGATTGCACTGACATGACAAAAAAATGCCAAAATAGTAGGAATGGAAATAAGAAACTATTGATAGCACAATTGGTCACATTTTGTCATGTGAATGTCCTATTTTATGTGCTTTTAATTTTTTATTTAGCATTATGGTATAAGATGGATCCTCACGGATTGGACCAATTTTTTTTTAATTTAGGCGTAAACGGATCGATTCATTTTGACCCGATTAGTGCGAGTGCAAATTACTTCGCGGAATAATTTTTTCTTTAATAAAAAATTTAAAACTATTATCCATTCTACTAGTACCTAAACAATAAACTTATTAATTTTAATCCTTCAACTTTGAAGGATAAAAAAAATATCATGCTACAATGCAACACTAGCTTGACTTCACAATTGTCTTGAAGTCTAATCTCTTTTTAAATCTACTCAATATGTTTGAAGCAACATTCGAAATCTTGTGAGTGTTAACAACTACTTCGAGTTTGTCTTCAATTTTTGTGAGTATATACTTGAAGAACTTGATTCGAATGTAGGAAACTAAACTCGAACACAAAGCTATTCTTCATGCAATGATAGCTTTATTAATATTGAGAGTTTATTTTAATAAAAATCTATCTCATCAACTTAAAGTTTCAATATAGAATACAATTTAATCTTGCGCAATAATAATCCTAAATCAATCATAATTAATCAAATATGTTAAATTCATAACATAAATACAAACTTTAAATCCAAACAATTATATAATGACAATATTTAGTGTTGGCCAATATCAGATTATTATATACCATATAATAATCGGCAACCCAAAACACACATACCTTAATCCATGCAACATTTAAATTTAATAATATTATGTTCTTTTCTTTGTGTAACCATAGAAACGAAAAGCATGTAAAGTCGCGAGAAATCTTAAAAGAAAACAAGCTACAATAAAAGGAATCAATTATCTTTTATCTGTGATTGAAAAGTGCGGATCAGGATTCCTGAATATTAATAGGGCATATATATGATCTAATAAAAGTCGAAAAAACCACCAACTGTAATTAAATTCTTGGGCATATGCATGTTGAATCCGATTTAAATTCTAGCAATCGTAAACAATGAATGAACACATGCGATTGGAACAAGCAAACAAGAACAGTATTAATAACGCAATTACTTTGACAATTCCGAAAAATCAATTAAAAGACAAAACAATAATTTTAAAATGTATTGTGAAATAATTATTTATATATTTTTTATTTAAATGTTTATCTAACAGAGGTAGTTTATTTTTATATATTATTTTATATATTTTGAATTATATGGATCCGTCCGTGCTGCCTCGTCGTCTCT